>CM070771.1:190277195-190637195 GCA_036346955.1 Dipus sagitta
GTAAGACCCTATTGCTGAAGACTCCATATACTTGGGCTGCAAGGCCACTAAGAAATATTGCTGGAACTGAGCTGATAACCTCCTCCATGTAGACCAGCTGACAGAAAGCTGGAATAAGCCATTCTGCATGCAGTTCAATGGGAGAAAGAGAAATCACCAGTGAAGATACTCATCAGTGGACACTGCAAGCCTTATAATTAGCCAGCCAGGTCAGACGAGCCAACGGGTGCAATAGGGGCACGTCTATTATGGGGGAAACCAACTGCCCTCTAATTGGACTGGAGGCCCGCTCCATGGGAAGGGAATACATCCCTGATACTGAAAACTTAAAACAGGGGTAGTCATAAGCCCTAGGGGTGTAACATCTGCTGTTGTCTGGATAAATGTATATACTATGCTTATCAAACTGCCCAGTAAGTACTTCTGTTAACGTTCACACCCTTCTATTAATGCCACTCTCACTTTTGGTTGAGAATCTTCTCTTTTCAGATGGTAGTGACCTTGGGACGACTAAGAAGGTATCATGGTGATGGAAAGAAATGACCGCAGTGCTCAGTACTGCAATATCTGTATCACACCTTCCAAGGCTCAGGGTCCATTGCGGAAGAGGTGGCGGAAAGAATGTAAGAGGCAAAGGAAGGGCAGGACTCCATACAAAATGCTCCCCCCAGACACAAAATGGCCTGCATATCCATGGCCTCACAGTGCCTGACACTACCTGCATAAGACCATCATAAGAGGAGGAAAAAGATCAAGACATCAAAAGTAAGAGAGACTGACTGAGATGGGGAGGGGCTATGATGGAGAGTGGAGTTTCAAAGGGGTAAGTGGGGGGAGGGAGGGTGTCACCATGGGGTATTTTTTTATAATCATGGAAGTTGTTAATAAAAAAAAAATCAAAAAAAAATTAAAAAAAAAAGAAAAGAATTTCAATACTTAAAGAATCAACACAAAAAAATGATCATTTTCATTTATGATCTACCCAAACCAAATACATTAAAATGTTCAGGATGGGAATAATACAGCTCACTAGTACAGCACTTGCTGAGCATGCACAAAGGAGTCAGTTGGTTAAAGGTATATGCTTGCAAAGACTGCTCAATTTTCCAGCCACCCACATAAAGATACCAGATAGAGGGCTAAAGGGATGGCTCAGCGGCTGAAGGTACTGGCTTGCAAACCCTGATGGCCTGGCTTCAATTCCTCAGTACCCATGTGAAGTGAGACACACTAAGTGGCATATCTCGAATTGGCTTACAGTGACAGGAGGCCCTGGCATGCCCCATACTCACTCAATCTGTTTTTCTGTCTCTAATAAATTAATTGCTGGCACACACCGTTAGTCCTAGCACTGGGGAGGCCAGGGTAGGAGGATTAGTGTAATTTGGATGCCAACCCGGGAATGAGTTCCATGTCAGCCTGGGCTAGTGAGACCCTACCTTGAAAACAATAAAGCTGGGAGTGGTGGCGCACAAATTTAGTCCCAGCACTTGGGAGGCAGAGATAGGAGGACAGTCAAGAGTTTGAGGCCACCTGGAGACTACATAATGAATTCCAGGTCATCCTGGAGTAGAGAGAGAACCTACCTCAAAACAAAACAAAGCAAAAACAAACAGAAACCTATGAAGTTGGGGGGAAAAAAGTTGAAATTTCATGATCCTTCCCTTCTCAAGTTTGGTTCAGATAAATGATTTTGATGAGTGGAACGTTTACTTACTTTGTTATCAGTTTGTCAAAGAGCACAGACTGGTTCACGGTGCCATATCGACTTCTAATTCTACAACTACGGCGAACTTCACCATCTCCGTTCTCCTCATGCAAGTGTTCTGTGCTTTTAGCAATGTTTCTTGTCCTCAGCGAGTGAGTAATTGGAATCACTTTGTCTTCACAGACATGTACATAAATAAACAAAAAGATTTCAAATAAGAGTACTTACAAAGACAATTTGTAAAGGTTCAGCTAAACAGTTACTTTCATGTAACAAAATGATGGCAGCCGAAATTTACCTTTTTAAAAAAAATTTATTTTTATTTATTTGACAGAGAGAAAGGCAGAGAGAGAATGGGCGCACCAGTGTCTCCAGCCACTGCAAACAAACTCGATGCATGCACCACAACTTGTTCATCTGGTTTACGTGGGTCCTGGGGAAATCGAATGTGGATCCTTGGCTTTGAAGGCAAGTGCCTTAACTACTAATCCATCCCTTCAGCCTGAAATTTCTCTTTTAAAAAACATTACAGGGCTGAAGAGATGGATTAACAGTTAAGGCACTTGCCTATGAAGCCTAAGGAATAAAATACAATAATTTTACTTAGCCTGTGAAGCCTAAGTTCAATTTACCAGAACTCATGTAAGAAAGATGCACACCCTGGTGCACATGTCTGGAGATCATATGCAGGTGCTAGAGGCCCTGGTGTGCCCATTTCTCTTTCTAATAAATATTTTTTAAAAATGAAGAAACTAAAAGTCACAACATAAGCATATAATCTACCCAATTCAAAGATGCTGAAGGGCTGGAAAGATGGCTTAGCATTAAGGAACTTGCCTGCAAAGCCAAAGGATCCAGGTCTCATTCCCCAGGATCCATGTAAGCATGATGCACAAGGTGGCACATGCATCTGCAGTTTGTTTACAGTGGTTGGAGGCCCTGGCTCACCCATTCTCTCTTTCAAATAAATAAATATTTTTTTTAAAAAAAGAAGATGCTTGCTGGGAGTGGAGTGGTTGTCCACACCTTTAATCCCAGCATTTGAGAGGCAGAGGTAAGAGGATCACCGTGAGTCTGAGGCTACCCTGAGACTATGTAGTGAACTGCAAGTCAGCCTGGGCTAGAGCAAAACCTCAAAAAACCAAAAAGACGATGCATGTTTAAAGCAGTTTGCTGTTGCCCCAAACTGGAAACAACTCAAGTCTATCAAAAGATCAAGAGGAGGGTGGGAAGAGATGGCTTAGAGGCTAAGCGCTTGCCTGTAAAGCCTAAGAATCCCTGCTCGAGGCTCAATTCCCATGTAAGCCAGTTGTACACGATGGCGCATGTGTCTGGAGTTCATTTGCAGTGGCTGGAGGCCCTGATGCGATTATTCATTCTGTTTGTCTCCTCTCAAATAAATAAATAAATAAGATCGCTGGTGGTGGGGGGGATAAAGCAAACTGGACATGGTGGCACATGCCTTTAATCCTAGCATGTAGGAGAATACCAGCCTGAGAATACATAGTGAATTCCATGTCAGCCAGGGCTACAAACCCTACCATGAGAAAAAGAAAAAAAAAAGATGGAAGAGATAAAACCAGGTGTGGTGGCCCATGCCTACAATTCCCACACTTAGGGAGAGCCGGGTGTGGTGGTGCACGCCTCTAATCCCAGCACTTGGGAGGGAGAGGTAGGAGGATCACTATGAGTTTGAGGCCACCCTGAGGTTACATAGTGAATTCAAGGTCAGCCTGAGCTAGAGTGAGACCTTACCTCAAAAACCGAAAAAGAAGAGTAGCCTGGTAGCTGACTCTCTCATAATAAATTGGGGAATATCCACATAATGAAATACATGAGCAGCACTCAAGAGTAATTATGCAGAGTGAAAAAAAAACATCTTTAGATATTGCAAATTTATCTATAATGACAGGAAATAGATTGGTGGTTACTTGGGAATGAATACAAGGAGGAGATATAAGAACCAAGAGACATTACAAACTCTCTTGTAACTGAAGAAATGTTTGGAGGTGATAGGCATTTTCACTATCTTATTGCAGTGACTGTAAATATATACTTTAAATATAGTCCCCTGGGGCCTCCTAATTGTTGGGATTAAAAGTATGTGCCACCATACCTTATCCCCTATAAACCTTTTAAATTATGTCTTAAAAATATGAAAAGTGGGGGGCTTAGGGGTTAAGACGTTTGCCTGCCAAGCCAAAGGACCCGGGCTCGATTCCCCAGGACCCATGTTAGCCAGATGCACAAGGGGGTGCATGCGTCTGGAGTTCATTTGCAGTGGCCGGAGGCCCTGGTGCATCCATTCTCTCCCTCCCTCTTTCTCTGTCAAATCAATCAATAAATAAAAATCAGAAAAGCTGGGCTAGGGAGATGGCTTAGCAGTTAAGCCACTTGCCTGCAAAGCCTAAGGACCCATGGTCAACTCTCCAGATCCCATGTAAACCAGATGCACTAAGGTAAGGCAAGGGCAAGTTCGCACATGCCCACTAGGTGGCACAAGCATCTGGAGTTTGAATGCAGTGACTGAGGCCTTGGAGTGCCAATTTTCTCTCCGTCTCTCTAAAAAAAAAAAAAAATCTGAAATGCAGACTGGAGCCATAGCTCAGCAGTTAAGGCGCTTGCCAGCAAAACCTAAAAACCTGAATTCAATGCCCCAGTACCCACACAAAGCCAGATGCACAGAACTGCACATGCATCTGGGCCTCTTTCACATGACTGAAGGCCCTGGCGCACACATTCTCTCAAAAAAATCTGAAATGCCAGACTGACTCAGTGGCCTGCCCGCCTGGGTTTGATTTTCTAGTACCCATGTAAAGCCAAATATACAAAGTGTTGGATGTGTCTGGCATTCTTTTACAGTGGTAAGTGGCCCTGGCATGCCCATAAACATCCTCCTCCTTTCCTTTTTTTGCTAATAAATAATACTTTAAAAATCTGAAATGCCATTAACTTACCTTCTTTGCACTCTTCTTTTTTTTTATCAGCCTGCTGTCTAGCCAACTGCCTATATGAAAAAATATATTAAATTCAAAATAATTGACATACTTTTAAATTCTATATTCTGGTAACAAATTAAGTCAGTCTAAAGAACAGATTATGAAATATAAGAAACAGTGACAATATCTTCCTTCTCCTTTCTCTCTCTCTCTCTTTTTTTGAGGTAGGATCTTGCTCTAGTCCAAGCTGACTTGGAATTCACTATGTGGTCATCTCAGGGTGGCCTCAAACTCATGGTAATCCTTCTACCTCTGCCTCCTGAATAATGGGATTAAAGGCATGTACCACCATGCTTGGCTTTCTTTGTTGATTTGCCGAAGTGGGGTCTCTCTCAAACACTGGCAGATTGGGAACTAACTCTATAGTTAGACTGCCTTGAACTCAGTCAGGGTGATCCTACCTCCCAAGAAATGGGACTAACGGTGTATACTATCATGCCTGGCTAATGCTTACTTTATTTCTATTTTTCAAGGTAGGGTCTCACTCTAGCCCAATCTGATCTAGAATTCACTATGTAGTCTCAGGGTGGCCTTGAACTCATGGCCATGCTCCTACCTCTGTCTCCCGAGTGCTGGGAGCCATGTGCCACCATGCCTGGCTAATGCTTACTTTTAAGTTATGGCTAAACAAAGTTTCTTTTGAGAGTCAATGGCTAATTTTAAATTTTTTTATTTATTTGCATACATGCATGTGTGTACTGAGATAAACTAGTTTTTGCTGCTGTAAACGAATACCTGTCTAACTTTATGTGGGTGGTTAGGGAATTGAATTGGAACTGTCAGGCTTTACAAGCAAATGTCCTTAACCACTGAGCAATCTCCCCAGACCCCTATTTTTTGGTTTTGTTTTTTCATACAAGGTCTCACATTGAACTTATGGCTTACAAATTTACTCATGGCATTATTCCTGCCTCACATTTATGAGTGTGGGCATTACAGGCATGAACCACCATGCCAGGTTTGCATTAGCTCTTAGCCAAACAGAATCAATGAAGTTAGAGCATATTACTATAAATAAGACATGAAATCCTGAGTGTAAATATTTAGCTCCAATTGAAAGAGGTTTCATACCTGGCCAGGCAAGCCAAATATAGGAATGGTGGTGTATCTGTTATAGGGAAACAGCTCTATCACTCTCTCCAAGGCTCAAGGACTATGGCCTGAAGAGGTGACAAAAAAAAAAACGTAAAAGTCAGGCCAGGTATGGTGGTTTACGCCTTTAATCCCAGCACTCAGGAGGCAGAGGTAGGAGGATTGCCATGACTTCAAGGTCACCCTGAGACTACCTAGTGAACTCCAAGTCAGCCTGTAAACATACATACATACATATGCGAAGGGGAGGACTGCTTTGCAACACTGTCTTCCAGACAAAAAGTGGTTGTTAACGTTTATAACCTCAGAGTGGCTACACAAGACATACATAAAAGATGAGCAAATAGCCAGGCGTGGTGGCGCATGCCTTTAATCCCAGCACTCGGAAGGCACCCTGAGACTCCATAGTGAATTCCATGCCAGCCTGGGCTAGAGTGAGACCCTACCTCAAAACAAACAAACAAAAAAGAACAAAAAATGACATCAAAATAGAGCAGGAACCCTAGTCAAGAGTCCAGGATCAAAAAAAAAAAAAAAAAAAAAAAAAGGAGAAGCGATAATCATTGTACAGCTACTCAGATCTTGCTGTAGCTTTATAGGAATCTTGGTTATCTGGTTTTGTAGACCCAAAATGATGAGAAACAGATGAAATAGGGAAGCAAGGGCCACAGTGCTGGCAACAATGTGAACAGCAAAAAAAAAGGACAAGTACATGAAGCAAGACTCAAGTACTGTAGGTCATCTTATATAACCTAATGTTGTCATTGATAAAATAACAGTATTTATAATAATGATGGGAACATTGAAAAATGTCTTTTGCATAAGGCTTTCTCCACAGAAGACATACAAACAACTTGTTGGCCTTCTTCCAGGAGTGAATGAATCACATGTATTAAGGTCAGGTTCTGTTTTTCTCTCATAAGCTTAAAATAATTTAGCCAGCACTGCTTGGTGCCAGTTCAATTTATACACACAACTGTAGGGCCTGCAATTTTCTATAAAAGCAAATCAAATGTTTATTTTTTCTCGATATGGAAAATAATTTTTAAGCCAGGCATGGTGGCGCACACCTTTAATCTCAGCACTTGGGAGGCATAGGTAGGAGGATTGCCATGAGTTTGAGGCCACCCTGAGACTGCATAGTGAATTCCAGGTCAGCCTGGGTTAGAGTGACAACCTACCTCAAAATCCCTCCCACCCAAAATAATAATTTTTAAATTCCCATAAATAAAAACTTCAAGTTTCAAACACTTGGCTCTGACCTGGCCATAGTTTACAGGACTATAATCCTAGCACTTGGAAGGTACACACAGAATCAGGAGCTAAGAGGCTGGCCTCAGGTTCAAATCCCCAATATCCACATAAAGCTAGATGCCCAAAGTGGCACATTCATCTGGAACTCATTGGCAATGGCAAGAGGCCCTGGAACATCCATTCATTCTCAATCTCTCAATCTCTACCTGAAAATAATAAACTAAAAGAAAATACTAAAAAGACTAAGTAATTGAAAAATAAGATAAGCCCAAACTTAAAAGAACATAACATTATTTGCAATCTATGCTATATAAAACAAGGAAACTATTTTAGAATAGAAAGGTTCTAGTTTTCTAAATTATTACTATTTATTTACATGAAGACAATGTGGAAAAAAGAGTACATCAAATAAATTTTATTGTAATTGGGACACTACTCCATTTTTTATTTTTGAGGTAGGGTCTTGCTCTAGCCCAGGCTGACCTGGAATCCACTATGTAGTCTCAGGGTGGCCTTGAACTCATGGCAATCCTACCTCTGCCTCTGCTGGGATTAAAGGCGTGCGCCACCACGCCCGGCTCATTACTCCATTTTTGATAACCCAAACTGCAGAAAAAGTGAAGGTTAACTGATCTCCAGTACCATGAATCTGGCCAATACTTACTCTACTGAAACAGATACTATAGCACCACAATGGGATTCATGACAGCTACCTCAGGGTTCTAAAGCAATGAAACTTAATTACGTAGAAAACATCCAGCCTCATTAGACTAGAAAGAATTAAAAAAAAAAAACAAAAAAAACTCAAAATCACATATTCTGGAAGACTGCTTTAGAAGCACATGTATAGAAACTGACACACCACTCAGAATTGATGAAAAACTTGAGAGCAAGCAATTCAACAGAACTAACACTGTGAATGAAGGCTTTGTTTATACTATGACGCAGAACCTAAACCAACTGCAGTCCCAAAAGGATTTTTCTTAGTGGAACTGATCCTGCTCTAACCAAAGTTTTCAGCTCCACTCATGCATAATGCAGTACTGTTTTTGAAAAGGAACTTTAAAATAGGCCAGGTGTGGTGGTTTCATGCCCTTAATCCCAGCACCTGGGAGGCTGAGGTAGGAGGATGACCATGAGTTCAGGCCATCCTGAGACTAGAGTGAATTCCAGGTCAGCCTTGGCTAGAGTGAGACCCTACCTTGGGATTAAAATAAAAGAGAAATTTCATGATTAAATTTATTAATATGTATTTGCAGCAATTTTACTTCAAGTAAATGACATTTTATAGAAGTGAAATTCTGATAACTAGAGGAATATAAACTATTTACTTATTTTGGTCATTTAAGATGGGTTTTACAGCCCAGGGTAGCCAGGAATTTTTTATGTAGTCCAGCCTGGCCTTTAACTCCTGATCCTCTTGCCTTTACCTCTCAACTATTAGGATTACAGATGTGTACCAGTATGAAAGGATCAAAAATATTCTTTAAAATGTACCAAAATATTTTATTTGTTATGTCACTTGAAATTATAAAATATTAATATATTAAATTTTTCCATTAAACTTAAAAAATAAAATGGAAAAAAGATTAAATGTGAATGTTTTATTATTACTTTAAAACCGTTTTGAATTAATAGTCAACCTTGTATTACCTTGTAAAATGCCTGCTGTTCGCATGTTTCTCCGTTCTTTCCATATTCTTATCGAAACTAGAATCTGAAGAAGTCTGTGCATTTTTTCTCAAAGATCTTAAAGAATGTTTCTGGTGGTAGATTTCAATTTTCTTTACCGACAATCCATCCTTTAAGAAAAATACAGACATATTATTTTTCTTATTAGTTAAGATCAATTTTAATTCCTTAGTGTTTTTTTTTTTATTACAAGTGAGCAACAGTCACTTTTAGAGCAACAAGAGCTGATATTTAAAATATATAATCAGGAACTGGGGAGATGGCTATCAGACTAAGAAAAATTCAAAAGTAGTGGTGGTTGGAGTGATGGCTCAGTGGTTAAAAATGCCTTTTTTTTGTTCTTTTTTTTGAGGCAGGGTCTCACTCTAGCTCAGGCTGACCTGAAATTCACTATGTCATCTCAGGGTGGCCTCAAACTCATGGCGATCCTCCTACCTCTGCCTCCCAAGTGCTGGAATTAAAGGCGTGCATCACTACCATGCCGAGCTAAAAATGCTTTCTTGTAAAGCCTGATGGCCCAGGTTACTTACTTGTGCTCTAATAAATAAATTTTAAAAATTACAAAAATTCAAATCAATGTGGACAGAGCGATGGGTTCAGTGGTTAAGGCATCTGCCTGCAAAGCCTAATGACCTGGGGTCAATTCCTCAGTACTCATGTAAAGGCAGATGCACAAAGTGGCACATGCATCTGGAATTCGTTTGCAACAGCTAGAGGCCCTGGCCCACCCATTCTGTCTTCATCATCATCATCTTTTTTTAAAAAAAAATATAGTGGTTTATTTGGTGGTTATACTAGGAGTTAAACCTAAGGCCTCAGGCACACCAGGGTACTGCTCTACTTCTGAGCTATACCTGCAGCCCTCTCTCCTTGCTTGGGAAAAAAAAATCAAATCGGGGCTGGAGAGATGGCTTAATGGTTAAGGCATTGGCCTGAGAAGCTGAAGGACCCAGGTTCAATTCTCCAGGACCCACATAAGCCAGAAGCACAAGGGGCACATGTGTCTCGAGTTTGTTTGCAGTGGCTGGAGGCCCTGGTGTACCCATTCTGTGTCTCTTCTCTCTCTGCTTACAAATAAATAAGTAAATATTTTTAAAAATTAAATGATTAGAATTGGAGAAGTTAACCATCTTTAAAATGTTTTTATTTAGAGCCAAAGGAAAGGTAGGACTCCTTACAACGTCCTCCCTCCAGACATAAAATGGCCTGGATATCCATGACCTCACAGTGCCTGACACTACCTACACAAGACCATCATAAGAGGAGGAAAAGATCATGACATCAAAATAAGAGAGACTGATTGAGATGGGGAGGGGATATGATGGAGAATGGAATTTCAAAGGGGAAAGTGGGGGGAGGGAGGGTAGTACCATGGGATATTTTTTATAATCATGGAAAATGTTAATAAAAATTGAGAAAAGAAAAAAAAAGAATTGAAGAAGTTAACCATCTTTAAAATGTTTTTATTTAGGGCTGGAGAGATGGCTTAGCAGTTAAGCGCTTGCCTGTGAAACCTAAGGACCCAGGTCCCAGGCTCGATTCCCCAGGACCCACGTTAGCCAGATACACAAGGCACACGTCTGGAGTTCCTTTGCAGTGGCTGGAGGCCCTGGCGTGCCCATTCTCTCTCTCTGCCTCTTTCTGTCTGTCACTTTCAGATAAATAAATAACCAAAAAACATTTTGTAAGTTTTTATATATTTATTTTCAAGGGGCGAGAGAATGAGCATACTAGGGTCTGTAGCCACTGCAAACTCCAGATGCATGTGCCACTTTGTACATCTGGCTTTACATGGCACTGGGGGAATCAGACCCTGGTCATTAGGCTTTGCAGGCAAGCGTCTTAACCACTGAGCCATGTCTCCAGCCCCATTTTTTTTTATTTTTCGAGGTAGGGTCTCACTCTAGTCCAGGCTGACTTGGAACTCACTATGCAGTCTCAGGGTGGCCTTGAACTCATAGCCATCCACCTACCTCTGCCTCCCAAGTGCTGGGATTAAAGGCGTGAACCACCATGGCCGGCACTCCAGCCCCAATTTAACCATCTTTAAAAGTAACCTACCCTGAGATGTTCTGTTGATACATATGTAGCTGAAACTAGGAAATAAGCAAATACCAAGGTAATCAGGGAGTTAAGTCTCTTTGAAATGCACAAGATGTAAAAGGAGGGCCAAAGGACCTAGGTTCAATTCTCCAGGACCCACTTAAGCCGGATACACAAGGTGGCACATGCATCTAGAGTTCATTTGCAATGGCTGGAGGCCCTGGCATGCCCATTCTCTTCCTCAAATAAATAACTAAAAGTAAAATACACATATATAGAAAAAAAAAGTGTTGTAGTCAGGTTTGCATTGCTGGCAGAAAACACCCAACCACAAGCAGGTTGTGGGAAAAATGGTTTATTTTGGCTTTAGACTCGAAGGGATGCTCCATGATGGTAGGGGAAAATGATGGCATGAGCAGAAGGAGGACATCACTGTTGGCCAGCAACAGGAGAGTGTGCCAAACACTGGCAAGAGGAAGCTGGCTATAATACTCTTAAGCCCGCCCCCAAACCATCTCTCCAGCCCTAATTTTTTTTAAAAAAAGATAAAATGCCTACTGCAAACCCAGGCCTGAAGGAAAAACAAAAATCCTCTCCACCATACAGCATCCAGCTACATGTATTCTAGTGCTCAACCTTTATGGTAAAGTCTTTGTATACTGTGTCTATGCTAGACAAAGTTCTTTCTGAGCACTGACATTCAAAAACAAATGCTAAAGACTAGGGAGGGGTGACTCTGCAGTTAAAGGCACTTACAAGACCTAATGGCCTGGGTTCAATTCCCCAACCACCCACGTAAGACATTCGTTTGTAGTGACAAGAGACCCTGGCGCTAGCATGTGCACATGCACGCACACAAACATGCAAATAAAAATTAAAATGACTAAGTATCTACTACATGCCAAGTACTGGAAATATACTACCAACAAAAAGTCAAAATCCTAACGGGGCATGGTGGCGCACGCCTTTAATCCCAGCACTCACGAGTTCGAGGCCACCCTGAGACTCCATAGTAAATTGCAGGTCAGCCTGGGCCAGAGTGAGACCCTACCTGAGGCGGGTCAAGTATAGAATATGCTACAGTAGTAAGAAATGTTTATATTCTCCAGATGCCTGCCCATTTCTGCACGTGACTGAGAAACATCCTGTAAGTTAGGACCTTAAGTGCCTTTCCAACTCACTATCACAATTTCAGAGATTGAAAGGACACACTCCTTTTGGAAGTGCAGTAACCAATGATGCATCTACAAGTTACTAACTTTATATAGGGACCGTAATACAAGGCTCTAAGGTTATCTGAACTAAGGTAAACAACTGCCCACCATACCCTCCTCTTAGGACTCATTGCAATCTTCTAAGGTCTTATCATTACCTGCAGCCTTAAATTGTGTACAGCTTCCTGTCCCTTCCCAATCTTTTTGTGAAGGCTAGTCTCCTCCACATTTTAAAATCTTTTATCTTGAGAGGTGGGGAGATAAGATGGAGCTTCTCTCCCCGGGGCACTAACTCTGCCCATCTGTAATTCCTAACAGTACTTGACATCTTTCTTTGGAGAGGGCGTTATCCCTTGCCGACTTCTCCTACGGATACTTTGAGCTGCCAACACGTGACAGAAGGCAAAGGTTTGGGAGGCAGAAAGACCCAAATTCCGATTACACATCTGCCCCTCTCTGGGTACCCTTTGGAGTCCGTTCCATCACCTGTCACGGAGATGCACATGAGAGGTTGGTGTTCACCCTCCCTCACTGGGCGATCTGCTACTTCATTCGCTGAGCTCTTATTACGGAACCTCTCTGGATCGTAAATGGAGGTCAGAGAACCCAGTTAAACCCGTCTATCCCCGTGACCCCTGAGAAGCTTCCACGGCGTGCATTTCGGCGGTCAGCACAGCGGGCAGGAGGAGGAGGGCAGCCCCGGGAAGCTCCCCACCCGCCCAGCCCGGCCCCGCGGGACACTCAGCTCCGGTGGGCCTCGGCTTTCCTCTAACGGCCCAAAAGGTGGTGACCAAACTACTCACCGGCTCCATCCCTGCGTCCCGTCCCCCGGCACACCCAGCGGACCGGGTCACCCTTCTTCCATCTCTTCCGCTTCCACGACCGGCGCCCTCCCCTCCCCCGCCGCCTCTAACCGCACGGCGCAGCACGCGGCTCTCCCCTCCGCGCCCCGAGGACGCCGGGCCGCGGGCCATCGGTCCCCCCCCGCCGCAGCCTGGGCTCGAGGGTCCCCGCCCCAGGCCCCGCTACTCACGGCCGCCGCAGCTGCGGGGACGACGGGTTTGTCCGCGGCGCCGGCCGAGCGCAGCCGCCTCCGGCCGCCGCTGCCGGGCAAGCTGAGGAAGTCGTTCGACAGGTCCAAGGAGTCCGTAGCGGAGGAAGTCGCCGAGCGGCTGTGCAGCTCCACGCTGCTGCGGAGAACCACCATGGTCCCTGGCTGCAAAGAACCCACCGCGCCCGACCCCCGCCCCCGCGACCTCAAAGTCCCGGGCGCCGGCAAGCGTCCCGCGGCCGCCCAGCGGGCTCCTCCGCGCTCTGAATTCTGGCGCCACAAGCTGCGCGCCAGTCGCCCGAGCGCGCGCGCACCGGATCCCTCCGCCGCAGGCCCCGCCCACCCCGCGCCCTGCGCCCGGCCGGCCTGACCCTCCCGCCGGGGTTGAACCCCGAAACGGGACACGCACACGGGGACCGGGGGACTCACGCTAACGGAGTCGAGCACTCGGGAGGAACGCTCCGGGAGAAGGCCGACTTCTGGTATCCTTAGGTAGTCCCGGCTCGCGGAGGGGGACGGCGGGGAGCGGTGCAAAGTCTTGTTCGGAATTTTGGCGCGTGGACGCGGAGAGGGAAGCGCTGATTGGCTGGAGGCTCCTTTCCCCCCGCCCCTTCGGCTACTTGCCCGCTGCTTCCCGCCGTCGAGGATTCAAATGCAAAACGCGCAGTCCTTAACCTAAGAGAAATCCAAGTACTTTGCCTTTGACAGAATTTTTTTTTTTTTTTTTTTTTTTTTACTTTAGGCCTTATTAGGTGTTGATTACGGACTTAAAAAAAAAAAAGTTGACAAAATGAGGGCTGGAGAAATGGCCTGCAAAAGCCTGCAAAGCTTAAAGACCCTGGTTCAATTCCACAGCACCCACTTAAAGACAGACGCACAATGTGGCAGTTGCGTCTGGAGTTTGTTTGCAGGTCTCTCTCTCAACCCTCTCTGCCTCTTTCTCAAATAAATAGATAAATTTTAAAAGAAGCAGAGAAATTAGGGTACACAGAGACTTGCAGGGAGGGTGGAATGTGTAGACATGAGGCCACGAACAGATTCCTCGTGACAGCCTCCACAACCCTCCTCAAGAACTGGCTTACAGTTGCATTTCAGACTTCTGCCCTTCTGTGAGAGCAAATTATATATAATTTGCAAGGGGAGAGAGAAAAACAACCGGTGCCGGCTTGCTACAGATGCAAGCGTCAACTTTACGGGTCTTGCTTCACTTGGGCGCTGAGGAATAGAGCCCTGGTTGACACGCTTTGCAAACTAGTACTTTAAACCACTGAGCCAGCTCCCCAGCCCCAAGGATTTTTAAAACAGCCACTTTATAGTAATTTCTTGTGTATTGGCAGCCCTAGGAAAAGAATGTAGTTGAGCTGGTGTTGGTTTTTGTCAGTCATTTGGGATGGGGGCAACAATTTGGGACAAAAAGCAGCAGTAGAAATGGGTGCTTCAAAACTTGAACAGTTCTGACTTAAGCCTTTGATTATGGGGCATCATTTGTGGGGAAAGTAAAACAGCAGAGGTTAACTAAGACAAGGGCAAGTGAAGTCAAGAGTCTGTAGTTGGCCAGGTCAGGGCACTGGGTTTCAGAACTTCATGGACTGGACCCAGTAGGTGGCCTTAGTTTTTGATTTCTGCATCGAGCACCACATACTCGTGCCAGTAGAACTTACTTTTTTTTGCTGGTGGTGTATGTGTGGCATGTGTGGTGTAGCAGGGGCATATGCCTGCCTGCAGTGACTGGAGCAGAAGGCCAGGTGTCCTGGTCCATTCCTCTTCTGTCCATTCTTATTTGAGCTGGGGTCTCTTAACTGATACCGAGCTTGCTAGTTTTTTTTTTTTTTTTTTTTTTTTTTTTTTTTTTTGGTTTTTCAAGGTAGGGTCTCACTCTAGCCCAGGCTGACCTGGAATTCACTATGGAGTCTCAGGGTGGCCTCGAACTCACGGCGATCCTCCTACCTCTGCCTCCCGAGTGCTGGGATTAAAGGCATGCGCCACCACGCCCGGCTCAAGCTTGCTATTTTTTCTGAGCCCAAGGGATTCCCTTGTCTCTGCTCCCCTTTGTGGGATTGGGTGTACAGGCACACCTGGCCACACCCAGCAGTTTACATGGGTTCTGGAGATTTGAACTCAGGTAAGTTCAGGTTCCCTCAGGCCCTCATGCTGGTGCAGGTTATTGTCTATCATGATAGGTTGAATAGAAATTGTCAGTAATAAAAACGCAAGTCAGGGCTGGAGAGATGGCTTAGCAGTTAAGCGCTTGCCTGTGAAGCCTAAGGACCCCTGTTCGAGGCTCGATTCCCCAGGACCCACGTTAGCCAGATGCACAAAGGGGCGCATGCATCTGGAGTTTGTTTGCAGTGGCTGGAAGCCCTGGCGCGCCCATTCTTTCTCTATCTGCCTCTTCTCTCTCTGTCTGTCGCTCTCAAATAAATAAATAGAAGCCGGGCGTGGTGGCGCACGCCTTTAATCCCAGCACTCGGGAGGCAGACTTAGGAGGATCACCGTGAGTTCGAGGCCACCCTGAGACTCCATAGTGAATTCCAGGTCAGCCTGGGCTAGAGTGAGACCCTACCTCGAAAAACCAAAAATAAATAAATAAATAAATAAAAAATATTTTAAAAAAACGCAAGTCATTCATTGCAGGTTCAATTCCCCAGTACCCACATAAAGCCAGATGCACAAAGTGGTGCATGTATCTGAATTTATTTATAGTTGTAGGGGGCCCTGGCTCACCTATTCTCTCCCTCTCCTTTGCTCTCTCAAATAAAAAAAAAAAAAAAAAGAAAAGAAAAAAAAGAAAAGAAATGGGTGCTTGCAGCCAGACATGGTGGTGCACACCTTTAATTCCAGCACTGGGGAGGCAGAGGTAGGAGGATCACTGTGAGTTCAAGGCCAACCTGGGAATACAGAGTGACTTCAGGTCAGCCTGGGCTACAGTGAGTCCCTACCTCGGAAAAAGGGAAAAAAGAAAGAAAAGAAAGAAAAAAATGTGCTCTTGCTTACAACCTCAGTTACTAAAAGATCCAAGTGTTCTAACTTTGTGTGTGACAGAAACAAGGCTGAACTAATATCCAGTTACAATTCCATTACCTCACTTGGGATGAGGTCATAGGTCTGTTCTTTCTCTTTATTGAGAATTTTAATAAATGAACATACTGTAATTTGATCATAATCCCCACCATTCCCTTCTTTACTCTGCCCTCTCCTGCTCCCCTCCACTGACCTTCTCCTCTTTCCAAGTTTTCCTTCTATTTTGAAGTCTCTTTCTTCTCGCTGTCCTTCATCATCTTCGTCAAAATGTTGTGTGGATCTTGTGCAGGTAATGACAGCAGCCTACAAGGTCATGAATGCACCAATCACTTGATATCAGGAAGACAGTATCCCAAAGAACTCCTCCCCACCCTCTGGCTCTTTCATTCTTTCCACCCTGCGGTGGTTTGATTTGGGTGTCCTCCATAAACTCAGGTGTTCTGAATGCTAGGTCCCCAACTGATGGCAATTTGGAAATTAAACCTCCTGGAGGCAGTGTATTGTTTGGACCGGCTTATGGGTGTTATAGCCAGCTTTCCCTTGCCAGTGTTTGGCTTACTCTGTTGTTGCTATTGTCCACCTGATATTGGCCAGGGGTGATGTCCACCCTCTGCTCATGTCCTTGTTTTCCCTGCCATCGTGGATCTTCCCCTAGAGTCTGTAAACCAAAATAAACCCTTATTCCCACAAGCTGCTCTTGGTCAAGTGATTTCTGCCAGCAATGCGAACCTGACTGCAATATGCCCCTTCTTCCCCGGTGTTACTAGCCTTGGAGGACTGGACAGAGATGCCTAAATTAGTGCTAAGCTCTCAACAGCCTCTTGTTCTCTGCTTTGATGAGTTCTTTTTTTCTTTTTTTCTTTTTTCTTTTTTTTTTAGAGAGAGAGAGAATGGGTGTGCCAGGGCCTGTAGCCACTGCAAATGTACTTCAGATGCATGTGCCACTTTGTGCATTTGGCTTTATGTGGGTACTGGAGAATTGAACCTAGGTCCTTTGGCTTTGCTGGAAAGCGCCTTAACTACTAAGCCATCTCTCCAGCCCAAAGTTTGTGATTTTCATCTGCTGTTTTTTTAATAGTTATTTGTTTGCAAACACAGAGAGAAAGAAAGACAGGGGGAGAAAGAGAGAATGGGCATGCCAGGGCCTCTAGCTGCTGCAAACAAACTCCAAATGCATGTGCCACTTTGTGCATCTGGTTATGCATGGGTACTGGGGAATCGAACCTGGGTCATCAGAATCTACAGGCAAGCTCCCCAAATGCTGAGCTATCTCACCGGTCCTCATCTGCCAGGTTTTAGCCAATCTTTATTAATTTTTATGGTGCCAGGAATCAAATCTAGGGCCTCATACATGCTCAGCAAGCACCCTGCCACTGAGGTACACCCTCAGCCATATATTCTGCTTTTATTTATCTTTTTATTATTATTTTAAGAGAGATAGAAAGAGGGAGAGATAGAGACAGAGAAAAAATGGTTGCTCCAGGGCCTCTAGATACTGAAAAAAAACTCCAGAAGCATGCACTATTGTGTATCTGGCTTAAGGGGTTCTGGGGAATTGAACCTGTGTCCTTAGGCTTTGCAGGCAAGTGCCTTAACTGCTAAGCCATCTCTCCAGCCCATATTCTGTTATTTATTTATTTATTTGGGAGCGAGAGAGAGGGAGAATGGGTGCGCCAGGGCCTCCAGCCACTGCAAACGAACTCCAGACGTGTGCGCCCCCTTGTGCATCTGAATAACGTGGGTCCTGGGGAATCCAGCCTCAAACCAGGGTCCTTAGGCTTCACAGGCAAGCGCTTAACTGCTAAGCCATCTCTCCAGCCCCCATATCCTGTTTTTAAACAGATATCCTTCCAAACCTGGTGTGGTAGCTTATGGCTGTAATAACAACACTTGGGTGGCTGACTGAGACCAGCCTTGGCTATGTAGTGAGTTCAGAGCCAGCCTGAGCTACATGAAAGCATTAGAGCAAACAAGAACAACAAGGACACTTGTCCTATCAGAGAGATTTGGGGTGGATATGGATTGGGTAGCGGCCCAGCTGTGGAAATATTACATTTCCCAGGTAATTTGACAGCTAGAGTTCAGGCATGTGACCTTGGCCTAGCCGCCTGGGGCATCTATTGCCTCTTGAAGAAGTGGCCCAAAGATACAAGAGACAGGGCTGGAGGGATGGCTTAGCAGTTAAAGCGTTTGCCTACAAAGCCAAAGGACCCAGGTTCAATTCCTCAGGACCCACGTTAGCCAGATGCACGAGGGGGTGCACACATTTGGAGTTCGTTTGCAGTGGCTGGAGGCCCTGGTGTGCCCATTTATTCTCTCTCTCTCCCTCCTTCTTTCTCTGTCAAATAAATAAATGAAAGTATTTGTTTTTTTTTTTTTTAAAAAAAAAAGGATACAAGAGACAGAGATTATTTGTGGTGGCAGAGTAGAGGGGACAGGTAGTAGCATTAATGGTGGTTATCCCAACTGGCTTTCTCTTTTATGGGGAGGGCATGGTTTCATTGTAACCTGGCTGTGTTTCTACCCCTCTCCACTGTACCTAAGTTCCTCACTCTCCTTCCTCCTACTAACTTTTCCCCTACAGTAGTCAAAAATGATTGCTGTTGTTTGTAACCAAGAACACTTTCTGGTGTAGAGGCTACAGGCTGGACATGGGAGCTCACCGGTGGTTTCCTCGAATGGACACCCACCAACCAAACTAATGTTTGGAGAGCACAAGTACAGACAGATGCCCAGCTGGGGGATTGAGAGGACAGGGAGAAAAAGAAGAAATGAGAAGGAAAAATAGATTATTCTGTAGTTTTCCAGCCTTACCTTGACCTCAACCTACTCCCCTGCGCCCTCTGTGTGCTGGGAGCCAAATTCAGGGCCTCAGGCATGTTAAGTAAATGCTCTACCAGAGCTACAACCCCAGCCCAGGCCTTCTTTTTCTTTAAAAAAAATGTATTAACATAATGGGCTGGAGAAGATGGCTTAGTGGTTAAGGCATTTGCCTGCAAAGCCAAAGGACCCAGGTTCGATTCCCCAGGACCCACGTTAGCCAGATACACAAGGGACACACGCATCTGGAGTTCATTTGCAGTAGCTGGAGGCCCTGATGCGCCCATTCTGTCCCTCTTTTTCTGTCAAATAAATAAATAAAAATATTTAAAAACATTTATTAACATATATTAATTATAAAAACTAATGAGGGGCTGGGCATGGTGGCGTACGCCTTTAATCCCAGTATTCAGGAGGCAGAGGTAGGAGGATCACCGTGAGACTACATAGTGAATTCCTGGTCAGCATGAGCTACAGTGAGACCCTACCTCAAAAAACCAAACAAACAAACAAAAAGTAGTGAGGAGGGCTGGAGAGATGGCTTACCTGTTACCAGTTAAGGCATTTGCCTGTGAAGCCTAAGGATCCATGTTTGACTCCCCACTACCCAGATAAGCCAGTCTCACAGGGTGACGTGTGCACAAGGCCGCACATGCACCCAAGGCAGTACATGTATCTGGATTTCGATTACAGTGGCTGGAGGCCCTGGCACACCGATTCTCTCTCTCTCTCTCTCTCTCTCTCTCATAAAAAAGGGTCAGTCTGGGCTGGAGAGATAGCTTAGCTATTAAGGCACTTGCCTGCAAAGCCAAAGGACCCAGGTTTGATTCCCCAGGATCCACATAAGCCAATGGGTACACACATCTTGAGTTCGTTTGCAGTGGCTAGGGGCCTGGTACATCCATTCTGTCTCTAGCTGTCTATTTCTGTATCTCTCTCTCTCAAATAACTAACTAAATATATATATATATATATGGAGAGAGAGAGAGAGAAAGGATAAAAAAACTGAGGAGAAGCCAGGTGTGGTGGCACACACCTTTAACCCCAGCACTTCACTTGGGAGGTAGAGTAGAGGCAGGGGGATCGCCATGAGGTGGAGGCCACCCTGAGACTACATAGTGAATTCCAGGTCAGCCTGAGCTAGAGTGAGTCCCAACCTCAAAAAAACAAAAAAAACAAAACAAAAAAAGAGCCAGCCTACAACCCAACCCTGCCCCCACCCCAACACAACCCCACCCCAACTCCCCCACCCCACCCCCAATGTGTATTACTCTCTCTGATCTCATTTTTCCCTCCCATATCCCTAATACTCCTCATTTGACTTTTGTACCTCACCCCAATTTGACATGACAGAAAACATTCAGTCCATGTCTTTATGAGTCTGACTTATTTCATGAAACATGATGCTCCCTTTCCTGCAAATGACATAATTTATTTCTTTTATTTCAAGTTTTAAAACTATTTATTTATTTGAGAGAGAGAGACGCAGAGAGAGAAAGAGAGAGAATGGGTGCATCAAGGGCCTCCAGCTACTGCAAATGAACTCCAGACGCATGCGCCACCTTATGCATCTGGCTTACATGGGTCCTGGGGAATCGAACCTGAGTCCTTAGGCTTTGCAGGCAAACACCTTAACTGCTAAGCCATCTCTCCAGCCCTCCCCTTTAAAAAAGAAATTTATTTATTTGCAGTTGTGTATGGGAAATGTGCCAGAATCTGGCCACTGCAAATGCATGCCAGATGCATGTGGCATTTTTAGTGTCTGGCTTTACCTGGCTGCCAGGGAATTGAGCCCAGGCCAAAAGACAAAAACACCTTTAGTAGCTGAGCCATCTCCCCAGCCCGTTTGTTTCTCTTCTTCCCTCCTTCCCTTTAGCTCAACAGAAGAGCACTTGTATATCAAATGCAGACCTCTGAGTTCAGTCCTTAGTGCTGAAGGAAAAAAATGCAATGTGCCAGGCATGGGGTTGCATACCTTTAATCCCAGCACTTGGGAGGCAGAGGTAGGAAGATCGCCTGAGACTACATAGTGAATTCCAAGTCAGCCTGAGTGAGCCTGAGTCAGCTAGAGTGAGACCCTACCTCGAAAAACCTAAATAATTAAATAAATAATTAATTTTAAAAATTCAATGCAATTGTAAATGATGGGTCTATTCTGTAAACAGCATTGCAGTGCTGAAGAGAGAACTCAGGTTAAGGCCCTTGCCTACAGACCTTAGTTCAATTCCCCAGTATCCACATAAAGCCATACACACAAAGTGGTGCATGCATCTGGAGCCCGTTTACAGAGGCTGTAGCTCCTGGCACACCCATTCTGTCTCTCCTTAGCTCTCTCTGCTTGCAAATAAACAAAATTATTTTTAAAACAAAAAAATATACAGCAACATGTATTTTGAGTCTCAGAAAATGTTGAAAAAATTTGACCCAAGAATTCTACTTCCATGACTACATTGAGAGGTAGTGATTATAAGTGTGGACCAAAATGTATGCACAAAGATTTTGATTGTAGCTTTATTTATAATGCTTTAAGATCTGGAAACAAGTTAATGTCTGGGGCGGTTTGATTCAAGTGTCTACCATAAACTTAGATGTTCTGAATGCTAGGTCCCTAGCTGATAGCAATTTGGGAATTAAACCCTCCTGGGTTTGTGCATTGTTACACAGTGCATTGTTAGGGGCAGGCTGATAGGTATTATAGCCAGCTTCCTCTTACCTGTGTTTGGCACACTCTCCTGTTGCTGTTGTCCATCTGATGTCGCCAGGAGTTGATGGCCACCCTGTGTTCATGCCATCGTTTTCCCCTGCCATTGTGGAGCTTCCCCTCGAGTCTGTAAGCCAAAATAAACCCTTTTTTCCCACAAGCTGCTCTTGGGTATTTTCTGCCAGCAATGCAAACCTGACTGCAACAATGTCTAACAATAGATAAAAATTGAGTGGACAACAGTCTGTGTACAGTTACTTATATTAATGCTGCTAAATTTCATTTTTTTCATTTTATTAATGTTTCTATAATTTCTTGACATTATACAAGTTTTTACAATTAAGTTTCACACTGAAGACAAACACTATTTGGCTTAGAGAACAGAAAGCTGAGTGACTTATATCTTTCACCTCAGACACATATTTCAACAGCTTAAGTAAACCTTTTACACATTCTGGATTTCCGCATCATTGTGTGTGTGTGTGAAATTAGTGTGTGAAAGTGAAATTAGTAAGAATTAAATGAATCTGTGGACAAAATTTCATTTTTTTCTTTGGGTATATGGTACTGGGGATTGAAACCAAGGCCCTACACATGGTAAGCAACTCCTGATCTTCT
Source organism: Dipus sagitta (assembly GCA_036346955.1). Lineage (NCBI taxonomy): Eukaryota > Metazoa > Chordata > Mammalia > Rodentia > Dipodidae > Dipus > Dipus sagitta. The sequence goes on from CM070771.1 coordinate 190,299,409, forward strand.
ATTAGAATTTTTCATTTTCTTTTCTTTTCTTTTCTTTTCCTTTCCCTTTCTTTCTTTCTTTCTTTCTTTCTTTCTTTCTTTCTTTCTTTCTTTCTTTCTTCTTTTTATTATTATTTTTTGAGGTAGGGTCTTGCTCTAGCCCAGCCTGACCTGGAATTCACAACATAGTCTCAGGGTGGCCTCAAACTCATGGAAATTCTTCTACCTCTGCCTCCCAACTGCTGGGATAAAAAACAAGCCTGGTGTGGTGGTGCATGCCTTTAATTTGTGTGTGTATGCATGTGTATGAGTGTTTATAGTTAAGCACATGCCATAGTGCATATGTGGAGGTCAAAGGACAACCTTGGAGTCTTGGTTGTCTCCTTCCACCTCGTTTGGGGTCTCTCTTATTTCTCCCTTGATTGTTAGACTATCTGGCTCCTAAGCACTGGGGTTCTCCTGACTCTTGTTTCCCACTGTTCTAGGCCCATGGGGAATATATATGGTGCACCACTTTGCATCTAGCTTTACTTGGGTGCTGGGGATCTGAAGTCTACATTTTACACGAGAAATACAGGTGTTTTATAGCACTTTAAAAATTTTTTTAATTATTATTTTTTAAAAGATTTAAAAATATTTATTTATTTATGAGAGACACACACTTAGAGAGAGAGAGAATTAGCATGCCAGGGGCCTCTAGCCACTGTAAATGACCTCTAGATGCATGTGCCACCTTGTGCCTCTGGCTTTACGTGGGTACTGGGGAATCAACACAGGGTTCTTAGGCTTTCCAGGCAAGTGCCTTAACTACTGAGCCATCTCTCCAGCCCTAATTATTATTATTATTATTATTTTTTTGGTTTTTCGAGGTAGTGTCTCACTCTGGTCCAGGCTGACCTGGAATTCACTATGTAATCTCAGGGTGGCCTCGAACACAATGGCGATCCTCCTACCTCTGCCTCCCGAGTGCAGGGATTAAAGGCGTGCGCCACCACGCCCAGCTGCCAGCCCTAATTATTTATCTGTAAAGAGAGAGTGTATGCATGCATGGGCATGCCAGGGCCTATTGCCCCTGCAAATAAACTCCAGATGCATGTACCATGCATGTGGGTACAGGGGAATTAAATCTCAGAGCCAGCAGGCTTTTCAAGCAAGTTCCTTTAACTTTTGTTTGTTTGTTTTTGTTTTTTCAAGGTAGGGTCTCACTCTAGCTCAGGCTGACCTGGAATTCTCAGGGTGGCCTTGAACTCATGGCGATCCTCCTACCTCTGCCTCCTGAGTGCTGGGATTAAAGGCGTGTGCCACCACGCCTGGCTAAATTCCTTTCACTTTTGAGCCATCTCCCCAGGCCCCTGTATGGAAATTTCTTCTGAATTCAAACTTTATCCTGGAGGAAGGGAGGCTTATTAGAGAGTTCAAGGAAGCTAGTTAAGGCTCAGGATCTTATAATTCTTAGAAAGTTCTGAAACTACAAAAGTCACAAGATTCTTTCCCAAAGGTGATTTTTTTTTTTATAAAGGTAGGATCTCACTCTTGCCTAGGCTGACCTGGAATTCACTTTGTACTCTCAGGTTGGCCTCAAACTCACAGCGATCCTCCTACCTCTGCCTCCCAAGTGCTGAGATTAAAGGGGTGAGCCACCATGCCTGGCTCTTTTCCAGAGTTATATAAGGAGAAAGACCTGCTTGGGGAAGGGGAGGCACACACCTTTAATCTTTATTTTTATTTATTTATTTGGTTTTTTGATTTTTCGAGGTAGAGTCTCACTCAAGCTCAGGCTGACCTGGAATTCACTATGGAGTCTCAGGGTGGCCTCGAACTCACGGTGATCCTCCTACCTCTGCCTCCCAAGTACTGGCATTAAAGGCGTACGCCACCATGCCTGGCACCTTTAATTTTTAATCCCAGCACTCAAGAGGCTGAAGTAGGAAGACAGTCTAGCGTTGGAGGCCAACCTGGAGCTATAGAATTCTAGTTCAACCTGGGCGGCAGTGAAAGCTTACCTCTCAAAAACAAAAACAAAAATCAAAACATAACACAAGAACTGCTTGGGAGAAGAGACTCTCCCAAACATCCAATCTGCCTGCAAATTGTGCAGGGCACTGCACTCCAGGGATGTTTCTGTGAGTTGTCACCTGTACTGAAGCGGGGGTTTAGTGCTGGAGTTGCCCTTGATGTGTGTTCCTGTATAACCCTTCACCCCATATTCCTGTAAGTAACTGCAGCAAACTCAGTGTTTGTTGTTAGTGCTCTATCTGGGAGTAAACAGATGTCCATGTTCATTCATGTCTCCCCAGGAACTTAACATAAGAGCATGTTAAATAAAATCCAAGCAACATAGAAGTATAAAAAAAGATAGGTGCAAGGCTGTAGAAATGTTTCAGCAGTTAAGAGTACTTCCTGTGCAAGCATGAGGGCCTGAGGAGACCTGAAAAAACCACTTACGTTCCATCCACAGGACTCACGTAAACAGCTGGGCATAGCTTCAGTCCTACAGGGGAGCCAAGACCCAAGAAACCCTCGAAGTTGCAGCAGTTGGGAGGCAGAGGTAGGAGGATCACCGTGAGTTCAAGGCCACCCTGAGACTACATAGTGAATTCCGGGTCAGCCTGGGCTAGAGTGAGACTTTACCTTGACAAACCAAAAAAGAAAAAAAAAATTTGTACTGAGGGCTGGCAAGATGGTTCAGTGGTTAAGGTGCTTGCCTGCGAGGCCTAAGGACTCGGCTTTGATTCCTCAGTACTTAGTAATTAGATAAATAAAAATAATTTAATTAGATAAAAATAAATAAATATATAAATATAAAACAAATAAATAAATAAATAAAGCCACATGCAGAGGGGAACATGCATTTGGAGTTCATTTGCAGTGACTAGAGGCCCTGGTATGCTCATTCTCTCTATCTTTTTTCTTTGTTTTGTTTTTTGGTTTTTTTGAGGTAGGGTCTCACTCTAGCCCAGGCTGACCTGGAATTCACTATGGAGTCTCAGGGTGGCCTTGAACTCACGGTGATCCTCCTACCTCTGCCTCCGGAGTGCTGGGATTAAAGGCGTGCACCACCATGCCCGGCCTCTCTATCTCTTTTCTATCTCTCTCTGCTTATGAATAAATAAACTAAAATTTAAAAAAGAAAAAAGTGAGCTGGGCGTGGTGGTGCACGCCTTTAATCCCAGCATTTGGGAGGCAGAGGTAGGAGGATCTCTATGAGTTCAAGACTACTCTGAGACTACAGAGTGAATTCCAGGTCAGCCTGGGCTACAGTGAAACCCTACCTTGAAAAACCAAAGAGAAAAAAATGAAAGAAGAAAATCGTAATGACATGGGAAGAGGGAAACAGGTTGTTTCTGAGATCTGATCTGCCTTTCCTGCTGAGAAAAGACAAGGGGACTAGAGTTCAAATGGCTTCAGACACCACTGATAGAGGCCCAAGGGCCATCAAGTTACCTTCGATCTTTAGCACCCCCCTCTCTCTCATTCCTAGGTCTAGAAAAGTACTCCCCTCCCCATAAACTTTGTTTGCTAAGAGAAATTATTTATTTATTTATTTGCGAGTGACAGAGAGAGAAAGAGGCAGATAGAGAGAGACAGAGAGAGAATGGGTATACCAGGGCCTCCAGCCACTGCAAATGAATTCGAGACGCATGTGCCCCCCGCCCCCCGTGCATCTGGCTAACGTGGGTCCTGGGGAATGGAGCCTAGAACAGGGGTCATTAGGCTTCACAGGCAAGCGCTTAACAACTAAGCCATCTCTCCAGCCCTGCTAAGATAAAATTTTAACCGACCCCCCCCCCCACACCCGAGGTAGGGTCTCACTCTAGCTCAGGCTGACCTGGAATTCAGTATGTAGTCTCAGGGTGGCCTGGAACTCACGACGATCTTCCTACCTCTGCCTCCGGAGTGCTGGGATTAAAGGCGTGCGCCACCATGCCCAGCTTAATTTTAAACCTTATTTACAACTTTCATTCTTTTTAAAAAATTTAATTAATTTATTTGAGAGAGTGACAGAGGGAAAGAGGCAGAGAGAGAGAGAGAGAGAATGAGAATGGGTGCACCAGGGCCTCTAGCCATTACAAATGAACTCCTCCAGATGAATGAGCCACCTTGTGCATCTGGCTTACGTGGGTCCTGGGGAGTCGAACCAAGGTCCTTTGGCTTTGCAGGCAAACACCTTAATTACTAAGCCATCTCTCCAGCCCTCATTCTTTGAATAATGTTATAGAGAAAGGAGGGGTGGTTTCCTAGCAACCTTTAGAGGTGTAACTTGAGAGCCACCAAAATGGCATACATAGCTAATGCTAAGAATTCACTCATTCTCCAGAAACCCACAATTGTCCTGTCAGGTGTGCTTTTCTTTCTTTTTCTCTTTCCTTTTTTTTTTTTTTTTTTTTTTTTTTTTTGAGGTAGAGTTTCACTCTAGTCCAGGCTGACCTGGAATTCACTATGTAGTCTCAGGGTGGCCTCCCAAGTGCTAGGATTAAAGGTGTTATTTATTTGAGAGAGACATACAGAAACAGGCAGGGAGAGAGAGAATGGGCACACCAGGGCCTCCAGCCCTACAAATGAACTCCAGGTCCCTGCGCCCCCTTGTGCATCTGGCTTACCTGGGTCCTTTGGCTTTGCAGGAAAGCACCTCAACCGCTAAGCCATCTCTCCAGTCCTCTTTTTCTCTTTCTCATTGCATCTTTCTTCCCAGCTTTTAATGAAGACTCCAATTACGTTTCATAAATCAACTGGCTCTTCCTGAAATCCATTTCTTCTTTGAAGCCAAAAATCTTTAAAAAATGTTTTTTTTTTAAATATTTACTTTTAAAAACTTATTTGAGAGAAAGAGGGAGAGAGAGAGAGACAGAGAGAGAGAGAGAATGGGCACTCCAGGGACTTTAGCCACTGCAAATGAACTCCAGACACGTGCACCACGGGTCCTTTGATTTTGCAGGCAAGTGCCTTAACCCGTAAGCCATTTCTCCAGCCCAAGAATCATTTTTTAAAAATTAAAATTGAAAAAAAATTTAAAAATATTCATTTATTTATTTATTTGAAAGTGACAGAGAGAGAAGGAGGCAGATAGATAGATAGATAGAGAGAGAGAGAATGGGCACGCCAGGGCCTCCAGCCACTGCAAACGAACTCCAGATGCATGTGGCCCCTTGTGCATCTGGCTAACGTGGGTCCTCGGGAAACGAGCCTCGAACCGGGGTCCTTAGGCTTCACAGGCAAGCGCTTAACCACTAAGCCATCTCTCCAGCCCAAAATTGAAGTTTTTATTGGGGGTGGGTGGGTGCTGAGTGAAAGTCTCTGAACAGGGAATTCCTCAGGCTGCTAATGAGGGGAATAAGTTGTCAGTCAGGAGGGCCCAAAGAGGGAACAGGTGCCTGTCTGCTTGCTCAGCATCTGATCCAGCCTATGCAATCAGCTGTCTCCCCCTTCGGACCCAGCCCCTAGCCCAGACCAATCAGCTTTCTCCCCCCTACTCCGGAGCCAGCCTATAGCTCAGAACAGTCAGCTCTCTGGGGCTCACCTGAGCTTGATAAAACCCACCACAATAAGAGTGTAAATGAATCTTTACCTGGCGGGCCAAGTCTCTTGTTGGCTTTTCACCTCCCCTGAACTTCCAGGCCCCTGCCCTGGTAAACCCCCTTTGTCTCAGCCCAGCTGAGCTGAAATGGCGGGGCAGAGGGGTGACTCCTACTCCCAGGAGGGCTCTGTACTTTCCTACTCTCTTTCTCTCTAAATCTAATTTAATTTAAAGCACAAACCTTTTTTTTTTTTTTTTTTTTTTTTAGAAAATCCCTTTTCCCAGGCCCACATTCAACTCCCACGTGGGCTGTCAGATCCTGGGTGTATCTTTTGTGGACTCTCCCTCATTCCCCTAACTTCCCTGAATAAATGTAAACATTTATAAACTATCCCCAGTCTCCCCCTCAATTCTTTGTTAAAAACAGATAGAAACTGTGGGTTTGGAGTTTAAGGACTTTTCCTGAACCCCCCCCCCCAAACCCTGTTACACTAAAGAGGAACAGATCAGAGCCCTTAGTAACTTGGGTATTCAAACACAGGTTAAGTAAAAGTTGAATAGAAAGAAAGCATTCATCACAAAGTACAAGGCCACTGTACATGTACCTTAAGCTAAGGCAAAGTAGCCAAGGAAGAACAAACCTGAAATTGGTTCCAGTCACCTTGAAGAAGGTGTTGGTTGGCTAGCAGACAGTAGAGGAGTTTGCTAGTGTGGAGAAGGTGGGGGTAATGTCCAGTTGTGGGCAAACAGGCTAACCCTACCCCAATGTGATGGGGGTAGCTTGCAATCGGCAACCAGTGACAGACAGATGCATGGGAAATCTGGAAAGATGCTGAGTGCCCAGAGATCTCCAGAGTGCCTGGGGCAAGGGTGGGTGTGGGGAGGCAGAGAGGAACCACTACTCACTGTGTGACCCTGTTGACCAGCGACTACATGCAGGCCTTCTTGACCTCTGGGTGCAAGTCTGCAAGGCCAGAGAGAATGAATTCTGGGCCTGTGGCTGGAGGTGATAGCATGGAAGGTTCTCATGATCACACTTCTAGCTCTTCTGATCTTGCAGAAGCTGCAGGGAGTCTCTTGTAGATGCAATATCCCTGCTTAACTTTGTGCTCACTTTAAAATTTGTTTATTTACTTGAGAGAGGGAGAAGGAGAGAGTGGGCACGCTAGGGCCTCCAGCCACTGCATGTGCCATGGGCTTATGTGGGTCTTGGGGAACCAAACCTGGGTCCTTTGGTTTTTGAAGGCAAGTTTCTTAACTGCTAAGCCATCAGCACTTTAGAAAAAGTAGGTCTAGGCCGGGCATGGTGGCGCACGCCTTTAATCCCAGCACTCGGGAGGCAGAGGTTGGAGGATCGCCGTGAGTTCGAGGCCACCCTGAGACTCCGTAGTGAATTCCAGGTCAGCCTGGGCTAGAGCGAGACCCTACCTCGAAAAACCAAAAAAAAAAAAAAAAAAAAAAAAAAAAAAAAAAAAAAAAAAGAAAAAGAAAAAGAAAAAGTAGGTCTAGTGAATTGTGTTGGTTAGCATAGAGCCTCTATTGCAGTGTGTATTCAGAGCTGAGGCAATAAACTGGTAACTGGCACAGGTTTGATCTTTGGGATTTATGGGCTTTGTAATGCATGAGGTGGAAGACTGTGGGTGGTCAATAAACCAACCTAGGAATTTCAGTTTTCATAAGGGAAGTTCCCTGATCAGTTACACACGTCCACTGTAAACACAGGAAACTCAGGTTATATAGAAAGTGTAATGTGACAGTTCACCACATCCTGCATTTGCTTGCGATAAACTTTTAAATAATTTGGTCTTTCCTTCCAGACGGTTAGCAACTAAAAATATTACACGATATCATGTAGGTTCTTTTTAAAACTTAAAAAAAAATTTTTTTGTTGTTTTTACTTATTTATTTGAGAGTGACAGAGACAAAGAGGCAGATAGAGAGAAAGAGAATGGGCGCACCAGGGCCTCCAGCCACTGCAAACGAACTCCAGACGTGTGCGCCGCCTTGTGCATCTGGCTAACGTGGGTCCTGTGGAATCCAGCCTCCAACCGGGGTCCTTAGACTTCACAGGCAAGCGCTTAACCACTAAGCCATCTCCCCAGTCCCCCCTTTTTTAAATGACAGGGCCTTGGGGTTGGGGAGATGGCTTAGAGGGAAGAACCATGCAAGCATGAAGGACTGAATTCGATCCCCAGCACTCACATAAAAAGCTGGGCGTTACCACAAATGCCCATACCCATCTTGTGAGGGGTGTGTCAGAGATGGAAGAATTGCTGGGGTTCCTAGGTCAGTGAGGTTATTTCAAAGAAACATTCGCGCGTGTGCAGGGGGCACATACTTCTGCACACATATGCATGCACTATGCATACACCCAACCCCCCAAAAAGGATATAGCCCTGGCTGGTCTCTTGTCACGACAATCCTGTCTCAGCTTCTCACGTGCTCGGAATTTAGGAACGGGCACCATACCTAGCTAAATTTCTTTTCCTTACTAGATCAGCATATCTTACCGATCCAATATATGCAGACTTACAAAAATAAAAATTAAGTTGTCTTGATGCCATCCTATTAGGACTTGCTACCTCTGTCACGAACAAGCCTGGTATAGCTCTCATTCTGTTCCTCCACTGCTAGCTATCTCAACGAGGGCACCCTGAAAAAGCACCAGTGCTCCGGCAACTCCCACTTTATTTAGTTTTTTAGGGGGGGATAGGCTCGCTGTAGCCCAGGTTGGCCTCGCACTCACAGCCAAACTCCCACCTCTGCCTCCCTAGTGCTGGGATTAAAGGCTGGGGCCACTAAAGGGCCCGGCTGCAACTCCCAGCTTCTGGGGACTGGATGCACAGGGCTTCCGCCTGCACCCAGGGTCCCCGCCCCCGGGAGAGCCCCATCCTGCCCCAGCCGAGGCTCCACCTGCTCCCCAGAACCTCGCGTCCACACACCCGCCCCGGATCCGCCCCCATCCAGCTTCCATCCGGAAGAAGCACTCAGTCTTTCGCCCCAGGGGGTCCGCCCACCCGGGACTGTCAGTCTTCCACCAGGGGCTCCGCCCACCCGGAACAAGCAGTCAGTCCTTCACCCGGGGCTCCGCCCACCCGGGACTGTCAGTCTTCCACCAGGGGCTCCGCCCACCCGGAACACGCAGTCAGTCCGGCACCCAAGGCTCCGCCCACCCGGGACTGTCAGTCTTCCACCCGGGGCTCCGCCCACCCGGGACTGTCAATCTTCCACCAGGGGCTCCGCCCACCCGGGACTGTCAGTCTTTCACCCGGGGCTCCGCCCACCCGGGACTGTCAGTCTTCCACCCGGGGCTCCGCCCACCCAGAACTGTCAGTCTTCCACCCCAGGGCTCCGCCCACCAGGGACTGGCGCGGCCTATCTTCTCTTAGACACGCCCATTTGCCCCGATAGTCCTGCCCACTTGAAAAATCTGCCTCCCTCGCCCCGCCCGCCCCGGTCCCAGGACTCCACCTCCCGCCCCAGGCCCCGCCCACCGCTCCGGGCCAACGGGCGCCAACCGCCGCCAGCGGGTTCTTCGGTGCGGGTGGGTCGAGGCCATGGAGAGGGGTTTCCTCGCAGCCTCGGGGGCGCGCTACCAGCCGGCCTGCCCCACGCGCGACGCCTGCGTCTACAACAGCTGCTACTGGTGAGGCCGCGGCCGGGGTCCCGGGCTGTGCAGGCCGGGCGGGCTCCGCCGGGGTCTGTGGTTGAGCGAGAGCAGGGAGCGGGGACGCAGTCCCGGGTCTTTAGTGAGCGGAGGGATGGGATGGGCACCGGGGACGTGTGGGGTCCTTGCTGCCCTGGCCCGGTGGGTGGGCCGCAGCCAGGGCAACTCAGGTCATTTGAAGAGGAGAGAGATTTTTGAAATAATTTGCCCCAGTCACTCAGCTCCAATGGACCGGAATGCAGTCCATGTGCTGCTAGATTCCATGACCCCCTAACCACTGTGTTGTCGTGATAATAAATGGGTGCATTGGGGGGCTGGGGAGGTGATGGCTCAGTGGATAAAGCGCTTGCCCGGCAAGCGTGAGGACCACAGTTAGGATCCGCAGCGCTCACGTAAACGCGGAGTGGCCCTAGTGACTTGCCTGTAGTCACAGCGCAGGAGGGATGACCAAGGGTACCTAGTGCAAACTGGCTAGGTCTGGTTCAGACAGGAGACCTTCTCTGGACAAATAAGGTGGAGAGGGGTTGAGGAAGACATCAACCTCTGACCCCCACACACTTAGGAACACGCTCACTTGCAAAAATGAATACTGGATATACTTGCTGTATGCCAAGCATTGTTTTGGGTGGTTGATGTAATTAACGCTTTTTTTTTTTTTGATCCTTTTCACTCCACATCTCCCTTTCCTGAGTTAAGACTTCTTTCCCCAGTTCAAGAAAGATTTCTGAGCCATGTAAAGCTACCCCCTCGCACTTCTCCAATGCCGCTAAACGCTGAGGTTTATTCAGCTCTGAGCACATGCGAGGTCCGTGATTCAATCCCTGCTTTGGAGACACATTCTTCGTTTTGCCGGTGCCAAGGCTGTAGTTTGCCCTAGATCAAACTTCTACTAAGTGGTGGTACGGAACCTCTGTGTGATGCCTGGAGTGCTTGCTGTGTGCTGCGTGCACTTCTCTTTTGCCTGGCTCCTAGGTTCTGTTAGTTCTCATCCCCAACGTCTATCCATCATGTCACTCACTCAGTAAATGTTCATTAGTTACTCAGAATGAGTGAGGCACCGGGGACATAGTAGTGAGCAAAGTTGACAAATTCCCTAGCATTATCTCATGGTTCTTACATTTCACTGAGAGCGGTGGAAGCAGACAGGATAAGGAAACCATGTTTGTATGGTGGTGAGCTTGAGGAAAACAGGACCGGGGAAAAGATGGAGAGTCTTTCCAGTTTATGTTTGGATATTAAAGGAACACATTGTTGATAAGGTGATAGTGAACAGAGATCTGAAAGAGAGGTGGATAAGAGCTTTGGGTATTGAAAGGTCATTTCAGGCAGGGAGAAGAGCAAGTGCAGAGGCTGGGAGAAGGAAGCATGGGGCGGATGTTCTACAAGGAGCAAGCAGGCTGGTGTGATGGAGTGGAGCAACCTGGTGGAAAAGTGACTATAGATGACATCTCTTCAGTAAATGGTCTCCTTTTAGTTCCTTCAGCTGCAGCCAGGCCCTCGGCCATTATGGGGCCGACTCCAGTTGCTTCCTACTAGATAGACCTGTTTGCCTAACTCGACCTAGTTAAGTCCTTACCTGGGCTGGCTTCACACTGCTCAAAGCTGTCCTAAGGGGCTAGAGACATGGTTTAGTGATTAAAGGTGATTACTTTTTAAAAAAAATTTTAAATTTATTTTTATTTATTTATTTATTTATTTGAGAGTAACAGACAGAGAGAGAAAGAGGGAGGGAGAGAGAGAGAGGAAGGGAGACAATGGGCGCTCCAGGACCTCCAGCCACTGCAAACGAATTCCAGATGCGTGCACCCCCTTGTGCATCTGGCTAACATGGGTCCTGGGGAATGGAGCCTTGAACCAGGGTCCTTAGGCTTCACAGGCAAGCGCTGAACTGCTAAGCCATCTCCCCAGCCTAAATATGTGATTGCTGGCAAAACCTGATAGCCTGTCTCACATAAAGCCAAATGCACAAAGTGATGTGTGTGTCTGTAGTTCATTTGCAGCAGCATGAGGCCTGGTGCACCTAAACTCACGTACTCTATTTCTCATATAGATAAATGTATTTTTTTAGAAAGCTGTCCTAAAGCTGGCCTTGAACTCACAGTGATCCTCCTACCTCTGCCTCCTAAATGCTGGGATTAAAAGCGTGTGTCGCCACACCTGGCTATCTGAAAGCTTTTAAAAGGGATTTTATTATTTATATATTTGAGATAGAAAGGGCCAGATGTGTGTGTGTGTGTATGGGAGAGAGAGAGAGAGAATATGAATGGGTGTCCCAGGGCCTCTAGCCACTGCAAATGAACTCCAGATGCATGCACTTCCCTGTGCATCTGGCTTACGTGGGCACTGAGAAATTGAACCTGGGTCCTTAGGCTTCACAGGCAAGTGCCTTAACCGCTAAGCCATCTCTCCAGCTCTCTGAGAGCTTTTAAAACCTGTAGGTCTTAGGGTTCTACCTCTGAGGATCTGAACTTGCAAACCACACAGTGGAGGGGTCCAAGGTCACTCTGTTGGTCATATTTTAAGGGATGTAAGCACAGAAGACAAAGTCCATCCGCTGAGTATCTTAGGCTCTCTGGTTTATTTGTGCAAGCCCTCTGTTGGGTCCTCCCACCTCATTTGAACCTGCCTCCTCTGCTCCATTGGAGGGTTTCTCAGGCTTTCTGTTGACATTTTTTTAAATTTATTTATTTGAGAGCGACAGACAGAGAGAGAAAGAGGCAGAGAGAGAGAATGGGCCTCTAGCCACTGCAAACGAACTCCAGATGTGTGCGCCCACGTGTGCATCTGGCTAACGTGGGTCCTGGGGAATCTGAACCTTGAACTGGAGTCCTTAGGCTTCACAGGCAAGCGCTTAGTTGCTAAACCATCTCTCCAGCCCTCTGTTGACATTTTGAATATGAGAATTCTTTGTTCCATGGATTGTAGGATGTGTAGAGGATTCCTTGTAAGACACCTAGTAGATGCTATTACTACTCAATTCCCTCTTGTGACAACCAAACATGTCTGTAGACATTGCTAAATGTCCTACTTGAGACATCCCAGTGCAATACCTCATCTGAGCATATCAGACAAACACTACTAGCTTTGTTTTGCAGATGCTTTTGTTTTGTGAGGCAGGGTCTCACTATAGCCAAGGCTGACTCAACTCTAGTCCCAGCTGGCCTCCACTTCATTGCAATCCTTAGCCTCCTGAGTGCTAGGATTATAGGCATGAGGGGCCACGCTCAGCTTCTGAAGATTTTTTTTTTTTTTTTTTGAAGTAGTCTCATTCTAGCCCAGGCTGACCTGGAATTGCAAGGTAGGGTTTGGCTCCAGCCCAGGCTGACCTGGAATTCATTATGTAGTCTCAGGCTGGCCTCAAACTCACAGGTGATCCTCCTACTTCTGCTTCCCAAGTGCTGAGATTAAAGGCATACGGCCACTGTGCCTAGCCTTTTTATTTTTGGTTTTCCTTTTTTTTGGTAAATATTAAAAATTTAAGGTGCCGGGCGTGGAGGCACTCGCCTTTAATCCCAGCACTTGGGAGGCAGAGGTACGAGGATCGCCTTGAGTTTGAGGCCACCCTGAAACTGGGGCAGAGCGAGACCCTACCTAAAAAAAAAACAAAAAAAATTTATTAAAATATTGTTTTGTATTTTTCAGATGTTAGTGAGCATGCTGTGTCCTCTCTGTCTGCTCTCCGTCGAGCTCAGTGTGACACTTTGGTTGCTTTGTTAGTCTTTTTGCTACCAAAAATGATGAGCTGATAGTCAGGGGACGTTGTCATCACTACACCCGATTTTTAAAAATTTTTGTTTATTTTTTACCACGCCCTATTTTCCAATTACCGGTTCAGTAGGTGCCAGAACTCACAACAAACCCATAGCACTTTCTGTTTCTCTGTGGTCCCCAGTATTTCCAAGCACAAGGACTTTAATGCCAAATGTTTCTTGAGGGGCTGAAGATGTGGCTCAGTGGCTAGAGTTCCTGCTTAGTATGCACAAAGCCCTGAGTTTGATTCCTGTACTACATAAACTGGTCACCCCTATAATCCCAACACTGGGAAAGTGGAGGCAGGAGGATTGAAGTTCAAAGTCATCTTCAGCTACCTATTAGTTTGAGGTCAGCCTGGACTACATGAGACACCATATTTCAAAAAATCAGCTGGGTGTTGGTAGCGCACGCCTTTAATCCCAGCACCTGGGAGTCAGAGGTAGGAGAATCACTGTGCGTTCCAAGGCCACCCTGAGACTACATAGTGACTTCCAGGTCAGCCTGGGCTGGAGCCAAACCCTACCTTGAAAAACCAAAAACAAAACAAAAAAATCAAAACAAAACAAAACAAAAACAAAATAAAATCTTTAAAAACATGGTTTCATGAGCTGGGTTTGGTGATTCACGCCAGCACTCTGTAAGATAAGGCAGGAGGATTGCTTCAAATTTGAGGCCAGCCTGGGCTATAGAGGGAGATCCTGTCTCCGCAAAACAAAACAAAAATTCTACAAGCTTCTTCCACATAATATTAGGTGTGATCTTGAAAAAAAATAATAAGAGGGCACTCTTGGCTTTAAATGCTTTCCCCCTGTGTAACATTCACGCATGCTGAGAATAACAGCAGCATGTGTTCACACCATATTATGTATTCAGCCTGCTAATGGAGCTGTAGGCTTCTGAGCTCTGCACCAACTCAGCCTCCCTGTAGGATGCAGAGGGAAACTCTTTACTGTACCATGCCATCTTCTGGTATCCCTCAAATTAATAATTCCTCTGTGCTTCCTTTTTATTTCTCCTTTTCCTTTCTTCTTCTTCTTTTTTTTCCTATTTCTTTCTTTCTCTTTATTTCTTTTTCTTTTTTGTTTTGGTTTTCTGAGGTAGTCTTATTCTAGCCCAGGCTGACCTGGAATTCACTCTGTAGTCTCAGGGTGGCCTCAAACTCAAGGCCACCCTCCTACCTCTGCCCCCCCAGTGCTGGGATTAAGAGTGTGCACTACCACGCCTGGCTCCTCTGTGCTTTCTTTTTGCATCTTAAAAAAAATTACATATACATACACATATATAATTTATTTGCAGGTAGAGAGAGGTAGAGACAAATAGTAGGTGTGTCAGGGCCTCCTGCCACTGCAAACGAATTCCAGATGAATGTGCCACTTTGTGCATCGGGCTTTATGAGGGTCCTGGGGACTAGAACCCAGGCTATTAAGCTTTACAGGCAAATGCCCTTAACCACTGAGCCATCTTTCCAGCCCCTCTTTTTGCATGTTTATCAAGTAGGATGCTTGCTATTTTTTTCCTTTTTTCTTTTTTGGTTTTTTGAGGTAGGGTCTCCTCACTCTAGCTCAGGCAGACCTGGAATTCACTATGTAGTCTCAGGGTGGCCTTGAACTCTTGGCAGTCCTCCTACCTCTGCCTCCTGAGTGCTGGGATTAAAGGCATACACCATCATGCCCTGCTGAATGCTTGCTATTTTTGAACCCCGATGCCTCTGTAGTTTGAAAGTAAAGTGTCCTTCATAGCTGCAGGTGCTTTGCCTGTGATTCCAGTTTGGGAGGTGGAGCCTTGCTGGAGGAGACGTGTCAGTGGGGCAGACCCTGGGGCTTTAAAGCCCAGCTCCAGGACTGTGACTTCCACCTAGCTGTGTAACCAAATCCTGCTGGTGCCTGGGATTACCCACCTTGATAAGGCTTCCCTGGAGACTAAATAAATCCTTGCCTCCCTCAGCTGCTTGGGATGGGGTGTTTTGTCCCAGCAGGGGGGAGCTGACTGCTCATCAGCATGCTTTAATGGCCTCTCAGCAGTTAGCAGGCTCTTGAAGATATCTGTGGTAAATTCTTCAAAATTTCTGTAGGCCACACAGACAGATGTCTTCTTAAAACTTAGATAAAGATAGAGGTAGGAGGATCTCTGAGTTTGAGGCCAGTCTGGGCTAGACTGAGACTCGAACTCAAAAACAAAACAAGTCTTAGGTAAAGTTTTTTTTGTTTTTTTTTTTTGTTTTGTTTTTTTGAGATAGGGTCTCACTCTAGCTCAGGCTGACCTGGAATTCATTCTGCATTCTCAGGGTGGCCTCGAACTCATAGCGATCCTCCTACCTCTGCCTCCCGAGTGCTGGGATTAAAGGTGTGCGCCACCACGCCCGGTTTAGGTAAAGTTTTAAGGGTGTGCTCAGAGCAGGGGGCCTAAAGAACTGCTCCTCTGTTTACATCACACCTGACAGGAATCTGGGGTCTTTGTGAAGAGGGAAACAGCACAGTGTTCTCCCTGTGAGCAGATGCCCTACACGGTCTGTCTCCTTTGTTCCTCTATATGGCTTCTAGGTACAGGGCTCCCTGCTGGGGGAGAAAGCTGTGGTTGAGTTGGGTAGGTGGCTGTCCAGTGTGCTAGAAATCAGGACCTCGAATCTCTCTTTTTTCAAGCATCAGTTTCTTTTAAACCTATTATTTATGTGTGTGTCCCACGGCAGGCATGTGGAGGTTGGGGCACAGCTGTGTGGTGTTTGTGCTCCACTTTTGAATCAGGCCCTGAGCCTGGGGTTTTCCTGTTTCTGCCTCCCAGTCTTGTAGACACTTTGGGGTCACAGATGCATGGCCACTTTGCAGTGTGCTTTACATGGGTCTAGTGAATTGACCCTGAGCCAGCAGACTTTGTAAGCTAGTGCCTTTAGCCTCTGAGTGATCTCCATAGCCCGTGAATCTCTCTTTAAGAAAAAAAAAAAGTTCAGCCCTTGTATGTTATTTGCTGTATTGAGACAGTACATTTTTTTTGTCATGTTGAAGTAGTCAGTAGCACTTTTACTTTTTGAGATTTCTTAGGTTTATTTATTTGGTTTTTCGAGGTAGGGTCTCACTCTAGCCCAGGCTGATCTGGAATTCATTATGTAGTCTCAGGGTGGCCTTGAACTCATGGTGATCCTCCTACCTCTGCCTCCCGAGTGCTGGGATTAAAGGTGTGCGCCACCACGCCCAGCTTTTTGATTTCTTAGGTTGTTTTTTTTTTTTTTAATGCTATTTGCAAGCAGAGGGAGGTAGACAGAAGAGAGACAGAGAATGGGCACTCTAGGACCTCCAGCCACTGTAAATGAAATCCAAATTCATAAGCCACTTTGTGCAAATGGCTTTATGTGGGTACTGGGGAATAGAACCAGGGTCCTTAGGCTTTGCAGGCAAGCATTTTAACTGCTGAGCCATCTCTCCAGCCCGATTTCTTAGTTTTTTTTTTTCTCTTTAAAAAAAAAAAACAAACTATACAAAAATGTAGATGTGTGTGATGGGTCTTTTTTTTTTTTTTTTTTTTTTTTTTTTGGTTTTTCTTGGTAGTGTTTCACTCTAGTCCAGTCCAGGTTGACCTGGAATCCACTCTGTAGTCTCAGGGTGGCCTCGAACTCATAGAGTCCTACCTCTACCTTCTGAGTGCTGGGGTTAAAGGTGTGCACCACCATGCCTGTATGGCACACATCTTTGAATTTCAGCACTTAGGAGGCTGAGGGAGGAGGATCACCATGAGTTGGAGGCCAACCTGGGGTTACAGAGTGAGTTCCAGGTCAGCCTGGGGCTAGAGTGAGACTGCCTCAAACAACAACAACAACAACAACAAAAGATGTAGATGTCTAACTAACTTCCATAGTTTAAGTCTAATCATGTGAAGCACTGAGATGGGGAGACAAAGCCAAGGCCTGGGACCTGAGAGTATATGTATTTCCATAAGATGGGAGCAGTCTGGCATGCTGTTATGCCTTGGTTTTCAGGTAATGAAGTGTAGATGACTGGGAATTTGGCTTGACAGACTGAGTTCCATGCCAGGAGCACAGTGCGGGTGAAGCTCATTCTAAGCAAAGGTGTGTGTGATTCCTGACTCACAGCCAGGAGCGAGAGAGGCCGAGCATGAATACAGTTGCAGTGCCGTGCCTGTTGTGCCTGGGAGGGTAGCTCAGTTCCTGCTCACCTGCGCTGGCCTGGCCATTGCCTTGACAGGCTCTGACCTCTGCTTCAAGTAGCCAAAGGCCTGATGCGCAGGAAGAGATTCACCTGGGGCAGAGGTGTGGGAAGATAGATTTGTTTGTTTGTTTGTTTTTCAAGGTAGGGTCTTGCTCTAGCCTGAGCTGACCTGCAATTCATTCTGTAATCTCAGGGTGGCTGTGGGATCCTGGGTCCTTGGGGGCGGCCGCGGTTCCCCTGAAGGTGTCCAGGCAACTGTGGTGAGTGCGCCAAAGAATCCCTTTCGGGAGACAGTCTCTGTGAACCGCTTGGTTTAATCCATAGGGAAATAGGTTTATAAGCAGTTGAGGTCCTAAGGGGATTGGATGTACAAGGTTGCTTGCTGATGCCTAATTAGCATATGGGGACATACATTCCAGCATGTAAGGTATGGCACAGGGGGATGGGCTGTGCAAAGGTACTGGCTAATAACATATAAGGAGTTTCCTAGGCAACTGGCCAAAGGTCACAGGGCAAAGCCTAAATTCAGGTGTGCTAGATTTGGAGAGGGAGTGGCCTCCTGTAGCCCAGGGGTCCTTAGCCATGCCTGGCAGCTCAGGCCTGTCTACTGAAGGCTCCCCTGTGCCTGGAAGTGCCCGACAGGTGGGACCTCGAACTTACAGCAATCAGATGGATTTTCGTTTGTGTGAGTAAGAACTTTCTAGAAGCCCAGACCTCTTCCTTAATGGAGAGACGTGGGATATATCTCACCCATAGGAGCACCTCCAGAATTGCTTAGCATAGCACAAAACTATTCCTGAGTCTTCCTAGCCTGGCCCCCTCCTACTCAAGACATCCAGGCATCCTGTCTCATTCCTAGGGTGAACATGGAACCAATATTAACTAGGATTTATGGTGTCTGAGCTAGATATGATGGCTCACACCTTTAATCCCAGACCTCAGGAGGCTGAGGTAGGAGGATCACCATGAGTTCAAGGCCAGTCTGGTCTAGAGTGAGACCCTGCTTCAAAAAAAAAAAAAAAAAAAGATTTATTGGGGTGCTCCAAAACAAATTCTACATGCATGCATCATTTTATACATCTGGCTTTATGTGGGTACTGGTGAGTTGAACCAGGACTGTCAGGCTTTGCAAGCAAGCTCCATTAACTGCTGAGCCATCTTTCCAGCCCAGCTTTATTTGTTTTTATTTTATTTTATTTAGTTTTGTTTTTTTGAGGTAGGGTCTCACTCTAGCTCAGGCTGACCTGGAATTCACTCTGTAGTCTCAGGGTGGCCTTGAACTCTCTGATCCTCCTACCTCTGCCTCCCGAGTGCTGGGATTAGTTTAAAGGTGTGCACCACCATGCCAGCTTCCAGCTTTATTTGTTATAAACTTTTTCCACACAAACAGGCCTGTGTGTTGGGGTGGTGGTGGTGGTAATGAGCTTTATGTTTGGACAGGTGTGTACATGCATACATTACCTAGCAGCTTGTTGATGGTGTTCTAGAGGAGTCTCAACTGTCTGCCGGCTGTTGGATGTAGACGTGTATAAAACCTCTTCCAATTACATCTTCATCATCCTTTAAAAAACTCGTTTTATTTTTTAATGTATAATTTCATTATTAATAACTTCCATCTTTTATTACTTTTTTATTTTAGTTTTTCAAGGTGGGGTCTCACTCTAGCTCAGGCTGACCTGGAATTCACTTTGTCGTCTCAGAGTGGCCTTGAACTCACGGTGATCCTCCTACCTCTGCCTCCCAAGTGCTAGGATTAAAGGCATGTGCTACCATGCCTGGCACAAAAACTTCTATCTTTATAGACAATAAGCCATGATAATTTCCTTCCCTCCCCCACTTTCCCCTTCACAACTCTGCTCTCCATCATATCCCTTCCCTCTGTCCATTAGTCTTTCTTATGAGGGTCTTGTGAAGGTATTGCTAGGCACTGCAAGGTCATTGATATCGAGGCCAATTTCTGTCTGGGCAGTTGCATTGTAAGGAGTGGTACCCTTCCTTTGGCTTTTACATTCTTTCTGACACCTCTTCTGCAATGGGCCCTGAGCCTTGGAGGGTGTGATAGAGATGTTTTAGTGCTGGACACTCCATCCCTTCTTCTCAGCACTATGTTGCTTTTGGGCCATCCCAGTGGTCTCCACCATCTGAAAAGAGCAGCTTCTCTAACCAAAAGTGAGAGTAGTATTAGTACATGAATATGTACATTAAGTGTAGTGCTTTTAGGGCAGTTTGGTGAGCATAATATATGCATTTAACCAGACAAGAGCAGGCTTTATACCCCTAAGTCTCATGACCTCCTCTGCCATAGACTTTTGATTAGGTTTTCAGTACCAGGCATGTATTACCTCCCATAGAGCGGACCTCCAGTCCAATTAGAGAGCAGTTGGTTTCCCCTAGAGCAGACATGCCACTATTGTACCTGCTCGGTCATTTGGCTTGTCTGGCCAAACTTGAGGCTTCCAGTGTCCACTGTTTTCACCACTGATGACTTCTGTCTCCCATAGGCTGCATACAGTGCAGCTTTTTCCAGCTTTCAGTCAGCTGATCTACAGGGAGGAGGTTTTCAGCTCAGCCCCAGCTTGATTTTTCAGTGACCTTGCTGCCCACGCATGTGAAGTCTTTAGCAGTAGGGTCTTACCATCTGTTACTTGTGGGAAACCAAGGGCCTTGGAAATAGCCTGTAATGTTTTGGAGGCCACAGGGACCTCCCTGGCCAGCAACCCACTGGAAGGTATCCCATCCCTGGTACTGAAAAATTTCTAGTAGCAGTCTATGACTTCTGGATGTGCCATTATCCAAAAAAGTAGGTTTTCATATGTTTTATTCAGAATATCTTGAATTTTGATTGATCCCCCTTTTCTTTTACTCAATTTCTTCTCCTGGCCTTGCTTAGGCCATTTCACTCCTGTAATCTGTTCTTCTACTTACACATATACAATACCATCCCCTTAAGTCCTTCCCTCTCCTCCCTCCCTTATAGCCTTTTTTTTTTTTTTAAAGCTTACTGCCCTCTGCTACCGATGTTTGGTTCCAGCTCACACACAAGTAGCTACACATTGGTAGCTAGGATCCACACATGAGAGAGAACATACAGCATTTGGCTTTCTGGGCCTGGATTACCTCGCTTAGCATAATCCTTGCCAGATCCATCCATTTCCCTGCAAATTTCATAATTTCATTTTTCTTTACTGCTGAATAGAATATACCACATTTTTATTTTCCATTCATCTGTTGAGGGACACCTACGCTGGTTCCATTTCCTAGCTATTGTGAATAGAGGAGCAGTAAACATGGTTGTGCAAATATCTCTAAGGTAGTGAGAAGAGTCATTAGGATATATGCCTAGGAGTGCTGTAGCTGGATCATATGATAAATCTATTTTTAGCTGTCTCAGGAACCTCAACATTGATTTCCACAATGGCTGTGCCAGACTACATTTCCACCAACATTGTAGAAGGGTTCTGGTTTTTCCGCATCCTTGCCAACATTTGTTGTCATTTGTTTTCTTGATGATAGCCATTCTGAAAGGAGTGAGATAGAATCACAAAGTAGTTTTAATTTGCATTTGCCTGATGGCTAAGGATGTAGAACACTTTTTTAAAAAAATTTTTAAATTTTTTTATTAACAACTTCCATGATTATAAAAAATACCCTATGGTAATACCCTCCCTCCCCCCACTTACCCCTTTGAAACTCCACTCTCCATCATACCCCCTCCCCATCTCAATCAGTCTTTTACTTTTGATATCTTGATCTTTTCCTCTTATGATGGTCTTATGCAGGTAGTGTCAGGCACTGTGAGGCCATGGATATCCAGGCCATTTTGTGTCTGGAGGGAGCATGTTATATGGAGTCCTGCCCTTCCTTTGGCTCTTACATTCTTTCCGCCACCCTTTCCACATTAGACCCTGAGCCTTGGAAGGTGTGATAGAGATATTGCAGTACTGGGCACTGCGGTCATTTCTTTCCATCACCATGATACCTTCTGAGTCGTCCCAAGGTCACTACCATCTGAAAAGAGAAGATTCTCTACCAAAAGTGAGAGTAGCATTAATATAAGGGTGTGAACATTAACAGAAGTGCTTACTGAGCAGTTTGATAAGCATAGTATATACATTTGGCCAGACAATAGCACACGTTACACCCCTAGGGCTCATGACTACCCCTGTTTTAAGTTTTCAGTATCAGGGATGTATTCCCTTCCCATGGAGCGGGCCTCCAGTCCGTAGAACACTTTTTTAAAGAATTTACTTATGCCGGGCGTGGTGGCGCACGCCTTTAATCCCAGCACTCGGGAGGCAGAGGTAGGAGGATCGCCGTGAGTTCGAGGCCACCCTGAGACTCCATAGTGAATTCCAGGTCAGCCTGGACTAGAGTGAGACCCTACCTCGAAAAACCAAAAAAAAAAAAAAAAAAAAAAAAGAATTTACTTATTTATTTATTTGAGAGAGAGAGAGAGAGAAAGAAAGAGAAAGAGGCAGATAGAGAGAAAGAGAATGGGCACACCAGGGCCTAAAGCCACTGTAAATGAACTCCAGACGCATGTGCCCCCTGTGTATCTGGCTTACATGGGTCCTGTAGAATCGAACTGGAGTCCTTAGGCTTTGCAGGCAAACACCTTAACCATTAAGCCATTTCCCTAGCCCTAGACCAATTTTTTAGATATTTATATGCCATCTGTATTTCTTCTTTTGAGATTTCTCTATTTAGTTCCATAGCCCATTAAATTTTTTTTTCTGATTTATTTATTTGAGACAGAGAGAGGGACAGAAAGAGAGAGAGAGAGAGAGAGAGAGAGAGAGAGAGACAATGGGCACGCCCAGGGCTTCTAGCCACTGCAAATGAACTTCAAATGCATGCGCCACCATGTACATCTGGCTTACGTGGGACCTGGAGAATTGAACTTGGGTCCTTAGGTTTCGCAGGCAAGCATCTAAACCACAAAGCCATCTCTCCAGCCCCATAGCACCCCCTTATTTTTTGGTTTTTCAAGGTAGGGTTTAACTCTAGTCCAGGTGGACCTGAAATTCACTATGTAGTCTCAGGGTGGCCTCAAACTAATGGCAATCTTCCCACCTCTGCCTCCCGAGTGCTGGGATTGAAGGCATGCACCAACACATCCCCATAGCCCATTAAAAAAATATTTTATTTATTTATTTATTTATTTGAGAGAGAGAAAAAGGCAGAGAGGGAGAGGGAGAGAGGGAGGGAGGAAGAGAATGGGCGCACCAGGGCCTCCAGCCACTGCAAATGAACTCCAGACGTATGCATCCCCTTGTGCATTTGACTTATGTGGGTCCTGGAGAATCAAACTGGGATCCTTTGGCTTTGCAGGCCCCCATAGCCCATTTTTTAATTGGGTTGTTTGATTTCTTATTGTTTTGTTTTTTGAGTTCTTTGTATATTCTGGTTATTAGTCCTCTGTTAGATATATAGCTGGCAAAGATTTTCTCCCATTTTGTAGGTTGTCTCTTTGCTCTATTCACAGTATCCTTTGTTGTATCCTTTGTAATTTCATGATATCCCAGTGGTTGATTAGTGGTTTTGTTTCCTGAGCAATTGGGGTTATATTCACAAAGTCATTACCTGTGCCAATATGTTGAAGGGTTTCCCCTACCTTTTCCTCTAGCAGTTTGAGAGTTTCAGTCTGATAGGAAGATCCCTGATCCATTTGGACTTGATTCTTGTGCATGGAGAAAGAAAGGGTTCTATTTTCATCCTTGTACATACAGATATCCAGTTTTCCCAGCACCACTTGTTGAAGAGGCTATCTTTTCTCCAGTGAATATTTCTTGGCATTTTTGTCAAAAATCAGATGGCTGTAGCTGCCTAGATTAACATCTGGGTCCTCTATTTTGTTCCACTGATCTATGTGTCTGTCTTTGTGTCTGTACCATGCTGTGTTTGTTATTATGACTTTGCAATATAGCTTAAAATTAGGTATGGTGATACCCCCAGCCTTATTTTTGTTGCTGAACATTGTTTTGGCTATTCGAGGTTTTTTGTGCTTCCAAATTAATTTTAGGATTGTTTTTTCTATTTCCGTGAAGAATGACATTGGAATTTATTTAAAACAAGAGAGTAAAGGAAAATCAGAAAGCACTACAAAACAAGAAGAATGGTGAGAATAAATACCTTTCCATAATAACTTTTTTTTTGTTTTGTTTTGGTTTTTTGAGGTAGGGTCTCACTCTAGACCAGGCTGACCTGGAATTCACTATGTAGTCTCAGGGTGGCCTCGAACTCACAGTGATCCTCCTACCTCTGCCTCCCGAGTGCTGGGATTAAAGGCATGTGCCACCACGCCCGGCTTATAATAACTGTTTTTTTAAAAATATTTTTATTTATTTTATTTATTTGACAGAGAGAAAGGGGGGGGGAGAGAGAATGGGCGTGCCAGGGCCTCTAGCCACTGCAAATGAACTCCAGACGCATGTGCCCCCTTGTGCATCTGGCTTGCGTGGGTCCTGGGAATCGAACCTGGGTCCTTTGGCTTTGCAGACAAACGCCTTAACTGCTAAGCCATCCCTCCAGCCTGCCATTGGAATTTTAATGGGGATTGCATTAAATGTGTAGATTGCTTTTGGTAAGATTGACGTTTTCACAAAATTAATTCTTCCAATCCAAGAACATGGGATATCTTTCCATTCCTAGTGTCTGTTGCAACTTCTCGCTTGAGTGTTTTAAAGTTCTCATTGTAGAGATCCTTTACTTCCTTGGTTAGGTTTATTGCAAGGTACTTTACTTTTTTTTGAGGCAATTATGAATGGGAGAGATTCCTTGATTTTATCCTCTGCATGTTTGTTGTTAGTATATAGGAAGGCTACTGATTTCCGTGTGTTTGTTTTGTATCCTGCTACATTGGTAAAAGTGTTTATTAGCGCTAGGTGTGGTGGCACACACCTTTAATCCCAATACTCGGGAGGCAAAGGTAGGAGGATCACTATGAGTTTGAGGCTACCCTGAGACTACATGGTGAATTCCAGGTCAGCCTGGACTAGAGTACAACCCTACCTCAAAAAAAAAATAAATAAATAAATAAATAAAATAAAAGTGTTTATTAGCTTCAACAGTTTGCTGGTAGAGTCTTTAGGGCTGTTTATATAGAATCATATCATCTGCAAATAATGAAAATTTGATCTCTTCTTTTCCAATTTGTATCCCTTTTATGAGTGTCTCTTGCTTTATTGCTATATTAAATAACTAGTGGGGACAGTGGACACCCTTGTCTTGTTCCTGAATTTAGTAGAAAAGGTTCAAGTTTTTCCCCACTTAGTATTATGTTGCTATAGGTTTGTCATAAATAGCTTTTATTTATATATTTACTTATTTAATTAATTAATTAATTTTTTTTTTTTTTTTTTTTTGGTTTTCTGACGTAGGATCTCACTCTAGCTCAAGCTGACCTGTAATTCACTATGTAGTCTCAGGGTGGCCTTGAACTCATGGTGATCCACCTACCTCTGTCTCCCGAGTGCTGGTATTAAAGCCGTGTGCCACCATGCCTGGCTCATAAATAGCTTTTATTATGTTGAGATATGTTCCTTCTATTCCCCGTTCCTGTAGGACTTTTACCATAAAGGGATGTTGGATTTTGTCAGATGCCTTTTCTGCATCTATTGAGATGATCATGTGATTTTTGTCCTTTAGTCCTTTATATAGCGTATTACATTTATCAATTTGAGGGTGAATGATCTTTCTGATATATTCTTGTATTCTGTTTGCCAATAATGTGTTGAGAATTTTTGCATCTATGTTCATGAGGGAGATTAGTTTGTAATTTTCTTCTTTTGTTCTGTCTTTGTTGCCTTTTGGTATCAGAGTGATGCTGGCTTCGTAGAAGGAGTTTGGTAGAATTCCTTCCTTTTCTATTTTATGGAAGAGTTTGAGAAGCAGTGGTGTTAGTTCTTCCATGAAGGTCTGTTAAAATTCACCAGTGAATCCTTTTGGGCCTGGACTTTTTTTAATTGGGAGATTTTTTATAGCTGCTTGGATCTCTATACTTGTTACAGGTCTATTTAAATGGTTTATCTCATCTTGATTTAATTTTGGTAGGTAATATGAATCAAGGAAATCATCCATTTCTTTCAGATTTTCAAACTTAGAGGCACGTATAAACTTAAAGTATGTCCTTATGATTTTCTGAATTTCTTTGGTATCTGTTGTAATGGTGCCTTTTTCATCTCTAATTTTATAAATTTTTTGTCTCCTTTCTCTTTCTTGGTCAGATTTGCTAAAGGTTTATCAATCTTGTTTATTTTCAAAGAACCAATTCTTTGTTCCATTGATTCTTTGTTTTTTTTTTTTTTTTTTGGTTTGTATTTCATTAATTTCTGCCCTAATCTTTTATTATTTCTTCCCATCTACTGATTTTTCGTTTGCCTTGTTCTTCTTTTTCCAAGGCCTTTAGTTGAAGCATTAAATTGTTTAATTGTGAACTCCCTAATTTCTTTTTATTTCTTAATTTTTATTAACATTTTCCATGATTATAAAAAATATCCCATGGTGCTACCCTCCCTCCCCTTTCCCCTTTGAAATTCCCCTAATTTCTTAATATAGGCACTTAGGGCTATAAATTTCCCTCTTAGGACTGCTTTCATTGTGTCCCAAAGGTTTTGGTATATTGTATTCTCATCATTTGATTCTATGAATTTTTTGATTTCCTTTTTGATTTCTTCAATGACCCATTCATCATTCAACAATGTACTATTTAGTCTCCACGAATTTGTGTATGCTCTGTAGTTTTTCTTGTTGCTCATTTGTAGTTTAATCCCATTGTGGTCAGATGGAGTACAAGGGATTATTTCTGTTTTCCTGTATTTGTTAAGATTTGCTTTGTGTTCTAATAGATGGTCTGTTTTGGAGAATGTTTCATGTGCTGCTGAGAAAAATGTATATCCTTCAGCATTAGGATGGAATGTTCTATAGATATCTGTTAGGTCCATTTGTTCCATGACATCATTTAATTCTATGTCTTTCTGTTTACTTTTTGCTGGGATGACCTGTCAGTTGATGAGAGTCGGGTATAGAAGTCACCCACTACAGTTGTGTTTGGTGTTATCTGTTACCTTGCCCCCAATAATGACAGAAGAAAAAGACAAAGGCCCTATGAATCTGAAAACATCAAAGGCAACAGTACTCAACCCCCAAATACAGTTGACATTAAAATGGTAAAGCCAACCATGAATATGTAACCCATAACCTGCCCTGACGTGGAAAGAGAGATTAGCACTTCCAGTGCAGGCCTATGTACCTGCTTTTATTTGTCAGTTGGCCTCGTTATTTTTTTGGATGGCTTCCAATCTCACCAATGCTGAGTGCCCACCTTGATCCCTCTGTGTTGTGCTGTGGAGCTGTTGCTCTGATGGGCTGTGCTGGATGCCCTTCAGGGGCTGAATGTTCTCTGGAGGTTCCAGGTTCTGACCGTTGGGGGATGGGAGAGGGAGAGTGCAGGAAGCCTGGAGTTGTATTGGAACTGCTCAGCTCTTCCACCTGCATTCCTTTCAGCAGCTCCTCAGCTGATCTCCGCTGTCTCCTTTTCAGGTGATGAGGTTGGATAATCCCCTTGTTTGGTCTTTGCTGCTGCATCTGGGTGCTGGGCTGGGCGGGTACACAGATCTGCGTGGGCTGCGAGCACCTCCACGGGATTCTGGCCGGTTTCCTCCTTTCTGATAAATCTTGATCTCTCCTGCTTCTCCGCTATAGCTGATAAAATCCTATACACCTTCACTTTTCAGAAGAAAAGTGTATTTTGCTGTGGTTTTGCTTATGTCCCTCCCTAGGCTGGTTTGGTGTGACTCCTATACCATCAGCCTTTTTTCTAAAAAAATATTTTTATTTAAATAATTTATGTGCTAGTTCCATTGTGTTTTTTGGTCTTTGTGTGTGTTTTGGTGCTGAGGACTGAACCCAGGGCCTTGCACACACATAGCACAGCCATCTGGAGGTCACAGGGTAATGTTCAGATCAGTCCTCTCCTTGCACTTAGTTTATTTTTTATTTATATTTTTGGTTTTTCGAGGTAGGGTCTCACTCCAGCTCAGGCTGACCTGGAATTCATTATGTAGTTTTAGGGTGGCCTTGATCTGCTGGCAATCCTCCTACTTTTGCCTCCCGAGTGCTGGGATTAAAGGTATGCACCACCATGGCAGTGCACTATAGTATTTTTGTTTTTTATTTTTCAAGATAGGGTCTCACTCTAGCTCAGGCCGACTTGGAATTCAGTATGGAGTCTCAGGGTGGTCTTGAACTCACGGTGATCCTCCTACCTCTGTCTCCCAAGTGCTGGGATTAAAGGAGTGTGCCACCACACCTGGCTGCACTTAGTTTTTGATGCAAGGTCTCTCATTGTTCACCGCTCCATTCTTGAGCTTCCCGGAAATCCTTGTATCTTTGCCTCCCTTCTGGCCATAAGCACACTGAGGTTACAGAGCCTTTGTCATGTGGGGTCTAGGGATCAAACTCACTCACAACCATTCTATCTTCCAAGCCATCTCCTTAGCCCAGTGTGTTCACTTTTATTACTATTTGAGCATGTGTGCACCTGTATATGGGAGCACTACATGTGTGTGAGCATGCATTGTGGGATGGAGATCAATTTCAGGTGTCTTCCTCAACTGCTCTCCACCTTATTTTTGAAACAGGGTCTGTATTACTTTACTGTTGCTGTACTAAATACTTGACAGGAAGCTGTTTAAGGAAGGAAAGATTTATTTTGACTTACAGGAGATACTTTCCATTATGGCAGGGAAGGCATGGTAGCCAGAAATGGGAGGCTAGCTGGTCACATAAGCCGTCAGAGGCAGGAAGTTGGTCCTGGCTATAAAACCTTCCCTTCCAGATCTTCCTTCCAGCAGGCCCTGTCTCTTAGATGTTCAACTCCCTTTCCAAATAGCATTACCAGCTAGGGACCAAGTGTCTAAACACAAGCCTGTGGGAGGCATCTAAAAAAATTATTTGTGGGCTGGAGGGATGGTTTAGTGGTAAAAGCACTTGCCTGCAAAGCCAAAGGACCTAGGTTCAATTCCCCAGGACCCACATAGGCCAGATGCACAAAGATGGTGCGTGCGTCTGGAGTTTATTTGCAGTGGTTGGAGGCCCTGGTGTACCCATTCCCTCTATCTGTCCCCCCCCCTTCTGTGCTCCTCTCTCTAAAATAAGAAAATAAATTTAAAAAATATTTATTTGTGAGCAGAGAGAGACAGCGATAGATAGATAGATAGATGATAGACAGATAGAAAGAAAGAATGAATGAACAAGTGTACCAGGGCCTCTTGCCACTGCAAACAAACTCCAAATGCACATGCCACTTTGTGCATCTGACTTTATGTGGATACTGGGGAATTGAACCTGGGAGGACAGGCTTTACAAGCAAGTGCCTTTAACTGCTGAGCCATCTCCCCAGCCCAAGAACATTTTACATTTACAGAGTCCATTGTGGAACCTAGATCTCACTAATTCAGCTACACTGCTGGCAAGCAATCCCTAGGAAATCCTCCTGTCTCTGCCTCCCCAGCACTGAGATGACAGGCACTTGCCACTGCTCCTGAATGTTTTGGTTGTTTATTTATTTTGGTTTTTCGAGGTAGGGTCTCACTCTGGTCCAGGCTGACCTGAATTCACTATGTAGTCTCAGGGTGGCCTTGAACTCATGGCGATCCTCCTACCTCTGCCTCCCAAGTGCTGGGATTAAAGGTGTGCGCCACCATGCCTGGCTTGCTCCTGGATTTTTACTTGGCTACTGGGGATCTGAACTCAGATCCTCATGCGTGTGTGGCAGATACTTAACCAACTGAGCCATCTCGTCTTCCCTGACACATGGTAACTTTCACTTACGTTGATTGAACAGTTGTTTTGTTTTAGTGAAGAAAATATTTGGAAGCTGTGTGAATACATCAAAACCCACAGCCAATACCCTTTGGAAGATTGCTATGCCGTCTTCATATCAAACGAGAAGAAAATGGTAAGTGGTTGTAGAAAGAAAGCTAAGACCTAGGATCACCTCAGGAACTATGCAGTGTGTGTGTAGTAGTACTTATCTAAAATGTGCTTTTACATTTTAGCAGCATTTTATTTTATCTTATTTCATTTTTTTTTTTTTTTCCAAGGGAGGGTCTCACTCCAGCCCAGGCTGACCTGGAATTCAGTATGTAGTCTCAGGGTGGCCTCGAACTCACAGCAATTCTCCTACCTTTGCCTCCGGAGTGCTGGGATTAAAGGCGTGCACCACCACACCTGGCTTTAGCAGCATTTTAAAAGGAGTTTTTATATTAGATTATTATTTTTTCCTTACTGGGCACTGTTAAATTAGAAAAGTTTAGTTCCTAACTTGTAGGTGAGGAACTATGTAATGGAGTGTTCACATATTTAGTTCCCTCCTCTCCCCTCCGCTCTCCTCCTCTCCTGTCCCTTCATCTTTCTTTTCTTTTCTTTTTCTTTTTCTTTCTTTTGAGACAGAGTCTCAAATTGTAAGTCTCCTGGTCTGGAACTTACTCTGTAGACAGGCTGACTCACACTTGTGGTGGTTCTCCTGTCTCTCAAGGGCTGGGATTGCAGATGTATGTCACCATGCACAATAGCCAACAGGTCCTTTTTTATTAGGTATTAATTTACTGCTTTTTTTCTTTTTTCGGGAGGGAGAGAGAGAGGGTGAGCAGGGCATCACTTTATAACTCAGACTGGCCTTGAACTTGAGATTCTACCACCTCTGCCTCCTGGGTGCTCGAATTATAGGTGTGTGCCACCATGCTGGGCCTAGAGTTTTTTCTCTTTTTCTTTTAAAATTTAATTTATTTTACTTTTTTTGTGTGTGTATGGGATTCACTTGTGCATATGAGTGTGCATGCACTTGGATACACATTCCTTGCACACACATGTGGAGGCTAGAGGAAGATGTTGAATGTCTCTACTGCTCTTCTACCTAATTTCCTTGAAAAAGGGTTTCTCACTGAACTTGGAGCTAATGCCATTTTTCTGTCAAGACTGGCTTGACAGTGAGTCCTAGTGATCCTCCGCCCCCTGCCCCCACATCAGCACTGCGGTTAAAGCCATGTGCAGGCGCACCTGGCTTGTTTCGTGTATTGGGGTTTGGACTCAGGTCCTGTGGTTGCTCAGCCCGTGCTGTACCTCAGTAAGCAATCTCCTCAGCCCCACAGTTGGTCATGATAGAAGCCCTGTGAAATCTGCAAGGTTTGGAGACCTTTCGGTACTTTACTGTATTTCAGTTAATTTTTATTATCATGTGCTTGTGTGTGCAGGTGCACTCAAGCAGTGCATGTGTGTGTAGTTATAAGACAACTTTTGGGTCAGTCCTTGCCTGTCTGTCTCGTTTTAGGCAGGTTTCTCGCTTTGGAATCTCATCCTGTTCTTTGCTATACTCACCCTGAGCTCCCAAGCTTCCAGGGTATTCTCTTATCTCCGCCTCTCTCTATTTTTTTTTTTTTTTTTGTTTTTTGTTTTTCGAGGTAGGGTCTCACTCTAGCCCAGGGTGACCTGGAACTTACTCTTACCCAGGCTGGCCTCAAACCCATAGGAATCCTGTTACCTCAGCCTCCTAAGTGCCTGGGATTCAAGGCACAAGGCACGTGGTGCCCGCCTAGCTCTTCTTTCTTCTTTTAAAGATTACATGGGTACTGAGGAATCAAATTCAGGTTGTTAGGCTTTGCAGGCAAGCACCTTAACTGCTGAGCCATCTCTCCAGCCCCCTCTTCTTCTTTTTTTTTTTTTTTTTTGAGACTCTGTTTCATGTAGCCAAGGCTGGCCTCAAACACTTGAACAGCTGATTCTTCTACTTCTGTCTCCCAAAGTATATGCTACTATTTTCCAGCTAATGTTTTTCATTTTATAGCTGAAGTAAAAATTCCGAGTGAAGTCAGACATGGTGGGATTTCATCCTAGCACTTGGGAAGTAGAGGTAGGAGGATTGCTGAGAGTTCGAGGCTACCCTGAAACTACATAGTGAATTCTAGGTCATCCTGGGCTAGAGTGAGAGACCCTGCCTTGAAAAACAACAACAACAACTCATAGTGATCCCATGAATAATTAAGTGGGAAAGCAAGATTTGAACCTGTCAAGTCTTCTGGTTCCTAAACCAGATCCCTTTATATTCTCCAAAGAACACTATACAATTGTTACAAAATTTATTTTATTATTTGCTTGTTTGTGTGCATGCATGTTTATGTGTAATGTGGGGTGTGTGTGTGTGAGAGAGAGAGAGAGAGAGGGAGGGAGGGAGGGAGAGGTGTATGCATGGGTATGTACCCTTTTGGTGCCCTGTATGCTCATTTACCCATCGCAGGGGTTGTTTGGCTGGAGTGACTGGAATATCCTACTGTGCCACTCTTCAACCTCATCCTGTTTTTTTTTTTTTAATGAGGTAGTGTTTCACTCTAGCCCAGGCTGATCTGTAACTCACTCTGTAGTTCCAGTCTGACCTCAAATCATGGCCATCCTCCTACCTCTGCCTCCCCAGTGCTGAGATTAAAGGCGTGCGCCACCATGCCTGGCCTTGGTCTTGTTTTTAGCCCGAGCCCCTTTACTGATCTGGAGCTGTGGGGCTCTGATGATTCTCAGGTCTGTGCCCCTGTGCAGGACTAGGGTTACAGGTGCACCTGGCTACGCCCAGCTGTTGTACAAGGAATCTGGAGGTTTGAACTCAGGCCCCCATGCTTATAAAGGAAGTACACTTAACCTCTGACCCATCTCTCTAGCCCCTCTTGTGAGCTTTTATTGTTGAGGATACTTGGATTTAGAAGGATTTGAACATCCTCTTCTTTCATTGCTTCACCTTGATACTGGTTGCTTATAGGTATCTTATTTCTCATCAGCGTATTCCTTTAAAGAATCTAGTCATGGATGTGCTGTATTTTTTAGGTACCTATCTGGAAACAGCAGGCAAGACCTGGGAATGGACCTGTGATC
This sequence comes from Dipus sagitta, assembly GCA_036346955.1. Classification (NCBI taxonomy): domain Eukaryota; kingdom Metazoa; phylum Chordata; class Mammalia; order Rodentia; family Dipodidae; genus Dipus; species Dipus sagitta. The sequence continues at coordinate 190,331,396 of CM070771.1, forward strand.
TGGGTAAGATGGTTACCTCGAAAGACTCCCATGCATTGTTCCTTGTGACCCCTGAGTGACACGTATCCTGTGGTAAAGCAGAATTGAAGGGGTACAAGACAAAGATTATGACAGTTGTAAACACATGGACCTTTTGAGAATGGATGCTACTTGAAGAAATATGACATGTTGCCTCACCACAGGCCCAAGTGATCACGGAACTCAGACACTGAGCACAAAATAAACTTTCCCTTCAAGGCCTGTCCCCAGTAATCCCATTCCACTAGCTGGGCCCCAAGTCCCAATGGTTCTACAGCCTCCCAAAACAGTTGGGGACCACGTGTTCAAACATACAAGCCTATGAGGAACATTTTATATTCAAACCATAACAGTAAATAAAAATTTAGAAATATATGTTTCTTATTGCCTCCAGGAGTAACAGCTGAGAACCTGTCATTCAGAACACCTAAGTTTATGGGGGACACTTGAATCAAACCACCACATTCTGCTCCTGGCCCCCATAAGCTGATAACCATCCATAATGTTAAATGCAGTGCATCCAGTCCAGCTGTAAAATTCCCCATAGTTTTTATTAATCCCAATGATATTCAAACATCTCCATAGTCCAAGGTCTTTTAACTGAGCTGTAATACCCCCCCCCAAAAAACACATAATATCACAGAGTAAACACACTGCAAAAAATGACATTGGGTTTAGCAAAGAAACATTCAACAAACAAGGCAAACATCAAACTCTGTAGCTCTAAGTCTTGACAACTTTAACCAGTGACAAGTCTCCAAGTCTGATAATTCTAACCACTGACAAGTCTCTGGAGTTCCAGTTCCTCCCCTCCAGCTAGGCTACTCACAGTCCCGGAAGACGTCATCTGGTGCTGGCAGCATACCTTGGCAAGTATCACATAGTTCTGGCATCTCCATTGGGTCTCCACTGCAACCCACGGTTCATCCTCATGGCTCTGTTGAGCCTCCATGAAGATAATCCACCAAGCTTGCTTCACACTGCCCATGGCTATTTCCAAAAAACAAAAATGTTTCAAATTCAATGACCCTCTCTTTCCTGTATTTGTTATACTCCATAATACCAGTGGGGTGCCAACTTCTTAATCCAGGGGAGAAGAAAGCAGACGTTGAAGAATAGGACACTCCATCAGCATTCAGGCCCCTTCAAAAGAGAGTCTACATTCTTGTTTTCCCAATAGCAATAGTTGTAATCTCAAACAATTGCAGCTGAATGGGCAACAGTTTTGGCCCACAGGTTTCATTTCTTTCTATACCATATCCCTCTTCTAACACTAGTCCATTTCTACACAGTGCAACCCCATATAATTTGTCAAGACATGGACATAACAGTAAGCCTCTCACATAAACTGCTTCTAGCCCAGTCTAGGCAAAAGTCTTTCTCACCCTCACAGCCAAACCTCACAGTCCATAGTTCTTACTGCATTCAGGTCTTTCATCTCTGACCTGAATGGTCCATCAAGCTGTACTTACAGCACTGCAAGGCATCTCTTAGGCCAAGATTTCAAATCAATTCACATTCTTCTTGCAAATCATTTCCAAAAGGCCAAATGCCACACAGGTTTCTAGCAGCAGCAGCCCCATTTCTCAATACCAATTTTACTGTTGCAGTCAGCTTCTCATTGCTGGCAGAAAATACCAGACCAAGAGCAGCTTGTGGGAGGGAAGGGTTTATTTTAACTTACAGACTCTATGGGAAGCTCTGTGATAGCAGGGGAAAATGATGGCATGAGCAGAAGGGTATCCATCACTTCCTGGCCCACATCAGGTGGACAACAGCAACAGGAGAGTGTGCCTAACACTGGCAAGGGGAAGCTAGCTATAATACCCATAAGCCTGCTCCCAACAATAAACTGCTCCGATTCCCAAACTGCCACCTAGCATTCAGAACACATAAGTTTATGGAGGGAACACCTGATTCAAACCACCACAAACATTGTCATTATTGACTTGATCATTTCCCTGTCAGTGGACATTTGCTCTGTTTTCAGGGTTTTGTGTTGGATTTAATTTACCTTGTTATCAAGGAGAGGGCAGTGTTAGTCCTATAGCTGTTTTTATGCTAATGTCTGCACTGGTCCTGGAACCAGGCTAATTTCAGTGGTTTTCACTTCTAGGATTACCACGTTGTTCTGGTTCATGTGTCAAGTGAAGGACAGAGCTTCGTTTATGATCTGGATACAGTTTTGCCATTTCCCTGCCCTTTTGATGTTTACGTAGAGGATGCCCTTAAGTCCGATGATGACATTCACCCGCAGTTTAGGAGGTGAGGAAATTCACTAATGAGTTACTGGTTTTCTGAAGTAAGATTTTGGTGATTATCCAGTGGTCTGTCATCCCTCCTTCTCTCTCCCTCCACAAGTAACCTCTCTCACTGTAATCCTTCCCTCCTTCTCCATTGCTCCCTCCATCCCTTCCTTTCCTCACCTCATTGATATGCTTGCTACACATGACAAGAGTGTCTTAAAACTTAGAGCTCCCCATCCTGTACAAGGTTGGGCATCTTTTAGACCTTTGTGTGATGAGATGGCCTGAATTTTCTTTCAGACATGTTGGGGGTTTCTGTCATACTCATGTTTGCTAGGTGTATGTCACTTAACGATTACAAAATTGAGAAGGTTGCAACATCAGAAAACCCTGATCTTTGCCCTTGATGCATAGCTGAGTAAATAAAGACTGTCTCTGTACTTTCTTTGTTTTAAAGTTTTATTTATTATTTGCAAGCAGAGAGAGAGAGAGAGAAAATATGAATATGAATGAATATGAGAATGGGCACCCCAGGGCCTCTAGCTGCTGCAAACAAGCTCTGGATGCATGCACCACTTTGTGCATCTGGCTTTATGTGGATGCTGGGGAATTGAACGCTGGTTGTTAGCTTTTGCAGGCAAGTGCCTTAATCACTGAGCCATCTCTCCAGCTCTGTTTCTGTACTGTCAGAGCTTTGAATTTCAGCCAATTTTCCACCCAACTTTGTTAAATAGCTAATAAACCCATGTGTGTGTTTGTGCATTACTACCAGTGCACATAAGTGCATAGTAGTTTTGTGCATATCGTACAAAATGAGTTCATATAAAAATGAATTAATTTTAACTGTGACATCTCCCTGATAAAAGTGTGTGTTGATTTATTTGTAGGAAATTTAGAGTGGTCCGTGCAGACTCATACTTGAAGCATTTTGCTTCTGACCGATCTCACATGAAAGACTGCAGTGGGAACTGGAAAGAGCCTCCTCCAACATATCCCTGCATTGAAACCGGGGGTGAGTCCGAGTGCCGTGTTTTCCCTGAGTCTTTCTTTGGGTGAAACTCCCTGAGTAGCAAGGGGTAAGAGGGTGCACTAGTTAGTTCCATGGGCTTCACAGGGGACAGAACTGCAAGGGGTAAGAACTGCTTGGGGGGCAGGCTGCTAAGGGAGCAGAGCCAGCACACTAGCCAACTGCTGGAGTATTGGCTGCACCTGTTGTCGGGACTCGGCATGCGATCTGCACGTGTGTGCATTGAGCAGTGGGACCAGTTGCACCTTGTCATGGTGGGGTTTCGTGTTCTGGTAAAAGAAATGTCCGGTGCATCCGTACAATGTGTGAGATGTCATTTCATCAACCTCCTAGTACAACCTGCGTTGCTGGGAGGTTTTATCGTACTGCAGACTCATTTGTGTGCTGGGCAGCAGTTCAGTTGAAAATCTGCTGGGATTTAAAAAGATAGAGGGGGGCCTGGAGAGATGGCTTAGCGTTTAAGCACTTGCCTGTGAAGCCTAAGGACCCCAGTTTGAGGCTCGATTCCCCAGGACCCACGTTAGCCAGATGCACAAGGGGGCGCACGCGTCTGGAGTTCGTTTGCAGTGCCTAGAAGCCCTGGCGCGCCCATTCTCTCTCTCTCTCCTTCTCTCTCTGTCACTCTCAAATAAATAAATAAAAATAAAAACAAAAAAAATTTAAAAAAAGATAGAGGGTTATTCAAACTATTACATTTGTGTCTGAAACATTATTCATGACTGTAAGTCATTTACTACATTCCATTTACTGTTGAGGTTGTCCCAGCACGTGGTTCATGCAGTCTGCAGGAAAGTGCCCTGCAGGCTCTGCTGGATGCCACAGGAATTAGGGTTGTAGCATCACTAGGTCATTGAAGAAGGAAGTGATAAACTACCTTTGGCATATTTGAAGGGGTAAACATTTGAAGATTGAGCTAGCTAGCTTCCTTCCTTCCTTCCTTCCTTCCTTCCTTCCTTCCTTCCTTCCTTCCTTCCTCTCTCTCTCTCTTTTTCAAGGTAGGGTCTCACTCTAGCCCAGGCTGACCTGGAATTCACTATGTAGTCTCAGGGTAGCCTCGAACTCATGGTAGCCCTCCTACCTCTGCCTCCCGAGTGCTGGGTTTAAAGGCGTACACCACCACGCCCAGCTCAAGATTGAGTTTTGAGGCTCTCTGTAAAAAGCTCAGGGGTACCCAGCTGCTTCCTAGCCTTGGTGTTACAACTAAGAAAGCACCTGCATTTGAAGAAGGCTTCCTGGGTCTGCCCTATCTTCTCTGGTGACCTGCTGCACAGGGCCTGGTCTGGTCACAGAGTATCGTTAACAGCAGCTTACTATCTTGTAGACGTGGGGACCTGTAGGCATTGAGTAAACACACTCATCAGCGTTCGTCCTATTTGGGCCAGTCCTCTGGTTTTGTGCATACTCATTAGGTGCCACTACTCATTTTATCCCATGCTTTGGGCCATTCTTTTTAATTTAATTTAATTTATTTATTTGAGAGCAATAGACAGAGAAGGGGGGGGGGGAGGAATGAATGGGCGTGCCAGAGCTTCCAGCCACTGCAAAAGAACTTCAGATGCGTGCACCACCTTTTGCATCTGGCTAATGTGGGTCCTGGGGAATCCAGCCTTGAACCGGGTAGGTTTCACAGGCAAGTGCTTAACCGCTAAGCCGTCTCTCCAGCCCTTTTTTTTTTTTTAAGTTTCTTTTTATTTATTTATTTTCAAGGGTGAGGAGAGGGAGAGAATGGACATGCTAGGGTTCCAGCCACTGCAAACGAGCTCCAGACACATGTGCTACTTTTACATACGACTTTACATAGGTGTTGGGGAATTGAACCCAGACCAGTAGGCTTTGGAAGCATCTTTAACTGCTGAGCCATTTCTCCAATCCATATTTAAAAAAATATTTTATTTTTATTTATTTGAAAGAGGCAGAAAGAGAAAGAGAGAGAAAGAGAAAGAGAGAGAGAGAGAGATTGGTTACACCAAAGCTTCCAGCCACTGCAAATGAACTCCAGACACATGTACCACTCTGTGCATTTGGCTTCCATGGATCTTGGGGAATTGAACCTGCATTCTTTGGCTTTGCAGGCATGTGCCTTAACCACCAAGCCATCTCTCCAGCCCCCTATTTTTTTTAAAAAAATAATTAATTTATTTGTGAGCAGAAAGAGAAAGAGATACCAGGGCCTTTTGCAACTTCATGAACTCTTTGTGCATCTGGCTTATATGGGCACTGGGGAGTTGAACCTGGGTTGCCAGGCCTCATAAGCAAGCACTTTTACCTGCTAAGCCATCTCTTTAGCCTCCCTATTTAAAAAATTTTTTTCTTTTTGTTCTTTTTGAGGTAGCATCTCTCTCTACCCCAGGCTGACCTGGAACTCACTCTGTAGTCCCAGACTGGTCTTGAATTCATAGCGATCCTCCTCCCTCTGCCTTTCCAGTGCTGGGATTAAAAGGTATGTGTCACCATGCCTGGCATTCATAAATTTTTTTGTTTTTTATTTTTTAAAATTTATTATTTATTAACAACTTCCATGATTGTAAACAGTATCCCATGGTAATGCCGTCCCTCTCCCCACTTTCCCCTTTGGAACTCTATTCTCCATCATATCCCCTCCCCCTCTCAATCAGTCTGTTTTATTTTGTTGTCATCATCTTTTCCTCCTACTATGATGTTCTTGTGTAGGTAGTTTCAGGCACTGTGAGGTTGTTTTCTGTTTGTTTGTTTTTTTCCTGAATTTTTATTAACATCTTCCATGATTATAAAAGTTTTTTTTTTTTTTTTTGAGGTATGGTGTCACTCTAGCCCAAGCTGACCGCGAATTCACTATAATGGTGATTCTCCTGCCTCTGCCTCCTGAGTGCTGGGATTAAAGACGTGTGCCACCATGCCTGGCTCAATTTTCTTTTTTCTTCCTTTTTTTGTTTTTTTTTTTTTAATATTTTTTAAATTTTTTTGTTCATTTTTTTATTTATTTAGTTGAGAGTGACAGAGAGAGAAAGAGGCAGATAGAGAGAGAGAGAGAGAGAATGGGTGTGCCAGGGCCTCCAGCCACTGCAAACGAACTCCAGACGTGTGCACCCCCTTGAGCATCTGGCTAACGTGGGTCCTGGGGAGTTGAACCTTGAACCGGGGTCCTTAGGCTTCACAGGCAAGTGCTTAACCGCTAAGCCATCTCTCCAGCCCCCTTTTTTTGGTTTTTCAAGGTAGAGTCTCACTCTAGCTCAGACTGACCTAGAATCCACTATGTCATCTCAGGGTGACCTCGAACTCACAGCTGTCCTTGTACCTCTGCTTCCTGAGTGCTGGGATTAAAGTCTTGTGTCACCACGCCCAGCTTTTCAACATTTTTTTTTCCCTTTGAATTACTGAGCTTTAATTGTGCCCCACTACATAACTCAAGAAAGTAAATCACTCCCAGTATCCCTCCCCCAAGGACAAAACCCTGATAAGTACATAAGGGATGAAGCATGTTTTTCTGTGATTAGAATAACAGCTATTTTTCCAAGGTCCTTCCCCCGACCTCAGCATGTTCCAGGCTATGACTGTACCTGGTAACAGACTGTGTTTAGAAGGAACACAAGCCTTTCCATCTTTAAACTCAGACAATTTAGGCATATCAAATTAAAAATACCAATGGTCAGGGGAGACTGTGTTGGTAGCACTGAGGAACACTATTAGCACTTTGGCTCAACGTTTTATTCTGAAATAATTTTAGGCCTCTATAAAGTTTGTTAAGCAGGACAGTGAGTTCTTATGTAACTTTTACTCAGATTCCCTTATTATCACATGTTATATAGCCATTGACCTAATTCCTAAGGCCAGAAATATGATGATAGAGTGATGCAAATATAGTATTCAGTTGTCATGTCTCCTTCATCTCCTCCAGTCTATGACAGTCCCTTATTCTCCTTGTCTTTTTTTCTTTATAATTTTTTTTTTTTTCGAGGTAGGGTCTCACTCTAGTCCAGGCTGACCTGGAATTCACTATGGAGTCTCAGGGTGGCCTCGAACTCATGGCAATCCTCCTACCTCTGCCTCCCGAGTGCTGGGATTAAAGGCGTGCGCCACCACGCCCGGCTCTCTTTATAATTTTTTATAATTAACAACTTCCATGATTGTAAGCAATATCCCATGGTAATTCCCTCCCTCCCCCCACTTTCCCCTTTGAACCTTCACTCTCCATCATATCCCCTCCTCCTCTCAATCAGTATCTCTTTTATTTTGATGTCATTATCTTTTCTTCCTACTATGATGGTCTTGTGTAGGTGGTGTCAGGGACTGTGAGGTCATGGACATCCAGGCCATTTTGTGTCTGGAGGAGCACATTGTAAGGAGTCCTGCCCTTTCTTTGGCTCTTACATTCTTTTTGCCACCTCTTCCTCGATGGACCCCGAGGCTTGGAAGGTTCTCCTTGTCTTTGACAACATTTATATTTATGCTTTTAAAAACTACTGGTTGGGCTGGGGAGGTGGCTTAGCAGTTAAGCGCTTGCCTGTGAAGCCTAAGGACCCCGGTTCGAGGCTCGATTCTCCTGCACAAGGGAGCGCACACATCTGGAGTTCGTTTGTAGTGGCTGGTGGCCCTGGCGTGCCCATTCTCTCTCTCTCTATCTGCCTCTTTCTCTCTGTCTGTTGCTCTCAAATAAATAAATAAAAATAAACAAAAAAGTTAAAAAAACTACTCGTCATTTATTTGGTAGTATATCTCTCTGGGTTGGTGTGATGTTTTGCCATGAATAGATTGACATTTATTTGAGCTAAGAAGACCATGGAGATGATCTTGAACCCTTGTCCATTTGAATAATTTCTCCTGCTTTTAGACTTTTGAATACATTTGTTGCTCCTATCCCAAAACTGTTTTTAACAAGCATTTTTTTCATATATTTTTCTAGACTCCAAAATGAACCTGAATGACTTCATCAGCATGGACCCTGAAGTAGGATGGGGATCTATCTACACTCTACCTGAGTTTGCATATCGGTTTAGCAGTAAAAACCACTGAACTTGACATCACTTGACTGGGGTGTGGACTGGCCATCCTTCAGTGTAAGTTTAGGGCAGCAAACATATGGCACAGGTAGCTTGCAGGTACATTTTTCTCTTCTAATTTAATTGTGTGGAAACAAATGAACAACACAACTATAAGTGAAGGAGGATCTAGCACTCAACAGCCAGCATCACACATATAAATAAAATAAAACCTTTCTTTTGAATGTCATGTACAGTGTACAGTTGCTGTGATATTCCTGTGGGTCATTTATTCAAATGTGACAGCTCATGCAAGTGATCATTCGTATTAAGGTAAAAGTATGGGGGTTGGGAAGAAAGCTTGGTGGTTAAAGGTGCTTGCTTGCAAAGCCTGCTGGCCTGGATTTAAGTCCCAGTACCCATGTAAGCCAGATGCAAAAGTGGCACATGCATCTGGAGTTCATTTGCAGTGGCAAGAGGCTTTAGTGTGCCTATATGGATAGATGTGCACGGACACACGCACACATAAAAATAAAAGTATTTTTTAAAAAAGAAGTGTAGACCTAGAGCTAGTTTAGCTCCTTTTGTCTGTTCTCTGTTTTGTTTCTCAGGCTATACTGTAAGCTCTTTGTGGACAGGGTGGTGGCTTATGACTCTGAGAGAATCTCCACTGCCCACAAGAGGTGCCCATAATGTTTTTAGACAGCACTGCTGTTTGGTTAGGGACAATGTTGTGAGCTGAATCAGCAATAAGTATTAGTCTTTTTGGACTATGTTGTTTAAAAAAGTTGCAGGTCTCTCAGGCTGTTACTTGGCCTGTTTATACACACACGCACACACAAATAAGTTTAAATAAAATTGACTTAAAATTAATATTTTTGTGGTATTTTTTTCTGGGGTTGGGTGGGTACTGGAAGTTGAATCAGGGACTCACACACATGTGGCAAGTTCTCTACCCCTGAGCTACTCCCCACCCCTGTGTGTCACTCTTGATCTGAAATACCTAAGAATGTCTCAGTGGTAGATGAGAACCGTTACCTTAAAATACAGTGGACCATTGTGTACATCAGCCTTCTTGAAGATGTCTTAGAAATTTGGCTAAAATCATATGATTTCAAATAAAAGATTTTGGCATGAAAGTAACATATAAGCTGTCATTCATGTTGACATGGTTCTGTGTAAAAATAAAAACTTTGTTTTTTTAAAGAAGAGTCTTGGTATTCCTTGTGCAATTCAGCTGGTCCTGAACTCAAGGCATTCTTCCTGAAGGGTTAATAGCCTTCCCTGAAAACCAAAGGGAACCAAAGAGTTAATAACTATCCCTAAAGCTCATGGGCAATAAAGAAAGCACAGAGGCATTCGGCCTCATTAAGTTTGACACCTTCCTTGATTGATGTACTCCCCATCTGCGTATCCTCCCCTAGGCACTCCTGGCTGAAGAAGCCTATTCTGAACAAGGACACAAACAGATTTTTTCTTATCAACTGCACCTGGTACAGTCTGTTTCTTAGGATCCTCCATATAAGTCTGAGTCCTAGCCTGGCTTGGGGCTTCAGCCTCCATCCTGCAGAAGGTTGCTGCCCCTCACTGTTTCTGTACATAACCAGTCTGTCTGTAGAGATCAAGTCCCGTGTTCTCCTTTGCTTTTCTCTTACACTTTCCTTACATTTCTGGTGCTGTGACTTGGATCGCACTCTGGGGCTTTCAGGCTGCTCGCCACCCCCCCTTCCTCTCTCCTTCTCCCCACTTCCCTGCCAGTGTATCATTCCCTTGGGAGCACAGACACTTGCCAAGCTTACTATTTGGACTAAACAGTCACCAGTCGGACCCAAGACCTCTGCCCTTTTGTGGCTTTTGTCTACATGAGTGGTGCAAGTTCTGTTTGGCCTCGTGGCTCAGGGAAGTTTATTGGTGCTCTGTGTAAACCCAACTTGATGCCTGGCAGCTTTCTCCTTCGCCCTTTTGCTCCAACCCTTGGATTGTGTGAGCTTGGCGGTTTGTTTCTGGAGACTGAGGAGTTCTAGTTAGGGCTACTCCCTGTGAATGTCCAAAATCCCTCTGAACTCAACTAAGTCTCTAATAGCCCTTTGGGTAATCTGTCAGGTCATATTTTTCTTTTTCTCTCTTCTCCCCTCAGACTTTTGAACTCCAGATTAGAGGCCTCTCACCTTGTGACCGGCTGCATCCACACCTTCATCAGATTACTTCCAGGAATAGATACTTGCCCTTGGTCTGTGGTGGAGGCACCCACCCCAGACCTTAGAAACTCCAGGAGTTTCTCACTTTTTGGTCTTTAGACCATTGGAAACTCTGGGAGCCTCCCACGTGTTGTTCCACTGGACACCCCAAATTATGTTTTGGAACAGGTAATTGAGAGCCCATTTTAGAGGACAAGGATTAAAGTGGCCAATTCCGCCACCAGGGATGTCTCCCAGGCTTAGGGAGGGCAAACAAGACCCAAGGATCAGGAAAGCGTGTCCTTGCACTCTCCTATTCTCTATTCAAATCTGGCCACAATATTCCTTAGATAATGGCCACCTTTGGCCTGAATGTGATACTTTTGGTTTTAATATTCTCATTAATCTTGATAACTTCCTCAGAAGACATGGCAAGTGGCCCGAGGTTCCCTACTTTCAGGGTTTCTGTGCCCTCAGTTCCCGCCCTTCCCTTTGTACTTCTTGTTCTACCCACCAAATTCCCCTCTGTCACCAAAAGCCCTCTCAAAACCTCCACAAACAAAAGTCCTCACAAGACTCACCTTTTTAAAAAAATTATTTATTTGAGAGAGAGAGAGAGAGAGAGAGAGAGAGAGAGAGAGGATGGGCGTGCCAGGGTCTCCAGCCACTGCAAACAAACTCCAGATGCATGCGCCAATTTGTGCATCTGGGTTACATGGGTCCTGGAGAATCAAACTAGGATCCTTTGGCTTTGCAGGCAAACGCCTTAACCACTAAGCCATCTCTCCAGCCCCTCACCTTTTTTTTTTTTTATTGACAACTTCTATAATTGTAAACAATATCCCATGGTAATTCCCTCCCTCCTCCCACAAAACTCCACTCTCCATCATATCCCCTCTCTGTCTCAATCAGTCCCTCTTTTATTTTGATGTCATCATCTTTTCCTCCTATTATGATGGTAGGTAGTGTCAGGCATTGTGAGGTCTTGGATATCCAGGCTATTTTGTGTCTGGAGGAGCACATTGTAAGGAGTCCTGCCCTTCCTGTTACATTCTTTCCGCTACCTCTTCCACAATGGACCCTGAACCTTGGAAGGTGTGATAGAGATATTTCAGTACTGAGCACTCCTCTGTCACTTCTCAGCACCATAGTGCCTTCTGAGTCATCCTAAGGTCACCGCCATCTGAAAAAGAAGCTTCTCTAACCAAAAGTGAGAGTAGTATTAATGTATGGGTATGAACATTAAGAGAAGTGCTTACTGGGCAGTTCGGTGAGCATAGTATATACATTTAGCCAGACATCAGCAGATGTTACACTCCTAGGGCTCATGACTACCCCTGTTGTGGTTTTCAGTATCAAGGATGTATTCCCTGCCATGGAGTGGGCCTCCAGTCCAATTAGAGGGCAGTTGGTTTCCACCATAATAGACATGCCACTGTTGCTCCCGTTGGCTCATTTGGCCTGGCTGGCCAAATATAAGGCTTGTAGTGTCCACTGTTGAGTATCTTCACTGGTGATTTCTCTCTCTCATTGAACTGCATGCAGTGTGGCTTTTTCCAGCTTTTTCCAGCTTTCTGTCAGCTTGTCTACCTGGAGGATGTTTTCAGCTCAGCTCCAGCAGGATTTCTCAGTGACCTTGCAGCCCAAGTGTGTGGAAGACTCACCTTCTTTTGACCCACAGATGAACCCCCCTCCATACCATTTCCCCAAACCCCCATCTGCTCCTCTTGCTCTTCTACATCAACCTCCTGACACTCCCCCTTCCTCACCCCTTAACCCCCACCAAACTCCCTTTCTGCACCTGCTTCTCCCCAATCCCCCTCTGCTCCTCCTGTCCCCTCACCCCAGCCCCCTGAAGCTCCCAAAAAGGATCATTCTGTTAATACTATGAACTCCTCTCCTCCTTTCCTTTCTCCTCTCCCCTCTCTGTCCCACATTAGGTCAAGGGGGGAACCAACAGGGGGTTTGAGATGTTTCCTTTACGTGAAGTAGTGGGGATAGATGGACCTACTCATGTCCCTGTCCCTTTCACTCTCAATGAAATTGAATCCATTGAACAAAATTGGGATCTTTCTCAGAAAATCCATTCCATTATAGAAATCACTTCACTAGACTCACGCAAATCTACTCTCTCACGTGGAGAGGTGTTTTTCACATTTTAAACTCAACCCTTACCCCTGATGAAAGGGAACACTTTTGGAAGGCAGCCCAGACCCACACTGATAGACTGAGTCAACAGGACCCCCAATCCCACCCTGGGGCTGAGGCTGTCTCCTTACAAGAGCTGAACTGGGACTACCAGGCAACAGACACAGGCTCAAAGCATCTCCAGCATATGGCAACCTGTCTAGCTGAAGGGATGTGCCAGAATGCCCATGGCAGGATTAATTTTGACAAGCTGAAGGAAATTATCCAGGACCCCATTGAAAACCCAGCCTTTTTCCTCTACCGCCTGAGGCTATAACTAAGTTCAGTAATGTAGATGTAAACTCCCGTGAAAGTACCTTGCTCCTTCATGTTCCCTTTCTAGGACAGTCTGCCCTTGACATCAGATGCAAACTCCAAAGACTTGAGAAGGTACCTGTAGAACCCCCACCCCCCCGAAAAAAATGAATTATTTGATCTGCCTTTTAAAGTCTTTAATGGTAGAGAGGAGGAGGCCAGAAAAAAGAGAGAGAGAGATTGAGATCAGGAACGGTTTAGGAGAGAGCGTCAGGCAGACTTTCAATTCCTGGCTGCCACCTTACACTGTGCCCAGCCACAGCCGTCACCCTCTACCTCTGGGAAGCGGGGTCAGCTCCCTGGTCCCTGTTTTTGCTGCTGCCAGCCTGGCCACTGGGCAAAAGAGTGTCCCAACCCTTGGCCCCCTTCCAGGGCATGTCCAGCCTGTGGACATTGGGGACACTGGAAAGTGGATTGTCTGACTAGCCGCCCAGGTGGCTCTTTTGGCAACCAGACCAAATCCCCCTGTCATGCCCTTCTCCAATGACGGGCCCCCAGTTCCTGGTCTCCAGCCGAATTAACACCCGGCTCACCGGAACTCAGGGTAAGAGGGATAGTGGCTCATGAAGAGATCTCTTTCATCTTAGAGAATGGGGCCTCCTATTCTCTGCTTACTTCCTGGGGGGGGGCACACCCTCCCCACCACAATCCTTAATACGGGGGTTTCAGGGACCCCCACTAACCCTCACTGCACCCCACCTGTTCTTTGCCAACTTGGGGACCTAACTTTAACTCACCAGTTCATTGCCATGCGAAGGTGGGGATCGCCTATCCAAACTTAAAGTTTCCATCTATATACCCGCTCTGAAGGCAACTAGCATTTTTCTTCTACACATGGATTCAAGTCCGCCTGAAGTCTGCTCTGAAACCACTACCTCCCCCTTTCTGTTACCCTCAGTCAACCCTTTGATATGGGACACTTCCCATCCTGCTGTTGCCTCTCACTCCCACCATCCTTATAAATCTTAAAGATCCTTCTATTTATGTTTCCCAAGAACAATATCCCCTACAACCCCCCCCCCCCCACACACACACTGTTTGTCGAGGACTAAAGCCCGTAATTCAGTGTTTGGTCTTAGCCTCTCTCTTCTTACCCCCATCCATTCACCCCATAACACTCCCATCCTGGGCATAAGAAAACCTAATGGTTCCTATTGTTTAGTACAAGACCACCGAAAAATAAATTGTGCAAATTGTGTCATCATTCCAACCTTTCCAGTTGTCGCTAACCCCTATACTCTCCTCTCCTCCATCCCAACCCTCTTCAAAATACTTTTCTGGTTTTGATCTCAAGGATACCTTCTTCACGATCCCCCTGCACCCTAAATCAAGTCCACTTTTTCCCTTCACCTGGGAAGACCCTAACACCCAGCAGGCCCAGCAATTAACCTGGACAGTCCTGCCCCAGGGTTTTAGGGACAGTCCCCACTTTCTTGTCCAGGCCTTACAATGAGGCCTGGCCACTTTAGACCTCAGACCTAGCCTTCTTCAATATGTAGATGACCTTCTACTGTGCAGACCTTCTAGGGATCTCAACACACACTACCATGCTTCTCAACTCCTTGGCTTCTTGGGGATACAGGGCCTCTACAGATTAAGGCTCAAATCTATAAAACCTCTGTTGTTTATCTCAGCCTTTCACTTTGACAGGAAGGAAAAACCATTCCTACCTCCAGAATTAAGGACCTCATTAATTATCCCTTACCCCATACTAAACGTAAACTTCTTGCATTGCTTGTTTTTTTCCATATTTGGAAAGTTGTCTCTCATAACACATCTTCTTTATGAGGTCACCAAGGGGTCCCTAGATGAGCCACTCCTATCCCCCACGTCCCTTCTAGCCCCCATAGACCTCCTCAAATGATCTTTTTTTAAAATTTTTATTTACTTATTTGACAGAGAAAGAGGGAGGGAGGAGAGAGAGAGAGAGAGAGAGAATGGGTGCTCCAGGGCCTCCAGCCACTGCAAACAAACTCCAGATGCATGCACCCCCTTGTGCATCTGGCTAACGTGGGTCCTGGGGAATCAAACCTGGGTCTTTGGCTTTGCAGGCAAATGCCTTAACTGCTAAGCCATCTCTCCAGCTCTCAAACAATCTTTTTTTTTTTTTAATTTTTGTTTATTTTTATTTATTTGACAGCGACAGACAGAGAGAGAAAGGCAGAGAGAGAGAATGGGCGCGCCAGGGCCTCCAGCCACTGCAAACGAAATCAAGACGCGTGCACCCCCTTGTCCATCTGGCTAACGTGGGTCCTGGGGAGTCGAGCCTCGAACCGGGATGCTTAGGCTTCACAGGCAAGCGCTTAACCGCTAAGCCATCTCTCCAGCCCTCAAACAATCTTTATACACAGTCACCACCTTCTCCCTACCTGACACTAAAAAGCCCTTTTTTCTTTTGTTACATATCAACCAAAGCAAACCTTAGCCATTCTCTGCCAAAAGGGAGGCGACACTTTTTGCCACCTAGCCTACCTTTCCAAACAATTAGATATAGTATCAGAGGGGTGCCCCCCCGCCCGCCTCTAAACAGCTTACAGCAGTTGCCCTCCTTGTCCCTGAGGCTAATAAAATAGCCCTCCATAGTCCTCTCCATATTCTCACCTCTCACTCTCTAAAGGACCTCCTGAGTCACCGAGACTTTCTCTCTTTCCCCCTTCCCATGTCCAGATTCTCCATCCCCACCTTCTTGATCCCAATCTCCTTCTTGAACAATCTCCCCCTCTGAATCCTGATACTCTTTTACCTGCCACACACACTCTACACCATCTGATAGCCCCATTCATATCTGCACAGATATTCTAGACTTATCTATGAACACAGTCATGCACATTCACGACTCCCCCTTACCTGATGCCCTTGACTGGTTTATTGATGGCAGAGCCCTCAAACAGGAACCCTTTACAGGAGGCTGTGCCATCCTCCAGCATCCTCAACACCCCCAAATCATAGAAGCAATGTCTCTGCCTCCACATACTGCTTCACAACAAGCTGAACTTATTGCTTTAACCAGAGCTCTCACTAGAGCAACCGTTGTCAAGGTAAACATTTATATTGATTTCAAATATGCATACATCTGGGCGTGATGGTCACGGCTTTAACCCTGCACTCGGGAGGCAGTGGTAAGAGGATTGCTGTGAGTTCGAGGCCACCCTGAGACTACACAGTGAATTCCAGGTCAGCCTGGTCTGGAGCAACTCTACCTTGGGGGTGGGGGGGAAGAGGAAACAAGAAGAAAAAGAAAAAAAAATCAAATATGCCTACAACATCACACATTCAAATATTCCGATCTGGAGAGAGAGAGAGAGAGGCTTCCTTACACAGAAAGGGTCCCCCATCATCAACTCGTCTCTTATCCAAGCACTTTTAGCCTCAGCTCTGTTACTCACCCAAGCTGCTGTCATTCACTGCAAGGCCCACTAACGAGACAAACAGTATGTTTCTATTCTCAGTAACCAGACAGACACTCTCGCCCGCCACATGGATTTCGCTTACCCATAGCACTCTTTGAAACAGGCGAACACTTTTCTCCTCTCTCCCAGACCTACACCTTTACTCCTAGCCCATAATACCACTCACGGCACTCCTAGCCCACCCACCAAGGAGACGCTTCATACCTCCTCTCCCTGTTCCATCCACCTGACAGCTCTTTGCTTTCCTTTCTTCAGGGCTCGTACCCTCACTCCCGAAGACAGTTTCTCCAAAACTTAACCACTTCTTGCTCTGTCTGTCAGGAAATGAATCCTAACCCTAATATATGTCCCCCTCAATTTCCAACCTATCAAATGAACTTCTCCTGCCACGGACTGGCAGACAGACTTTGCTCCCATGCCCTCTGTCAAACGCTACCTGATATCATTTGGTCTTTATTGATACCTTTTCAGGGTGGACAGAAGCTTTACCCTCGACTAACAAGAGGGCCTCAACAGTCCTCCTTACTGAACGGATTCCCGATTTGGTTAACCCTCCTCCCTGCAATCTGATAATGGGTCAGAATTTATTTCTGTTGTCACCCAACACGTAGCCACAGCCCTTCACATACCTTGGAAATTTCATCTTCCCTACCACCCCCAGTCTTCTGGGAAAATCAAAAGGTCTAATCGCTCTCTTAAAGGAATCTTAACTAACTCTGGAACCATAATTAGACTGAGTCAAACTTCTACACTTATGTGGTTCCTTTCTGCCCTGGGGCTGCTGCACATCGGTCTCCCAGGGGTGTCCCGGCACTGCACAGGACGGTCTCCGCGTGCATGAGCCTGCCACCAGACCCAAGCCACCCTAGAGGCCGGCTTCCAGCCTCACTTCTGTCCTAGCAGAGAAGCTTGAGAGGAGATGAAAAGGGAGTGAGAGGGAATTTCCTTCCTGAACTTCTCATCTCCTAGCCAGAGAAGCTGTGCAGGTCCATATGTCTGGGTCATATGTATCCCCAGAAATCATCCAGGGGGTGATCTGGAGGACTTCCTCCCCAAAGGAGATGGCTTCCTTCTGGGAATGCTTAATGCTTCTAGTCTTGAGAAGTGCTCATAATCCCCAAATTTGTGACTCCTTCTGGTGATAGCACCCATGATAGCAAAAGAGTGGAAATGCGAAGACCAGATGGCACCATACCCAGTCCCTCACAATGGCATGAACCAAAAGGAAAGAGAGAAACCTGCCAGCCCTCAGTCTTGGATGCAAGGTCATGGGGGCCCTTGTCCCTCAGGAGGATGATGTCCCTCCAGGGGAGCACTCACCTGCCCTGGCACATCTCAGACGGTCCCTGTTCAGGCACCAGCTGTGGTTCCTGGCCACCCTGCGGCCACTGCACATTGGTCTCCCAGGGGCATCCAGGCAACTGCAGAATAGGGTCTTGAGTGGCTGTGAATGCAACAGGAAGAAACACCCGGGAGACAGCTTCAGAGAACAGCTCGTTTATTTGTTGGGGTAATAGGTTTTTAAGCGTTTGTGAAAGAGTGGGAAGAGGTATGGGTAGGTATGGGTCATAAGGGGATTGGTTAGTTCAAAGTAGTGGTGGGAAGAGGTATAGGGTACGGGTTGTAGGGGGATTGGCTGTGTGAGGACTGCTGGCTGATACCTCATTAACATATAGGTACAAGCCTGACAAGTGGCAAGAGGTCACAAGGCTCTGGGGAAAGCGAAACCTAAGTCTTATCAGGACGTCCAGGCGGCCTGGGCCGGGGGGAGGGAGCGGCCTCACTCCTGCTGGTCTCGAGGAGAGATCTAGGTTTGCTGCAACCTGGGGTGGCGGGGGTGGGGGGAGGGAGCCTGCCGGTCTCACAACAAGGTTATGGGGTCTAGGCTTTCTGCAACCTCTGGGGTACAGGGCCCCCAGCCATGCCTGACAGCTCAGGCCTGTTTAAACCTCCAGTGGCCCGGGGCCCATAACTGTGCCTGACACTGCTCCTCCATCCTCCTAAATCCCACCACACTCAGTGTTTCTTGTCTCCCATCAATTCCTGAAGAGACAACCGAGACTACTATCAGTCTTATGCTTCCTTTTCCAGATCCACCAAATGGCTCTGAGCCTTCATCAGTTTCACCTTTTCTTTTCTTTCTTTCTTTCTTTCTTTCTTTCTTTCTTTCTTTCTTTCTCTCTTTCTCTGTTTCTTTCTTTTCCGAGGTAGGGTTTCACTCTAGCCCAGACCTGGAATTCACTATGTAATCTCAGGGTGGCCTCGAACTCACGGCAATCCTCCTACCGCTGCCTCCCGAGTGCTGGGATTAAAGCTGTGCGCCACCACACCTGGCTCAGTTTCACCTTTTCCTGACTGACCTGCTAGAGGGCATATGGTTAATGCCACAGCCCATACACACCTTTGATCAGCTCCTGGAGGCTACTGAAATCCTTTGGTTACAGGACACTTTTTTTTTTTTTTTTGGTTTTTCGAGGTAGGGTTTCACTCTATCCCAGGCTGACCTGGAATTCACTATGGAGTCTCAGGGTGGCCTCGAACTCATGGCGATCCTCCTACCTCTGCCTCCCGAGTGCTGGGATTAAAGGCATGCGCCATCACGCCCAGCTTACAGGACACTTAAAAAAATTTTTTTTTGTTTATTTTTATTTATTTATTTGAGAGTGACAGAGAGAGAAAGAGGGAGATTAAGAGAGACGGAGAATGGGTGCGCCAGGGCTTCCAGCCACTGCAAACGAACTCCAGACACGTGCACCCCTTGTGCATCTGGCTAACATGGGTCCTGGGGAATCGAGCCTCGAACCGGGGTTCTTAGGCTTCACAGGCAAGCGCTTAACCGCTAAGCCATCTCTCCAGCCCTGGTTACAGGACACTTTTATGTCATTTCAGCCCCATCAGATTGAATCCTTCACTCTCTCCCTTCATTTTGCCCTTCATAAGGATCGCTCATGCTCTGCCCCATCCTCCCCCTTGTCCTAACTCATCACAGCTGCCATCCTTACCATCGGACTAATCACAGCCATATCCTCTAGCTGGTCCCACTCTGAAAAGGCAGCTCTCACCCTCTTATTTTGGTCATATTTCACTATCATTCTAATTATAAAATGTCACCCAAACTTCTACTCACCTTACCCTTTCTACCATAGACTACCCATCTCCAACTCCTCCCAAAGATGATAACTTCTGCTTACACCTTACCTGACACATGTACCCTTTCTGTATCCTTAATAGTATCTGCCACTGCAGGATCTCCCTTAATACTAAACTGTACCTTTTCATGTCCTGACACCATAATTGGCCCTATTAGATGGTATAAGGATGATCAAGAAATATTTTGCCAAGGTGTCACACAGGGACCCTGGAAAAATCTCACAGATTAATCTAAAAGAATTAACATAGACCATGGTATCTGTAAAACTCCTGCTAACCCTTAAGACTCAGGGCTATATTCTTGTATCAAACTTAAGAAGGGATTCCCCAGAGATACAGTGTATTCAAAGGCTACCTTGAACATAAGTATCCCCATGAGCCCTCTAGGGTCCCAGAATACTCAAAACTTCTGGGTGCAATTGGCTGTTGACACAATGAACAAACATTCTTTTTGCCTACAGGAGGGAAACTCAGTCTATCAACTGTTAACTAATAATCTCATGGGCCTGTCCGTCAGATATAAGGAATATGCTAATGAATTACAGCACAAAACTATCCTGTGTGCCATTCTGAGCCAGCACTCCCAATCTCTCTAACTGTCCAACAACACTGCTTATGCATCAACTATCCTCCTACTAACCTCTCATAGATCCCTACCTCCTCATTACTCTATTGAAAGGAATATTTCTTTGCCTTTTGGCAAATGTTTACTTAAGGGATGGGACTTCCTCTGCAGCCAAACAACCTACCAAGTCCTTTCTGCCAAATTCTCTGGAATCTGTTCTGTTGGACAGATCTTTCCTTTATTATCCTTCCTAACCCCCTCCCGACAAATGATCAGGAGCTTGCCATCAAATTGTGATGATAATTTAATCTTATTAGATCCAAAACAGGTGGCCATCACATCAGCCTTTGTACTGCCTGTTCTAGGCCTTGTGACAGGAATACAGAAGGAAGTCTCAAAATTGGCCTGTGTTTTCAGTAAGACTGCTAATCTCACTGCACGAGTTCTGGCAGAAATTAACCAAGCAATGAAAGAACTCCGGATCTCAACATTACAAAATAGAGCTACTATTAACTTCCTACTATTAAAATATCATATTGGATGTCAGCAATTTCCTGGAATGTGCTGTTTCAACATTACAGATAATTCTAACATTATTCAACAACAAATAGATTAAATCAAACGAGAAATTACTAAAATCCATAAAAGTAACTTTTGGTCAAATTTAGGACAATGGTTTCCATGGTTAAGCTCTGGGCCCATTGTTATGATTTTGCTAATTCTTTTTGTTCCTTGCATATTCAGATGCCTCAGTAAATTGCTCCTGGACAGAATATGTGCCTTCACTTCACAGCAAGTCGCTGAATTCTTCATGGTCACTAAATATCAGCCTCCAAACATCCAACTTCCACAGGACTGTATGGGACACTCTGAGAGATCTACTGCCCCGCCCCAGCAGGAAGCAGTATAAGGTTTCGCCACCCCCGTTCTGGCCCATGCAGTCCTCCCAAATGTCCCACTCACCCCCAGTTCTCCTCAATTTCTATTATCCTTCTAGAGTCCAGACTGAATGGTTAATAGCCTTTCCTGAAAACCAAAGGGAACTAAAGAGTTAATAACTATCCCTAAAGCTCACGGGCAATAAAGAAGGCACAGAGGCATTTGTCCTCATTAAGTTTGACACCTTCCCTGATTGATGTACTCCCCTTAGCCTATCTGGCCTTGAAGGACCAAAGACCATCTGAGTGTCCTCGCTTAGACACTCCTGGCTGAAGAAGCCTATTCTGAACAAGGACACAAACAGCTACAATTTTCTTATGAACTTCGCCTGGTCCAGTCTGTTTCTTAGGATCCTCCATATAAGTCTGAGTCCGAGCCTGGCTCAGGGCTTCAGCCTCCATCCTGCAGAAGGTTGCTGCCCCTCACTGTTTCTGTACATAACCAGTCTGTCTGTAGAGGTCAAGTCCCGTGTTCTCCTTTGCTTGTCTCTTACACTTTCCTTACACTTCTGGCCTCAGCCTACTGCCTACTGGAATTACAGGTATATACCCCCTCACCTGACCTAATGAGCAACTTCTTATAAAAAAGAATGCTACGCTTTTGTTAGATGAATTTTCTGCATGTTATGACACTGATTTAAGCCAAGCGTAGTAGCACAAGCCTTTAGTCCCAGCACTCAGGTGGCAGAGGTAGGAGGATTGCCAAGAGTTCAAGGCCATCCTGAGACTACATAGTAGAATCCAGGTCAGCCTGGGCTAGAGTGAAACCCTACCTCAGAAAACAAACAACAAAGGTTAACAGGTGTCCTTCCATGTGCTGTGTGATCATTTCTTCAGAAATCTGCTCTGTTAGTCTAAGGGGATGCCACTGCCCCAACGGGTGGGTGCAGCTGTTCAGGAAGATGACTGGGGGAAGGGAATGTGCTTTTGTTTAAGAACAGTGCAGTTTCTTTTTTTTATTATTATTTTTATTTATTCATTTGAGAGGGACACACAGAGAGAGAAAGAGGTAGACAGAGAGAGAGAGAGAGAGAGAGAGAGAGAGAGAGAGAATGGGTGCGCCAGGGCCTCCAGCCACTGCAAACGAACTCCAGACGCGTGCGCCCCCTTGTGCATCTGGCTAACGTGGGTCCTGGGGAGTCGAGCCTCGAACCGGGGTCCTCAGGTTTCACAGGCAAGCGCTTAACCGCTAAACCATCTGTCCAGCCCAAGAACAGTGCAATTTCTTAAGTTATCTTGTGACTTAAAGCAATAAGGGCCCCACACTGAGATATCTTCCTGGCCTTTCAGTTGGTCATTTAGAAAGTTGATAGCTAACATGAAGAGGATAAGCTTTGGTAGACCGCCCTTCTGAAATACTTTATCCTGAGCAAAAAGGGTCAGAGGGCCCAGAGGATTGTAATCTGATGTACAGATTATATTTTTTTGGAGATTTGTTTTATTTCTTTTGGGCTCTTTTATGAGCATGTGTCCAATCTGGCTTTCAAAAATATGTCTAGCACAGACAAGATAATGTCTTTGTGGATGTTTGCATTTTCCAGGTACCTTGTCTTGAAATTGAAAACCCATTACTTTTAGCCAGTTTAGGGAGAAAGGTTTTATAGTTTCAGACTTTCTCATGGTCATAATCTGAACTCCTCAGTAGCAACAGAAGACATCTGTTGTTTTTGTTTTGAAACTGCCCAGTACTCCTGAAGTGCCCTCATAATTCCCCTTTACACACTCCAGGGTCCTATAGGCAGATCACCTGAGGTAGGCTAGACTTAAGCCCTACCCTGGGTAAGCTCAACCAGGACCATCAGTGTGTCTGTGATTGTTATGCTGATGTTCAGAGAGCAAGTCTCCCTACATCAAGATTGCTAGCTGGAGGCCCAGAGGCCTGGACTGCAGCCTGGAGACAGGCAGAGCCATGCAGGTCCCAAGAGCGTTCCTGAGCTTTATGTCAGCCTGTGTTTGAAGTCAGCCCCACTTTCTACACTTCTTGTTTCTATAAACCAGAGGAGAGTGAGTTGAGTTCTGGTAAGGTGGAGCTGGCTGTGACACCTCTAAGCCCACCCCCCAACATACCTCCTCCAGCAAGGGTCCATTTCCTGAATTGCCACCTACTGGGAACCAAGCATTCAGAACCTATTGAAACCACCAGTCAGCGCTGGTGATGGAATCTAGGGCTATGTAAGTACTGGGCAGTACTGTAATGTACTACCATTGAGCCACACTTCCAGCCCCTTGGTTTAAATTTTAATTCCTTAAAAATAGGTGGTACAGGGTTGGAGAGGAGGCTTAGCGGTTAAGGCACTTGCCTGTGAAGCCTAAGCCATATTTATCTCCCTAGAACCCATGTAAGCCAGATGCACAAGGTGACGCATGTGCAAGGTTGCACATGTGCACAAGTTCTCACACATGACTGGAGTTCGATTGCAGTGGCTGGAGGTCCTGGTGTGCTAATTCTGTCTTTCTCTCTCTTGCTCATAAAAAAAAGGTGGTACATATATATTATATAAATTAAAAATGTATAGGGGCTGGAGTTATGGTTCAGTAAAAAGCACTTGCCTGCAAAGCCTAATGACCCAGGTTCGATTCCCCAGTGTCCATGTAAAGCCAGATGGACAATGGCGCATGGATCTGGAGTTCATTTGCAGTGGCTAGATGCCCTAGCATGTCCATTCACACTCTCTTTGTCTTTCTTTTTTCTCTCTCTCTCTCTCTGCTTGCAAAAAAGAAAATTTTATTTTTTGAGGTAGTGTCTTGCTCTAGCCCAGTCTGACCTGGAATTAGTCTCAGTTTGGCCTTGAACTCACAGTGATCTTCC
The DNA here is from genome assembly GCA_036346955.1 of Dipus sagitta. Taxonomy (NCBI): domain Eukaryota; kingdom Metazoa; phylum Chordata; class Mammalia; order Rodentia; family Dipodidae; genus Dipus; species Dipus sagitta. The sequence continues at coordinate 190,355,193 of CM070771.1, forward strand.
GACCTCAGCCTCCCAAGTGCTGGGATTAAAGACATATGTGACCACGCCTGGCAATAATTTTTTTTTGTTTGTTTTTTCGAGGTAGGGTCTCTAGCCCAGGTTGAACTGGAATTCACTATGGAGTCTCAGGGTGGCCTCAAACTCACAGCAATCCCCTACCTCTGCCTCCTGAGTGTTGGGATTAAGGGCGTGCGCCGCCACGCCTGGCAAAAGTTTTTTTTAATGTATAAAAGAGAGGGCTGGAGAGCTGGCTCAGAAGTAAAGGCACTTGTCTGCAAGGCCTAACAACCCAGATTTAGTTCTCCAGTATCCACATAAAGCCACGTGCACAAAGTGGTGCATGCATATGAAGTTTGTTTGCAGTGGCTAGACGCCCTGACACGCCCCTTCTCTCTCTCTCTTCTCTCTCTGCTTGCAAATAAATAAAATAAAATGTATAGAAGGGTAGATGGATCCAGGTGTGGTAGATTTCGTCTATAACCTCATCATGTGGGATCTGAAGCAGGAGAATCCCAAGTTTGTTTGTTTATTTTTTTTTTCTGCATTTTGCACAATTTTATTATATTTTATCTTTGTTCTTGTATATTAAGAAAAATTTGTTCTCAAACAATACTTTGAACAATTATGATAGATTGAAAATGATTTCCCCATCACGTTGTTTTAATTTAAATTAATTGTAATTGGTCTTTGGTAGCATAAAGAAATGAGATAGTCAAATACTCTAGTAGTCTAACTGCATCAAAATGGAAAGGATGTTTCCCATATCTAAAAGAAAACAGCAGTATTTAAGTGGTAACTGATTTCATTATTCCAAAATTCACTGAGAAAGTTTATGTTGGTAATTATTATAACCATATTGAAACATTTGTCTATATGGTTTTCTCCATAAAATCCTAATTTATTTTCAGAATTATGTATGAAAGTAGATTTTCAGCAAACAGAAGGTTTAAATTTATGGAATTAACCGATTTGTCTATTTACTAAATGAGATTACTTATTTATTTTTTGAGGTAGGGTCTCACTCTAGCCCAGGCTGCCCTTGGAGCTCACTCTAGTCTCAGGCTGGCCTCAGACGCACAGCACTCTTCCTACCTCTGCCTCCCAAGTGCTGGGGTTGGGGCTGGACAGATGGCTTAGCGGTTAAGCGCTTGCCTGTGAAGCCTAAGGACCCCGGTTCAAGGCTCGATTCCCCAGGACCCACGTTAGCCAGATGCACAAGGGGGCACACGCATCTGGAGTTCGTTTGCAGGGGGTGGAGACCCTGGTGCGCCCATTCTCTCTCTCTCTCTCTCTCCCCCCCTCTTTCTCTCTGTGTCTGTTGCTCTCAAATAAATAAAAATAAACAACAACAACCAAGTGCTGGGGTTAAAGCCTTGCGCTACCATGCCTGGCCCAAGTTAGAGGACAGCTTGGGCTACACAGTGAAACCCTAAAAAACGCCTATGGTGAAGAGTAAGGTTCCTTTCTATGGTGAAGAGTAAGGTTCCTTTCTCTTTGTCCTCCAATTTTCTGTTTCCCCTACCTAGAAACCACTTCAGTTTTCTAGTTTTTGTGTACATGTATGTGGGAATATTTTCTGGAGAAAAGATCTGCATCCCATATCACCTCTTTATTAACTTGAAATAGTCATTGTTTTTTTTTTTGTTGTTGTTGTTGTTGTTTGTTGTTTCGAGGTAGGGTCTCACTCTAGCTCAGGCTGACCTGGAATTCACTGTGTAATCTCAGGGTGGCCTTGAACTCATGGCAATCCTCCTATCTCTGCCTCCCGAGTGCTGGGATTAAAGGCGTGCGCCACCAAGCTCGGCTTTGATTGTGGTTTTTGTACGAGGGCCTACCTGTTCGTTACTGGTAATCAAAGCCTGCCTGTTCATAGCTTCCAGACTAATGATGGAGACAGACATCCATGCTCCCGCCACAAAGTAGTGCTGATCTTCTAAAATTATAGACGAGATCCTCTTTCCCGTCTTAAATAACCACTTTACAGTGGCTTCAAGCTGTCCTTAAACTATAATCCCGCCTTTACCTCGGCCACGGCCTGTGTGGTGGGGGTGGGCTGTATCTGGTTCCAGTTCTGACACTCCCAGTCCCGTTCCCATCCCTCCGACCCCTGCGTCTCTGTTTAAAAACATTTTTTTGTTTATTTTTATTTATTTATTTGAGAGCAAGAGAGAGAGAGAGAGAAAGAGAGAGAGAGAGAGAGAATGGGTGCACCAGGGCCTCCAGCTACTGCAAACGAACTCCAGACGCGTGCGCCCCCTTGTGCATCTGGCTAACGTGGGTCCTGGGGAATCGAGCCTCGAACCAGGGTCCTTAGGCTTCACAGGCAAGCACTTAACCGCTAAGCCATCTCTCCAGCCCTCCTTGCGTCTCTGTTTCTGAGGAAAAGGGGGGGGGGGCTTATCCTTCCCCGTGGGGGACTCACCTACTAACCCAACAACCTTTCTGTGGTAGATTGAATTTATATCCCGTAATAGACTTAAATGTTTTATTAAAGCCGTGACTTGGATGTCCAGCCACGTGGCCTGGGAGAGGTGTCACTGCCGGCAGATCTTGGGGTCCAGCCCCAAGGTGTTACTGGAGGTGGCTCTGAGTTCCATCTAAGGTATGCAGGTGTCTGAGCTCTGCCTGGGCTCTCTGCTGTTGGAATGTGCTTGCTTGTGCTGCTGCTGCTGGTTTTTCCTCCTCTGTGTGCTCTGTGACAGGGGGCCAGCCTCTTCCACCCTTATGGGACTTCCTCTGTCTGATCTGTAAGGCTGAAATAAACCCTGTTCCTCCCGGAAACTGTGGCTGGTTTGGAAGTTCATCCCAGCGGCACGTAGCTGACATGACACCTTCTTTCCCATCTCCTCTGCTGAAGTTGTTGGATGTTTAGGTCTCAGCTCCAAGTCCCTTAAACCTTCACTGCTGGCTTGTCTACAGCAGACTGGCCCAATGTCAGTGACTTTTTTCCTTCTTTCTCTCTGTCTCTCTTTCTTTCTCTCTCTCCTTCCTTCCTTCCTTCCTTCCTTCCTTCCTTCCTTCCTTCCTTCCTTCCTCCCTCCCTCCCTCCCTCCCTTCCTTCCTTCCTCTCTCTTTCTTTCTTCTTCCTCTTCTTCTTCCTCCTCCTCTTCCTCTTCTTCTTCTTCTTTTTTTGCCTTATGGCTGTTCTTACCAGCTGAAATGATCCATTACAACTGGGCACTTTGTTAGTCTGGGGAGCTGTTTAACCACCCTGAGCCGGGGTTGCCTCACCTGATAAAGTTTTTTGAGGTACAAATAAGAGATGGAGAGAAAGAAGGGTATGGGATGCTTAACAAATATTCATTTCTCTCTTAAAAAAAAAAAAAAACTCTTGCTGGGTGTGGTGGCACATGCCTTTAATCCCAGTACTCAGGAGGCAGAGGTAGGAGGATCGCTGTGAGTTCAAGGCCACCCTGAGTCTACGTAGTGAATTTCAGGTCAGACTGAGCTAGAGTGAAACCCTACCTTGAAAAACCACCACCACCACCATCAACAACAACAAAAAAGAAACTCTTGTGCTAGCTGGGGCATGGTAGCGCACGCCTTTAATCCATGCCTTTAATCCCAGCACTCAGGAGGCAGAGATAGGAGGATCAACCGTGAGTTCGAGGCCACCCTGAGACTACATAGTGAATTCCAGGTCAGCCTGGGCTAGAATGAGACCCTACCTCAATAAACAAAAGCAATAACAAAAGCCGGATGTGGTGGCGCGCGCCTTTAATCCCAGCACCCAGGAGGCAGAGGTAGGAGGATCGCCGTGAGTTGGAGGCCAACCTGACACTACATAGTGAATTCCAGCTCAGCCTGAGCTAGAGTGGAACCCTACCTTGAAAAACCAAAAAAAAAAAAAAAAAAAAAAAAAAACCACCCCAAAAACAACAAAGAAACAAACAACAACAACACAACAAGCTCTCGTGCTGGGTTTAAAGGTGCTGCACCACCGTGCCTGGCTTATTTCTCAAATACTAGAACAGTTTGTGTCACTGGGTCTGCAACATCAAGCTCCCATCCACCGGATCTCTGGACAGTGCTGACCAGGTGCTGCTGTGTCCCTGCCCTGAATTCTTGCCTTTGCCCAGTGCCGTAGGTACCTGTCCTTTTGTATCACTGTGACCAAAATGTCTGACACAGACAAGGGAGGGGTTACTTTTATTTTATTTTATTTTTTATATTGCATATCTGATTATCCTTTATTGATTTCATTCTCTTGTTTTTAAAATACTCTTTTTAAAAATTTCTTAGTTACGTACACAGTGTGTATACAGTCATGCTGATGCCATCGTTAGCCTCCTCCCTGTCAGGGAGGGTTATTTTGGTTCATGGTTTCAGGGGATTGCAGTGCATCATGGCATGAGGACATGGTGGAGTCTCATGGCCGCAGAAGCATGTGCTGGTGACTTCTCACAGTCTAGTGGACCAGGAAGCAGTGGGCACACAGGGTGTGGCGGGATCAAGGGAGAAAACCTTCAAAGGCTCACTCCTAGGATCTACTTATGTCAGCTAGACCCTTGTCCTAAGGGTTCTACAACCTCCCAAAGTACCGCCATCATTGGAGGAACAAGCATTCAAAACTTGAGCCTTGGGGAACATTTCAGATTCGAACCCTAACATCCAGATTCTGTTCCTTTTTTTTTTGTTCCTTTTTAAATATTTTATTTTTTTATTTATTTGATCTCTCGAGAATGGGTGCACCAGAGCCTCCAGTCACTGCAACCGAACTCCAGACACATGTGCCACTTTGTGCGTCTGGCTTATGTGGGCCCTAGGGAATTGAACCTGAGTCCTTTCGCTTTATAGGCAAGCACCTTAACCACTAAGCCATCTCTCCAACCCGGTTTTTAGTTTTTTGAGGTAGGGTCTCACTCTAGCCCACTCAATTCCTTTTTTTAAGATTATGCCTTGGTGCTAGAGAGATGGCTTAGCAGTCAAGGTGGGTGTCTGCAAAGCCAAAGGACCAAGGTTCGATTCCCCAGGACTCATATAAGCCAGATGCACAAGGTGACACATGCATCTGGAGTTCGTTTTCAACAGCTGGAGGTCCTGGTATGCCTATTCTCTCTCTCTCTCTTTCTCTCTCTCTTACTCTAGCTGCCTCTTTTGCTCTAGAGCCGGGTGTGGTGGCACACGCCTTTAATCCCAGCACTTGGGAAGCAGAGGTAGGAGGATTGCCAAGAGTTCAAGGCCACTCTGAGAATACAGAGTAAATTCCAGGTCAGCCTCAGCTAGAGCAAGACAACTACCTAGAAAAACAAAAGCAAAACAAAACAAAATTTTAAAAATTGAAAAAAAAATGATTATGCCTCAATCAGAGTCTTCAGGCTTTAACTCCAAGCCCTACTCTTTTACGTCTAGGTCTGGAAATCATATCACAAACAACTCCTGCAGGCAGCAAAGAATACCACAAGTTGATACAATTGATTTTACTTGTGTTCTTGGCAAGCATCTAGTTCAAGCCCTTGGTTACAGACATAAATGGAAAGTCCCTTGTGTCTGATATTTCCACTGAGAGTTCATGTTATGTTTTCTCTTTTCCTTTAAGCTGATCTGTAGCCTAGCCCCACAGAGTGAGTTCTTTCACCCTTTCAGTCCAAGGAGAACGTGGTTTTTATCTATGAGCTACATATAGCAGATGTCTGTTGGAGCCTGATTTTTTTTTTTTTCTGGGTGTGGTGGCACCATCTTTATGAGAGAGAGAGAGAAAGAGAGAGAATTGGTACACCAGGGCCTCCAGCCACTGCAATCAAACTCAAGACGTGTGCCCCACCTTGTGTGCATGTGCGACCTTGTGCGCATGTGTCTCCTCATGTGTCTGGCTTATGTGGGATCTGGCGAGTCGAACATGGGTTCTTAGGATTTGCAGGCAAGTGCCTTAACTGCTAAACCATCCCTCCAGTCTGAGCCTGACTTTTTTTTTTTTCTTTTTTTTTGAGGTAGGGTTTCACTCTAGCCCAGGCTGACCTGGAATTTACTATGTAGTCTCAGGGTGGCCTTGAACTCATGGCGATCCTACCTCTGCCTCCCCAGTGCTGGGATCAGAGGCGTGTACCACCACACCCCCAAGCCTGCTTTTTAAATATTTTATTTTTATTTATTTATTTGAGAGACACAGAGTCAGACCGAAGGAGAGAGAAGGAGAGAGAGAATGGGTATGCCAGGACCTCAAGCCACTGTTAACAAACTCCAGACACATGCGCCATCTTGTGCATTTTGCTTACCTAGGTCCTGGGGAATCGAACCTAGGTCCTTGGCTTTGCAGGCCAGTGCCTTTACCGCTAAGTCATCTCTTCAGCCCACAAGCCTGCTTTTTCAATAAAGGCTGTTTTGTTATTGAGGAAGCAACTCTGGCAAAATTTCATGTAGAGTCAGTAGGCAGTCCTGAGGTTTCCACAAGGACACAGAGGTTTAGAGGAATTTTAAGGAAGAACATGAAGCAAATTGAAGGACAGAATGTGAATACATCCCACTGTTCTGGCGTATATGTTTTCTACAACCATGCGTGATGGGTGAGCCATTTCATTCAAGGCCCACTGGACACAGCTGGGTGTGAACTCCTTGGGACTGATGTTGAGGAAATCTTGTTCCTTGCACTCAGATTACAGAAATAAAATAAAAGCAAGGTTTTAGGGTCCAGATATCTCATTATACCTGATATTTTTATTTATTTATTTATTTAAAATTTATTCATGTATTTTTATTAACAACTTCCATGATTATAAAAAATATCCCATGGTAATACCTCCCTCCCCCCCACTTTCCCCTTTGAAACTCCACTCTCCATCATATCCCCTCCCCATCTCAATCAGTCTGTCTCTTATTTTGACGTCATGATCTTTTCTATTATGATGGTCTTGTGTAGGTAGTGTCAGGCACTGTGAGGTCATGGATATCCAGGCCATTTTGTGTCTTGGGGGAGCGCACTGTAAGGAGTCCTACCCTTGCTTTGGCTTTTACATTCTTTCTGCCACCTCTTCCGCAATAGACCCTGAGCCTTGGAAGGTGTGATAGAGATATTGCAGTACTGAGCACTCCTGTCACTTCTTCCCCAGCACCATGATGCCTTCTGAGTCATCCCAAGGTCACTGCCATCTGAAAAGAGAAGATTCTCTACGAAAAGTGAGAGTAGCATTAATATAAGGGTATGAACATTAAGAGAAGTGCTTACTGGGCAGTTTGATAAGCATAGTATATACATTTAGCCAGACGGCAGCAAACGTTACACCCCTAGTATTTATTTATTTATTTATTTATTTATTTATTTATTTATTTATTTAAGAACAACAGACAGAGAGAAAGAGGGAGAGAGAGAGAGAGAGAGAGAGAGAGAATGGGCGCCAGGGCCTTCAGCCACTGTAAACGAACTCCAGACACATGTGCCCCCTTGTGCATCTGGCTAACGTGGATCCTGGGGAATCGAGCCTCAAACTGGGGTCCTTAGGCTTCACAGGCAAGTGCGTAAACCGCTAAGCCATCTCTCCAGCCCTATACCTGATAATTTTGTGACTAAAGACCCACAACAAGAGTGGTGCCTTTCGGAGTAGATGTTTGCTGAAAGGAAGGAAGTTAGAGCAAGAGGAAGAGTGGGGAAGGCTAGAGAATAGCAGTCGGTGCATAAAATTGGTGTTTGTATGTGGGTGTTAGTTTGAATGCACGCCCCCCATTTACTCACCCATTGCAACTTGGATCTGCAGCCACGTGGCTGGAGGAGGTGCCATTGGGGGCTGATTCTGGAGTCCAGCCCTAAGGAATCTCTGGGGAGCGACCTAAATTCCAGCCCAAAGGTGTAAGAGAGGGGTGTGAGCTCCGGCAGTGTGCGTGCTGGCTGTTTGGTTGTTTCTCTCTGCTTGGACCTGAGAAAGGGAGCCAGCTTCTTCCACCACTGATGGAACTCCCCACCCCAAGATCTGTAAGCTTGAAATAAATCCCTTCCTCCCATAAATTATCTGTTTGGAAGTCCCAGCAGTGTTGATAGTGTGTGTGTGTGTGTGTGTGTGTGTGTGTGTAAGAGAGAGAGAGAGAGGAAGAAAGAAAGGAAGAAAGACCGAGATCAGACCTCAAGAGTGACCTGCCTTGGTGAGGAGGCCAAGGTTTGAGTTTCAAAGGCAAAAAACCAAACCAAACCAAACCAAACTAAAAAAAAACCCCAACCCAGCAGGCCCACAGATGAGCAGAGAAGTTAGAAGATAATGAGAAAAATCCATTTTGTGTGTGTGTGTGGGAAAAGGAATTCTTTTTTTTTTGAAAGATTTTACTCTTATTTATTTATTAATTAGAGACAGGGAGGGAGAGAGGGAGAGAGAGAGTGAGAATGGGTGCGCCAGGGCCTCTAGCCGCTGCAAATGAACTCCAGACGCATGTGTCCCCTTGTGCATTTGGCTAATGGGGGACCTGGAGAATCAAACCGGGGTCCTTAGGCTTCACAGGCATGTGCCTTACCTGCTAAGCCATCTCTCCAGCCCAAGGAATTCATTTTTAAAAATATATTTTATTTATTTATTTGAGAGAGAGAAAGAGAGAGAGAATGGGTGCGCCAGAGCCTCTAGCTGCTGAAAACGAACTCCACATGTGTGCGCCCCTTGTGCATCTGACTTACGTGGGTCCTGGAGAGTTGAACCAGGATCCTTTGGCTTTGCAGGCAAATGCCTTAACCATTAAGCAATCTCTCCAACACCAAGAAAAGGAATTCTATTGAAAAATTCTTTTTTCAGTGGCTATCCCTCTCTCTGTCTCTCTCTTTTTTTTTTTTTTTTTTTTGAGGTAGGGTTTCACTCTAGCTCAGGCTGACCTGGAATTCACTACATAGTCTCAGGGTGGCCTCTATCTCATGGCGATCCTCCTATTCTGCCTCCCGAATGCTGGGATTAAAGGCGTGCACCACCATGCCTGGCTAGTGCATGTATCTCTTAATGGAAGGGTTTAATATTTGTTTTTAATGTTAGACTATATTTTTTTAACTTTGTAGGAAGAATGATTAAAGGAATTTCATCACAGAGCAATGCCTGCAAATTAGATACTAGAGGGCAGTAAGTTTTGAACTATACTGAGCACTTGGATTCCCAAGGAACTCTATCAAGACAAGCCTCCTTAAGACAACCTAATAGATGTACTGGGAATGGTGGCACATGTCTATAATCCTAGCACTTGGGTGGTTGAGAAGGGAGGATCTGGAGTTCAAAGTCATCTTTGGCTACATATTGATGCGGAGGCTACAAGAGACCCTACCTTACCTGCCACATGTCCCCTCCCCGAAAAGAAACAAACAGAAAAACACAACAAACAAAGATATGGAAACACAAGCTCTAAGAGATACTAATAATAGATCACATTCTTTTTTTTTAATTTTTTTAAATTTATTTTATTTATTTATTTGAGAGCAACAGACAGACAGAAAGAGAAAGAGGCAGACAGATTGAGAATGGGCACACCAGGGCCTCCAGCCATTGCAAATGAACTCCAGGCACGTGCACTCCCTTGTGCATCTGGCTTACATGGGTCCTGGGGAATCAAGCCTTGAACCGGGGTCCTTAGGCTTCACAGGCAAGCGCTTAACCGCTAAGCCATCTCTCCAGTCCCTAACAGAACACATTCTTGTTGGACTGTGTGGTGAGACTCCTTGTCTTGGACTGCAATGATTTTATTTGACCTCTAAGGTCACCTTAGATCCAGGCTCAGTTATTATTCCCATTTCACCGATAAGAACCTGGCCCTTAAAGAGGTCACCCAGCTCATAAGCAGGCCATGTGGGATGTCGGCCAGAGTTCTTTGTTGCCAAAGCTTATGCCCCTCACTGGCAAGGCAAATGGCATGTTCCCTGACCTCAACCCTTCCCCCAGTCAGACCTCCCTGTTTGCCCAGAACTGAGAATCCAATTTTGAACTCATGGAAACTTAACTGGAGGTCTGAAATGATGCTGTTGGTTAGGGTTGACAGTGAATCTATTAAAAAGTGTGACTTCTGGGCTTAGGGACATGGTTCAGGAGTTCAAAGTGCTTGGTTGGAAAGCCTGCCAGCCTGGGTTCGATTCCCTAGTATGCATGTAAAGCCAGATGTACAAAGTAGTGCTCGCATTTGGAGTTTGTTTGCAGTGGCAAGAAGCTGTGGGGTATCCGACACTCTTTCTCTCTTTCTCTGCTCACAGAAAAGTGTGACTTAAAAAATTTTTTTTATTAACAACTTTTATGATTATAAACAATATCCCATGGTAATGCCCTCCCTCTCCCCACTTTCCCCCTTGAAACTCCATTCTCCATCATATCCCCTCCTCCTCTCAATCAGTCTCTTATTTTGATGGACACTTTTTTTTTTTTTTTTGAGACAATGTTTCACTCTCTAGCCTAGAATGGCCAGCAATTCTTGATCGTCTATCTTCTACCTCCCAAGTGTTGGTATTACAGACGCGTACCACTCAGCTTGACAAAAGGGTGACACTTGGATTGCTTTCTCTGAAAGTCTCAGAGCCTTGCTAACTCCAACTACGGAGTGTGGTTTGAAGTCCATCTCAAATGCATCTTTGCTCTCTTGGCACACAAGGGGGAGCATGTAGCCTAGGAATGAGAACGCTGACTGGTGAGTATCCCTGCTCTTGGCAGGAATCTTGTTCTTTTTTTTTTTTTTTTTTTTTTAAATCTTTTCCTGCACAAGTTGAAAGCAACATGCAGTCATGAAATCTCACCTATAAACATTAAAGTAGGGTTTCTTAAGAACAATATTAAAGTCATTCTTCCTAATCACAATATTATCATATCTAAGGAATTTAACACTGATGCAACCATATGGTCAGGGTCATTTTTTTTTTTTCTGGAGTATTTTGTTATAAAATGTTCAGTTTGGACTGACTATTTAATCATGATTTGTGACATGTTTCTCTCTGGTTGTTATTCCCGTCATCACTAGAATCCAGCGTTAAGTATGACTTTTGCTTTTTTCACAGCAGTTCAGAAGGTACTGAAATCCAGTGAGTGTGAGAGCTACCGTCCTACATGAAATCTACCAGGTGTCCCCAGTTCAGGTTTCCTGGAGAGGCTGTGGTAGAGATTTTTTTTTTTTTTTGAGACAGGGTCTGGCTCTAGCCCCGGCTGTTCTGGAATTTACTATGTAGTATTAGGCTGGCCTCGAACTCACAGCGATCCTCCTACCTCGGTCTCCCGAGTGCTGGGATTAAAGGTGTGCGCCACCACGCCCGGCTGTGGTAGAGCTTTGTATAGAGGAGGTGTGTTGGGCACATTCTGGTATCAGCATCAGAGCGTCAGTGGGAGCAATACAGAGCAAGAAGAGCAAGTGGGTATTGAGCTGCAAAAAAGTCACTGTAAGGCCGCAGCCAGTCCCTGGGAGCTCCTGGAGCCCCGCACAGTCTTCGGAATCGTCTCTTGTTGAGGCAGGAAACAGTGTCTTTACGGCTCTTACAGGAACCAGTCACTGGATGTGAGTTGCCTGTGGGAAGGAGATGTGGCCTTTAGTACAGAGTAACTTTCAGAGACTTGAGGTTGGAATGAGGGCCTCTGTCCTGAAGGGGAGACGTGGGCGGGGACTACAGAATCTGCCACAGGACATGCCAGTGCCTGCTGCTGCCAAATCTTGGATGCCTGCAGCTAGATTGATAGGTCACATAAATCAGAGTGGGCAAGAGGGAAGAAGGGTGAGAAGTGGCACCAGGGGATCCGGGGGAGAGGCAGGGTATGATGGGAGCCTCCATGGTGCATCAGTTACTTTCTTGTTGCTAGGACAAAATACCCAACCAGGGGGTCGAGTCCATCGTGATGGGGAAGCGTGGCAGGAGCAGGAGGCTGGCATCACATCTTCATCTCAGCAGGGAGTAAGTAGAGAGAAATGATGGCTGCTGCTCAGCCAGCTCTCTCTTTTTTATTTTTTTTTAATTGACAACTTCCATTAATTGTAAACAATGTCCCATGGTAATTCCCTTCTTCCTCCCACTTTCCCCTTTGAAACTGTACTCTCCATCACATCCCCTCCCCCTCTCAATCAGTCTCCCTTTTAGTTTGATGTCATGATCTTTTCCTCCTATTATGATGGTTTTGTATAGGTAGTGTCAGGCACTGTGAGGTCATGGATATCCAGGCCATTTTGTGTTTGAAATCAAGTCCTACCCTTCCTTTGGCTCTTATATTCTTTCTGCTACCTTTTCCGCACAGCTCTCTCCCTTTTTTTAAAAAAAAAACAAAACTTTTTTTTGTTTCTTTTTATTTTATTTATTTGAGAGTGACAGACAGAGAGAGAAAGAGAGAGAGAGAGAGAGGGAGAGAGGGAGAGAGAGAGAGAAAATGGACACACCAGGGCCTCCAGCCACTGCAAACAAACTCCAGACACATACATGTGCCCCCTTGTGCATCTGGCTAACGTGGAATGGGGGTCCTTAGGCTTCACAGGCAAGCACTTAACCACGAAACCATCTCTCCAGCCCTCTCCTTTTTTTTTTTTTAAAGGACTCAGTTTAAATATTTTATTTTATTTTATTTTTTTAGTGCTTGTTTGTTCATTTTTATTTATTTATTTGAGAATGACAGAGAGAGAGAGAGAGAGAGAAAGAGGCAGATAGAGAGAGAGAATGGGCGCGCCAGGGCCTCCAGCCACTGCAAACAAACTCCAGACGCGTGTGCCCCCTTGTGCATCTGGCTAACGTGGGTCCTGGGGAATCGAGCCTTGAACCGGGGTCCTTAGGCTTCACAGGCAAGTAATTAACTGCTAAGCCATCTCTCCAGCCCTAAATATTTTATTTTTATTTATTTATTTGATAGAGAAAGAGGGAGAGTGAGAGAATGGGCACGCCAGGGCCTTTAGCCACTGCAAACGTACTCCAGACGCATGGGCCCTCCTTGTGTATCTGGCTAATGCGGGTCCTGGGGGAATTGGATCAGGGTCCTTTGGCTTTTCAGGCAAATGCCTTAACTGCTAAGTCATCCCTCCAGCCCAGCTCTCTTCTTTTTATATAACTCGGAATCCCAGCTTATTTGTAATGGTGAGGCCCACAGTTGAGGTGGGTCTTCCCACTTTAATTAACCTGATCAAGATTATTCCTCACAGACATGCACAGAGGCACACCTCATATAATCCCTCACAGGTGATTCTAGGTCCTTTCAAGTTGACAATCAATATAAACCATCACACATTGAGCTTGAAATACATCTTTTACAGTCGAGAGCAAAGAAAACTGTCTAGAATGGTCAGGACAATGGGACATGGGACTGGGTTTGGTCCTGTGCTCCCAGGGTTTGCTTGGGTAAATGATGAGAGAGTATTTCCTGGGGCTCAAGTGTGGGCCCCTTGGGAGGGATCTTTCACTGGGAAGTAATTTATGACTCAGAAGAAGTTGTAAAAATCTAAGAGAGTTCTCATGTGCCCTTCATCTGGCTGTCCCCAGTGATAACATCTTGCATAAGCACAGCGCATTTTCAAAACTAGGAAATGAATTGAACTAGATTTTGCGACATTTTCATCAGTTTTCACATACCATAAAATGTCAACATGTTAGAAAAGACTTGTGGAATCACCACCACACCAGAACATCATTACCAGGCTCCATAATGTGATGGCTAATTTTTTATTTTTCTTTTATTTTTCATTAATTAGATTTGTACTCAGTGAATACAGTCAATTTGGTTTATTTTTATTTTTTTTAAAATAGGTTTATTAGCTGGGTGTGGTAGCGCACACCTTTCATCCCAGTACTCGGGAGGCAGAGGTAGGAGGATCGCCGTGAGTTCGAGGCCATCCTGAGACTACAGAGTGAATTTCAGGTCAACCTGGGCTAGAGTGAGATCCTACCTTGAAAAACAAAAACAAATAAACAAAAGGTTTATTTATGAGAAAGAGAGAGAGAGAGAGAGAGAGAGAGAGAGAATGGGTGTGCCAGGGCCTCTAACCACTGCAAACAAACTCCTGATGCATGTGCATCTAGCTTATGTGGGTACTGGGGAATTGAACCCAGGTTGTTAGGTTTTGTAGGCAAGTACCTTAATCACTAAGCCATCTCTCCAGCCCCATGATGGCTAATTTTGATTACCAATTTGATTGGATTAAAATCACACAGGAGACGGGTCTCTGAGCATCTCAGTGAGGGCATTTCCACTCTGGATGTGGATGGCTTCATTCCACAGGCTGGCGTTCCAGGCTGACTAAAAAGGAGAAGGTGAGGGGACCACCAGCATTTCTCCTTCGGGCTTCCCCTGTGGGCACATGTGACCGCTGCCAGCCCTAGCTCCTGGCAACCCCTGAACTGTTCTCCAGCACTAAATATTTTGAGAGTGTTTTACAAATGGAATCATGTAGCATGGAACTTTTTGACACTGACTCTTTTCACTTGACATAACATCCTTTGATTCTATCAATGTTATTGCACATATCAATAGCTCATTATATACGTATGTATGCATGTATTTATGTATGTATGTATGTATCTATCTGTCTATTGAGCAGTTGTATACCCACACACAGTTCATTTATCCAGTTTTGAGTAGGAGTCATTTGGTCCTGCCCAAGACTCCCTCTCTGATCCTGGGTGAGGGGCAGCCAAACAGTGTAGTCTGCATGGGGAGGATTACTCCAATCAAGCTGAGAATGGAATTCACTCCTACGTCCTGAGAGTTATAGCTGGAGAGGTCCTCAAAGGTGGAAACCGCTAAAGATCCTGTGTAAAGCGCTCCGCATGACAGGCAGCTTTATATGGCTGCAAAGCCCGAGAGTTGGCTGTCAGCATGACCACACACCTCCGTTCTTCCTCTTGGGCATGAGGTTCAATACAGCAGCTGGCGAGGGGAGGAGGATTAGGAGCAGAGCAGAGAGGAGCTATGCGAGAACCCTGATGTCCCCCTGGGACTGCCTGCTGCTGCTAAGATGGGGAGAAGTCTTCTGTATGTAAACTAGGGTAATGAACTCACAGATTGAATCCTCTATAATGATGGTGTTTGTGACTTAATGTGACAACTGTTATTACCTGAAGAGGGACCATAGCAGGAAGGGTACTATAATCATCTTCATCCACGATTAGGGACAAACTTCTTTACTCCCATGGCTCCCTCCTCCCTGTCAAACAACAACAAGCCCAACTGAATAAATGGGAGAAAAACACCAAAGTGTGTATTTTGATTATGTCAACACAGCAGTTAAAGAAATAACTTGGAAAAAAATCTTCTATACATAAACCTCCTTTTTTCTTTCATAGTATGATTTTCTTAGACTAGTAAATTCCTGAAAATTGGACAAATATGCAAAGTGCATTGACATTTTTATGATTCTCAAAATATATTACTAAATTCCTAAAGGTTTATAACAGTTATATGCCCACCAGATACAGTATGAATGTTTATTACATAGTCAGTGGTACAAGATAGTATCATAAAATTGTTAGTGTAATGGAGTTTAAATATTATTTTGGTGTTTTAAATATACTTTTTTTCTTTTTCTCAATTTTTTTTTTTTTTTTTTTTTTTTGGTTTTTCGAGGTAGGGTCTCACTCTAGCCCAGGCTGACCTGGAATTCACTATGGAGTCTCAGGGTGGCCTCGAACTCACGGCAATCCTCCTACCTCTGCCTCCCGAGTGCTGGGATTAAAGGCATGCGCCACCACGCCCGGCTCTTTTTCTCAATTTTTATTAACATTTTCCATGATTATAAAAAATATCCCATGGTAGTACCCTCCCCCCTCCCACTTTCCCCTTTGAAATTCCATTCTCCATCATATCCCCTCCCCATCTCAATCTTTCTACTTACATATATACAATACCAACCTAATAAACACTCTCCTCCCTTCCTTTCTCTTCCCTTTATATCTCCTTTTTAACTTACTGGCCTCTGCTACTGAGTTTTTTCCTTCTTGCACAGAAGCCCAATCATCTGTAGCTAAGATCCACATATGAGGGAGAACATGTGGCGCTTGGCTTTCTGGGCCTGGGTTACCTCACTTAGTATAATCCTTTCCAGATCCATCCACTTTTCTGCAAATTTCATAACTTCATTTTTCTTTACCGCTGAGTAGAACTCCATTGTATAAATGTGCCATATCTTCATTATCCACTCATCCGTTGAGGGACATCTAGGATGGTTCCATTTCCCAGCTATTATAAATTGAGCAGCAATAAACATGGTTGAGCACGTACTTCTAAGGAAATGAGATGAGTCCTTAGGATATATGCCTAGGAGTGCTATAGCTGGGTCATATTTAAATATTTTGTAAAATATTTATTTGCAAGGGGGTGGGGAGAGAGAGAGAGAGAGAGAGGGAGAGGGAGAGGGAGAGAGAGAGAGAGGGAGAGAATAGGCATACCAGGGCCTCTAGCTACTGTTAACGAACTTCAGACGAATGTGCCACCTTCTGCATCTGGCTTTTATGTGGGTACTGGGGAATCCAACCTGGGTCCTTTGGCCTTTCAGGGAAGTAACTGCTAAGCCATTTCTCCAGCCCCCAAAATTCTACTGGAGAGATGGCTTAGTGGTTAAGGCATTTGCTTGCAAAGCCTAAGGACTGGGGTTCGATTTCCCAGGACCCACATAAGCAAGATGCACATGTCTAGAGTTCATCTGCAGTGTAGAGGCCCTGGCATGCCCATTCTCTCTCTCTTTCTCCCTCCCCCCCCCCTTAGAGCCTCTTTTCTGCTCTTTCAAATAAATTAAAAAAATTAAAAAAAATTAAAAATTCTGCTTTTGTAAATCATGGAACACTCTTTTTGGAAGCATTAATAGGATTGTGCTGATAAAAGAGTTTTGTGGTCCAGTAAGTTTGGAAAAATTGGCCTCTTAGATTCCCTCACACTTGTATAATACTATGGGTTATTAAAGGAATTTTAAAGTGTGTTTTCTAGGAGTTTGGGAGCATGGCTCAACTGGTAACATGCTTGCTTTATGGACATGAAAATCTGAGTTTGGCTCCCAAAATGCACATAGAAAAGCTGGGCATGGTGGCGTATGTGTAATCCCTGTGCTAAGGAGGCAGAGGCAGAGGCAGGTCCATCCCTAGGGCTCACTGGTCAGCAAACCTGGGCTACTTGGTGATCTCCAGGCCAGTGAGATACCCAGTCTCCAAAGAAAGTAGCAACTAAGGAATGCTCCATCCAAGGTTGTCTTCATGCCTCCATACGTACACATGCACACACACGAATACATACATGCACACAAGCACATGAATAAAATGTGTTTCCTAGAAAAATTATATATTCACAACAAAACAATTAGGCTGGAAATATGGCTTAGTGATTAAGGCGTTTGCCTGCGAAACCTAAGGAGTCAGGTTTGATTCCCAGAACCCACGTAAGCCAGATGCACATGGTGGCACATGTGTCTGGAGTTTGTTTGCAGTGGTTAGAGGCCCTGGCATGTCCATTCTTTCTCTCTCTGTGTCATAAATAAATAAATGAAAACAAAACAGTTATCATATTACCTAATGGGGCAGAAGATATAAGAAGAGCAAAAAGTAAACATATAGTCCCCAAGCACTATATAGTTTCCGGGTGATCTACTTCCCTCATCTAGTCCCCACCTCCCACCTTTCAACACTTCTCGATAATGTCATCATATTATGAACCCATCAAGGGATTAGCCCACTGATTAGATGGGAGCCCTCACTGTAGACCCCTGGATATGTGCTTTATTAACCCCCTAGGCACATCTCATGGTGCTTATGAGATCTGTGTCCATGTGCATATACAGATTTACCATTGTTGGTCTGTGTGATAACATGAAATATTTTCACATCCCTTCTTAGGAAAAGCTACTTCAGGGCTGGAGAGATGGCTTAGCTGTTAAGGCGCTTGCCTACAAAGCCTAAGAACCCAGGTTCAGTTCCCCAGAACCCACATAAGCCAGAATCACATGGTGGCACATGCATCTGGAGTTCGTTTGCAGTGGCTAGAGGCCCTGGTATCCCATTCTCTCTCTCCCTCTCAAATAAATATAAAATATTAAAAAAAGAGAGGTCAGGGGAAGAGATTGAATAAAGGAAAAGTGGAGGGAGGGCTAGTAAAAATCTAAGAGGACATAAATAAATCATATGGAAACCTACTTTTTTGGACAATGGAACACTCAGGCGCTAACTGGACTGGAGGCCCGCTCCATGGGAGGGAATACATCCCTGATACTGAAAACTTAAAACAGGGGTAGTCATGTGCCCTAGGGGTGTAACATCTGCTGCTGTCTGGCTAAATGCATATACTATGCTTATCAAACTGCCCAGTAAGCACTTCTCTTAATGTTCATACCCTTATATTAATCCTACTCTCACTTTTGGTAGAGAATCTTCTCTTTTCATATGGCAGTAATCTTGGGACGACTCAGAAGGTGTCATTGTGCTGGAAAGAAGTGACCACAGTGCTCAGTACTGTAATATCTGTATCACACCTTCCAAGGCTCAGGGTCTAATGTGGAAGAGGTGGCGGAAAGAATGTAAGAGCCAAAAGAAGGGTAGGACCCCTTACAACATGCTCCCCCAGACACAAAATGGCCTGGATATCCATGACCTCATAGTGCCTGACACTACCTACACAAAACCATCATAATAGGAGGAAAAGATCATGACATCAAAATAAAAGAGACTGATTGAGATGGGGAGAATGGAGTTTCAAAGGGGAAAGTGGGGGGAGGGAGGGTATTACCATGGAATATATATATATATATATATATATATATATATTTTTTTTTTTTTTTTTTGAGGTAGGGTCTCACTCTAGCCCAGGCTGACCTGGAATTCACTATGGAGTCTCAGGGTGGCCTCAAACTCATGGTAATCCTCCTACCTCTGCCTCCCCAGTGCTGGGATTAAAGGCGTGTGCCACCATGCCTAGCTCCATGGAATATTTTTTATAATCATGGAAGTTGTTAATAAAAAAAATTGAAAAGAAAAAAAAAACTACTTCAAGTGACTTGAAAGGAGGAGGGCTGGGGATGCAACTCAGTTGGTGAGTATTTGCTTAACACACATGAAGCCTTGTGTTAGGTCCCCAGCATTACATTAAAACTGGGCATGGTGGTGCATGCCTGTAATCCTAGCACTCAGGAGAAATAAGTATAATAACATCTTCAGGTACATATGAATTTGAGGTCAGCCTGGACTACAACATGAGACCTCATCTTAAAAATAAATAATAGGCCGGGCGTGGTGGCACACGCCTTTAATCCCTGCGCTCGGGAGGCAGAGGTAGGAGGATTGTCGTGAGTTTGAGGCCACCCTGAGACTACATAGTGAATTCCAGGTCAGCTGGGCTAGAGTAAGACCCTACCTCAAAATAAATAAATAAATAAATAAATAAATATTTAGGTGAACTGCATTAACTTTATCAAGTTTTAGGGAAAAAGATGTCTATATCTGCCATTGAAATACAGCTTCATAAGATTTAATGGAAAAACCAACAATGAAGGCCAAACATCCTGTTTTAAAAGTAGTCATTTCTGTGGGCAAAGGTAGAAACCTACAATCTTTCCTTTACCACAGTATTTCATATTTAAACCTGCTATTTTTAACCTGATGGTAGGACTCACAGCTAATGCTTCTGAGATCTGTGTCTAGACAGTTGAGAAAAACAGGAAATGAGTTACATTGTCATTGCTTCAGCAAAAATTAACCTAATGTCTTCCTGCTCCAAACTGAGCCTGCTTTAAAAAAATAAAATAAAACCAAAAAAAAAAAAAAAAAAAGCAAAGAAAAAAAGATTCATTCTCTCTGGAGAATTTTGGGGCATTCAAGGAACTATAATAATCCAGGGCCTCTTTCAGGGAGCACAGATAGCTATTTTGGTAGCAAAGGAAATGAGAACATGAGTTTACCATGCTTGGCCCGTCAGCTGAACGCAGCTGCTTGGAGGAGCCTGTTTGCTGACTTCCGAATGCCACGGGTGTGCTTGTTCTCTGTCTCTGATTTGCGCATTCCTGGAGGGCTTGGTGACTCATTCTCTCTCTGTCCTGGACGCGGTGTGATGCTGTGGGACATGAAGGCCCCAGAAGAGGAAGCCATGACAAGGAAACTCATGTACTGGGGACACATGCTATGTGCCAGGGCACTGAGTTAATCACATCGCATGCATTATCTCATTTAATTCTTGCGGTAGTCTTCAGATGTGTTTACCACTGCATCCGAACTTTCCTGAAGAAATGGCAGCACAGAGAAGTTAAGGCATTTGCCAGAGAAGCAGCAGTGAACCCCTGAATCCAAATTATGATTCTAGGTCCCCTGGTTTTGCTTGGCATATTGCTTTTCTCGTCTCTGAGCACATACCCATTGGAAACAACTTAAGAGAGGAAAGATTTATCTTGGTTTATGGTTTCATAGGTGTCAATTCATTGAGGACAAGCATGACAGACAGGAAGCAGAAACAGAAAGAGGCCAGCCAGGTGCCAGGCCAGTGGTCCGGAGGCTGAGGGAGGAGGATAGCTTGAGTCCAGGAGTTCTGGGCTATTGTGAGTTATGCTGATCCGGTGTCTGTACTAAGTTCAGCATCAATACAGTGACCTCCCAGGGGCACCAGGTTGCCTAAGGAGGGGTGAACCAGCCCAGATTGGAAACAGAGCAGGTCACAAAGAGGCCAGCATAATATAAACCCCACACATAGACACATCTGCAATGAACTACTTCCCCCAACGACTCCCACCTCCCCCTTTCACCATCTCTCAATGATGCCATCATATTATCACCCATCAAGGGGTCAATCCATTTGTTAGGTCAGAGTTTATTAAAATTTATTTATTTATTTGTTTGAGAGAGAGAGAGAGAGAGAGAGCGAGAGCGAGCGCGAGTGAGCGCCAGGGCCTCCAGCCATTGCAAACAAACTCCACACACATACATGTGCATCTGGCTTACCTGGGTCCTGGAGAAGTGAATCTGGGTCCTTAGGCTTTGCAGGCCAGCGCCTTAACTGCTAAGCCATCTCCCCAACCCAGAGCCTCCTTTATCTAATGGTCTCTGGAAACATCATAACAGATACCTTGGGGTGTGCTTTACTAATCTCCTAGGTGCCTTTCAATCCAATCAAATTGATAATCGGAATTAACCATCACAGTTGATCTGCTCGACCATTGAGGGCTGTTGTGGAAATTAAACAAGAGGATGCGTGTGGCAAATTTATCATAGTCCCTAGCCCATAACAAAGCATCACAATTCATTTCAATTGATGTTGACGTAGGTGAAATAATGCTGTTCTTTGCTTTCAAGGAGATGGCGCTTCTCTTCCTCATCCTGCTGTAAGACATGCCTGCTTAGGGCTCCTAAGTATCTATTGAAATCAGTAATGGTGGTGAGGACTTGTGTTTAAATGAGCTTATTACATGCAGTATCACCGTGGGGCTGAAGATACAATGCTGGTGACAATTAACAGACTACAGAGCTTATTTATTTATTTATTTGAGAGTGACAGACAGACAGACACAGAGAGAGAAAGAGGTAGATAGATAGAGAGTGGGCGTGCCAGGGCCTCCAGCCACTGCAAACAAAGTCCAGATGCATGTGCCACCTTGTGCATCTGGCTTATGTGGGTCCTGGAGAATCAAGCCTTGAACCGGGGTCCTTAGGCTTCACAGGCAAGCGCTTAACTGCTAAGCCATCTCTCCAGTCTCAGATTACAGAGTTAAAAATATTTTATTTATTTATTTTCAAGTAGACAGATATAAAGAGAGAGGGAGAGAGAGAGAGAGAGAGAGAGAGAGGCAGTGAGTATGAGTGTGCCAGGGTCTCTTGCCACTGCAAACAAACCCCAGATGCATGTGTTATCCTGTGCAGCTGGCTTACATGGGTAGTGGGGAATTGAACCTGGGTTGTTAAGTTTTGCAGGCAAGTGCCTTAACTACTGTGCCATCTCTCCAGCCCAGATTACAGTTATTAAATAAGTAAAGGGGCTGGCTCACACTGAGGCAAACTTTTTTGAGGTAGCATCTCACTATAACCCAAGCTGACCTGGAACTCACTCTGTAGCCCTAGGCTGGCCTCAGATTCAAAGTGATCCTCCTACCTTAGCCTCCAGAGTGCTGGGATTAAAGGTGTGCACTAGTACACCTGGCTTGTATTATATATGAAACTTAACAAATGAAATAGTTACAAATTGTGTGAATTACCATCATAAAGAGTTACAATATAAAAGGATGGATTTGGGATATGAGGAGGAGGAGGAGAAGGAGGTCAGAGCCAACTTTGCATGGTATAGTCAATAAGACATCCTTGAGTAGGTGACTGTTGCAGTCAGGTTCACATTGCTGGCAGAAATCACCCAACCAAGAGCAGCTTGTGGGGGGAAAAAAAAAGAGGTTTATTTTTGCTTACAGGCTCGAGGGGAAGCTCCACGATGGCAGGGGAAAAAGGTGGCATGAGCAGAGGGTGGACATCACCTCCTGGCCAACATAAGGTGGACAATAGCAACAGGAGAGTGTGCCAAACACTGGCAAGAGGAAATTGACTATAACAACCATAAGCCCGCCCGCAACAATACACTCCCTCCAGGAGGCTTTAATTTCCAAATCTCCACCAGCTGGGGAGACTAGCATTCAGAACACCTAAGTTTATGGGGGACACCTGAATCACACCACCACAGCGCCATTTGAAACATGAGGATGGGAAGCTCTAGAAAGAGGATGCCGTACAGGGAGAGGCATGGAGGCGGGACAGAGCTTGACAAGTTCAAGGACTGAACGAAGACGAGTGTGGCTGTGAACAGCAGGATGGGCTGAGACAGGAAAGGGGAAGGGCACGCTCGCAGGGAGCCTGATTCGCTCTTGGCAGAAATTTGAGTTTTGTTTGAAGCTTAGTGGGAGTCATGTAAGAGTGATGTAATGTTTGGGACATTACCGAGACTGGGACATGGCAATCTGATTTATTGTTATGTGGAGAAGGACTAGATGGAATACGAGGCTGTTGGAGCTGCCCCTACCTATGGGGGAAATAAAAAAGATGGTGGCTTAGACTAAGTGGCAGCTATGGAGAGAAAGAAGTGGGTAGATTTGAGAATCGACAAGCCCTGATCTGCAGTGATTGAGTATGGGGGGTGTGGTAGTCAGTTCCGTGTGGCTGGGATAAACATCCAACCAGACACGGTTTTTGGAGGAACAGGCTTACAGATCCAGGGGAAGTTCCATCGACGGCCGACGAAGTTGCTTACATCTGTAGGTCCAAGCAGAGAGAAACGACCGACAGATAGCAGCACAGGCAAGCATGAACCGCCAGAGCTCAAATGCTCTCCCCACACCTCTGGGCTGGAATCCAGATCTGCCCCCAAACCTACCTTAGGGCTAGACTCCAGGATTCGCCCCCCAGTGACACCTCTTCTAGTCAGATGGCTGGAGACCCACTTTACATGTTTAATTTTAATAAAATCATTCCCTTTATCTCGATTTACCTCTTTCTCTCTCACTCTCTCAAATAAATAAATAAATAAAATGCTAAAAAAATAGTCATCTAGGGGCTGGAGAGATGGCTTAGCAGTGAAGGCACTTGCCTGTAAAGCCAAAGGACCCTGGTTTCAGTCCCCAGGACCCACGTAAGCCAGATGCACAAGGTAGCCTATGTGTCTGGAGTTTGCAGCAGCTGGAAGCCCTGGTGTACCCAATCTCTTTCTCTCTATCTGCCTCTTTCTCTCAAATAAATAAATGAATAAATAAATAAAAATATTAAAAAAATTTAAATAAAACACCTGAGTCCAAGGGGCCATACATGTGTACTATCACATTCAAACTACTACAGAGGGTGAGTAAAAAGGGAAAATTAAGAGTAACTCTCAGATTTTATTTAGCTAGAGTCCTAAGGGCAGCACAGTAGATAAATATACAATGCCTTCACCGTCGGAGCCAGTTTTCATAGGGTTCTGTTTCAATAACAACTCCTAATTTGCTGCACTTTATACAAACAAAGCTTATTTTTCTTACTTCCTCCCTCCCTCCCTCCCACCCTCCCTTCCTTCCTTCTTTCATTATTATTTTTTTAAATTTTAGAGAGAGATAGCAAGAGAGAGAGAGAGAGAGGCAGGGGGAGAATTGGCATGCCAAGGTCTCAGCCATTGCATTGAACTCCAGATGCTTGCGCCACCTAGTGGGCATGTGTGAACTTGTGCTTGCCTCACCTTTGTGTGTCTGGTTTACGTGGGATCTGAAGAGTCAAACATGGGCCCTTAGGCTTCGCAGGCAAGTGCCTTAA
This sequence comes from Dipus sagitta, assembly GCA_036346955.1. Lineage (NCBI taxonomy): Eukaryota > Metazoa > Chordata > Mammalia > Rodentia > Dipodidae > Dipus > Dipus sagitta. Next base: position 190,379,299 of record CM070771.1, read on the forward strand.
CCACTAAGGCATCTTTCCAGCCTCCCCCCCTTTTTTTGAGGCAGAGTCTTGCTCTGACCTGGAATTCACTATTTAGTTTCAGGGTGGCCTGGAACTCATGACAATCCTCTTACCTCTGCCTCCCAAGTGCTGAGATTAAAGGCATGTACCACCACACCCAGTTTATTTTCTTTTTTAAATTTTTATTTATTTGAGAGAGAGGGAGAGAGAGAAGCAGATATATAGAGAGAATGAGTGCACCTCTAGCCATTGCAAATGTGCTCCAGACGCATGTGCCACCATGTGCATCTGGCCTTACGTGGGTTCTGAGGAATTGAACCTGGGTCCTTAGGCTTCACAGGCAAGCGCTTTAATTGCTAAATTATCTCTCCATCCCTAAATATTTATTTACATATTTGTTAGAGAATGGGCACACCAGGCCTTATGTGGGTTCTGGGAAATCAAACCTTGATCCTTAGGCTTCACAGGCAAGCACCATAACCACCAAGCCTTTTCTCCCATCTCCCTCCTTTTTTTTTAAGGTAGCATCTCGCTCTACCTCAGGCTGACCTGGAATTCACTATGTAGTCTCAGGGTGGCCTTCTCATGGTGATATTCATACCTCTGCCTCCCAAGTGCTGAGATTAAAGGTGTGTGCCACCATGCCTGGCTAATAAACCTTACTTTCTATCTGTGTGGTATATCCATTGCATGTCCCCTATAGCTTTTTTATTTGATTCAGGCCAAAGAACAATCTCTGTTTGGGACATGGCAATCTGTGGCAAGTGGAAAAGAGCTAAGCAGAAGCATCCAGGAGTTCTTATAACATCTACTTGATGTAAACCATCTGCTAGATGGGATATAGTACATTAACTTGGCAGGAAAGAATCACAAGTCCAAGTCTGATACCAGTGGGGCCAGGAAATATTCTCTTATCAAGATGAAAGATGGTAGACAAGACTTCAGAAAGCCTTGAGGGTCCTGAAGAAGAGATGGAAGCTAGGGTAGCATGTAACAGTGTTCAAGTGTGAAACTGGGGGTGGGAAGGAGGCTCGGTGGTGAAGGGTGCTCGTGTGCAAAGCCTGTGGCCCAGTTTCAGTTCCCAAGCTTCCCACACAAGCTGGATGCAAAAAAAAAAAAAAGTGGCATGAGCATCTGGCATTCACTTGAAGAGGCAGGAGTGCATGTGTGTACGTGTGCACACATGCGTGCACATGTGTCTATGAACACACACAAATGAATAAATAAAAAGGAAAAAAAATATTTCAATGTGAACACCTACATGTAGGCTAAAAAAAGTTCAACATGAGTGAGAAAGTTCCAGGCCTATTGGTTGGCAGGGAACATAATATGGGCAAATAGAAGGTCATTATTGTAACTTACAATTAATCCCATCTTCACATATAACTTAAATATCATGTTAACACATATAGAGTGTCCAAAAGACAGGATGGGCTGAGTTTCTCTGTATCTAAACTATTCAGGTCATTTCCTGCATTAAAAGGAACCTTTATTTATTTATATCTTAATTATCTTTATTTTTGTATGTGAAGAGAGAGAGAGAGAGAGAGAGAGCGCTCACATGGGCACACCAGTGACTTTTGCTACTGCAAATGAACTCTAGACACATGTGCTACTTTGTGCATCTGGCTTTGCAATGGTACTAGGGCATCAAACCCAGGATGGCAACTCTATAAGCAAGTGCCTTTAAACGATGAGCCATCTCCCAGTCCCAAAAGAAACCTTTTTTATTTTTATTTTTTGTTTTGGAGAGAGAGAGAGAGGGAGAGAGAGAGAGAGGGAGAGAGAGAGAGAGGGAGAGAGAGAGAGGGAGAGAGAGAGAGAGAGAGAGAGGGAGAGAAAGGGAGAGGGAGAATGGTTGCCCTGGCCTTTTAGCCACTGTGAATGAACTCCAGACATGCATGTCCCTTTGTGGCACATGTGTGACATTGCATGCTTGCCTCACTGCATCTGGCTTATGTGGGACCTGGAGATTTGAACATGCGTTCTTAGGCTTCACAGGCAAGCACCTTAACCACTAAACCATCTCTCTAGCACAAAAGAAAACTTTTTTCTTTCTTTCTTTTTTTTTTTTTTTTTTTGATTTTTCAAGGTAGAGTCTCACTCTACCAGGCTGACCTGGAATTCACTATGTAGTCTCAGGGTGGCCTCAAGCTCACAGCAATCCTCCTACCCCTGCCTCCCGAGTGCTGGGATTAACAGATTTTTTATTGACAACTTCCATAATTGTAGACCATAACCCATGGTAATTTCCTCCCTATCCCAACTTTCCCCTTTGAAATTCCACTCTCCATCATATCCCCTCCCCCTCTCAATCAGTCTCTCTTTTATTTTGTATGTCATCTTTTCTTCCTATTATGATGGTCTTGTGTAGGTAGTACCAGGCACTGTCAGGTCATGGATATCCAGGCCATTTTGTATTTGGAGGAGCACGTTGTAAGAAGTCCTACCCTTCCTTTGGCTGTTACATTCTTTCCGTCACCTCTTCTGCAATGGACTCTGAGCCTTGGACGATGTGATAGAGATATTGAAGTGCTGAGCACTCCTGTCACTTCTTTTCAGCACCATGATGCCTTCTGAGTCATCCCAAGGTCACTGCCATCTGAAAAGAGAAGGTTCTCTAACCAAAAGTGAGAATAGCATTAATATATGGGTATAAACATTAGGAGAAGTGCTTACTGGGTAGTTTGGTGAGCATAGTATATACATTTAGCCAGATAGCAGCAGATGTTACACCCCTAGGGCTCATGACTACCCCTGTTGTAGGTTTTCAATATCTGGGATGTATTCCCTTCCCATGGAGCTGGCCTCTAGTCCAATGACAGAGCGGTTGGTTTCTCCCATAACAGATGTGCCACTATTGCACCTGTTGGCTCATTTGGCCTGGCTGGCCAAATATAAGGCTTGCAGTGTCCACTGTTAAGTACCTCCATTGGTGATTTCTCTCTCTCCCATTGAACTGCATGGGAATAGCATAACTTTTTCCAGCTTTCTGTCAGCTGGTCTACATGGAAGAGGTTTTCAGCTCAGCTCCAGCAGGATTTCTCAGTGAATTTGCAGCCCAAGTATGTGGAGTCTTCAGCAACAGGGTCATTCTATCTATTCCTGGTGGGAAACCAAGAGCCTTGGCAATGGCCTATAATGTTTTGGGGGCATCAGGGACCTCCCTGGCTAACAACTCACTGGAAGGTATTCCATCCCTGACACTGAAAATTTTCTAGTAATAATCTATGGCTTCTGAGTGTTCCATTGTCCAAAAAAGTAGGTTTCCATATGACTTATTTATTTATTTATTTATTTAGTTCATTTTTATTTATTTATTTGAGTGTGACAGAGAGAGAAAGACACACACACACACACACAGAGAGAGAGAGAGAGAGAGAGAGAGAGAGAGAGAAAGAGAGAGAGAGAGAGAATGGGCGTGCCAGGGCTTCCAGCCACTGCTAACGAACTCCAGACGCGTGCGCCCCCTTGTGCATCTGGCTAACGTGGGTCCTGGGGAATCGAGCCTCGAACCGGGGTCCTTAGGCATCACAGGCAAGCACTTAACTGCTAAGCCATCTTTCCAGCCCAATCCATATGACTTATTTATATCCTCTTAGATTTTGGTTAGCCCTCCCTCCACCTTTCCTTACTCAATCTCTTCCCCTGACCTCACTTATGCCTTTTCACCCCCATTAATCTGTTCTTCTATTTACATATATACAGTACCATCCTATTAAGTCCCCCCTCCCTCCTTTTCTATTCCCTTTATATCTCCTTTCTAGTTTACTTGCCTCTGCTACTGAGTTTTATTCCTATTCAGAAATCCAATCATTTGTAGCTAGGATCCACATATGAGAGAACATGTGATGTTTGGCTTTCTGGGCCTGGGTTACTTCACTAAGTATAATCCTTTCCAGATCCATCCATTTTCCTGCAAATTTCACTTTCCTTTACTGAGTAGAACTCCATTGTGTAAATGTGCCACATCTTCATTATCCACTCATCAGTTGAGGGACATCTAAGCTGGTTCCATTTCCTAGCTATTGTGAATAGAGTGGCATTAAAATGGTTTAGCAAGTATCTCTAAGGCAGAGAGACAAGTCCTTAGGATATATGTCTAGGAGTGCTATAGCTGGGTCATATGGTAGATCTATTTTTAGCTGTTTTAGGAACCTCCACACTGATTTTCACAATGGCTGGACCAGATTGCATTCCCACCTACAGTGTAGAAGGGTTCCTCTTTTTTCACATACTTGCCAGCATTTATGGTCATTTGTTTTCATGATGGTAGCTAATCTGACAGGACTGAGATAGAATATTAACGTAGTTTTTTTTTTTTTTAACTGAACAGGGGCCTGGTCATTTCCTTTTCTTTTCTTTTTAAAAAAATATTTAAAAAATTTTTATTTATTTATTTGAGGGAGAAAGAGACAGAAAGAAGTGGATATAGAGAGAATGGGCACACCAGGGCCTCTAGCCCTGCAAAGGAACTCCAGATGCATGTACCACTTTGTACATCTGACTTACGTGGGTTCTGGGGAATTGAACCTGGGTCCTTTGACTTTGCAGGCAAGTACCTTAACCACTAAGCAATCTCTCCAGCCTTCAACATAGTTTTAATCTGCATTTCCCTGATGGCTAGGAATGTAGAACTTTAAAAAAAAATAATTTGTTTATTTATTTGAGAGAGAGAGAAAGAGGCAGATAGAGAGAAAGAGAGAATGGGCACACCAGGGCCTCCAGCCACTGCAAACGAACTCCAGACCCATGCGCCCCCTTGTGCATCTAGGTGACGTGGGTCCTGGGGAATTGAACTGGGGTCCTTAGGTTTCTCAGGCAAACACCTTAATGGCTAAGCCTTTTACCCAGCCCAAACTTTTTAAAATTTGTTTGTTTTTGGTTTTACAAGGTAGGGTCTCACTGTGGCCCAGGCTGACCTGGAATTCACTATGTAGTCTCAGGGTGGCCTCGAACTCATGGCGATCCTCCTACCTCTGCCTCCTGAGTGCTGGGATTAAAAGCATGTGCCACCATGCCCGGCCCAAACTTTTTTTTTTAAAGATTTAATTTTTATTTATTTATCTGTTAGAGACAGAGAGAGAGAGTGGGAATGGGCATGCTAGGGCCTCTAGCCACTGCAAACGAACTCCAGACGCATGTGCTCCCATGTGCATCTGGCTCATGTGGGGCCTGGAGAATCGAACCTGGGTCCTTAGTCTTCACAGGCATGTGCCTTAACTGCTAAGCCATCTGTCCAGCCCCCCAAACTTTTTTAAAAAGATGTTTATATACCATCTGTATTTCTTATTTTGAGAACTCTCTATTTAGTTCTATAGCCCATTTTTAATTGGGTTGTTTGCTTTCTTGTATATCCTAAATATTAATCCTCTGTCAGATAGACAGCTGGCAAAGATTTTCTCCCATTCTGTAGGTTGCCTCTTTGTTCTAGTCACAGTGTTTACTGACAATTTTTATACCTGTACATAATGTGTTTTGATTTTAGTCTCCTTCCATCATATTCTTTTATTCCTCTTTCCATATTCTTTTCACTGAACCCCCCCTTTTTTTTCAGGGTAGGGTCTTGCTCTAATCCAGGCTGACCTGGAATTCACTATGTAGTCTCTCAGGGTGGCCTCAAACTCATGGTGATCCTCCTACTTCTACCTTCCAAGTGCTGGGATTAAAGGTGTGTGCCACCATGTCCAATGAACCCCTTCCTCTTTCCAACTAATCTCTCTCATTTTTTTTTTTGAGTTTTTTGAGGCAGGGTCTCACTGAAGCTCATCTTTACCTGGAACTCACTCTATATCCCATGCTGGCTTTGAACTCATGGTCATCCTCCTGTCAGCCTCCCAAGTGCTAGGGTTATAGGCATGAGCCACCATGCCTCGCTTGTCCCTCTTTTATTCTGATGTCTTAAAAAAAATCTTTTTCCATCATCCATGACACCATATTAATGGGTTCATATTGTGTAGGTAGCAACAACTGTGAGGTCATGTATGCGACACCACTTTGTGTCCAGAAGACAGCTTTCCAAAGCACTTCTCTATCTTCTTTTTACATTCTTTTTAAAAAATTTATTTATTTTAGATACACACAGAGAGAGAGAGAGAGAGAGAGAGAGAGAGAATCAGTGCACCAGGGCCTCTAGCCACTGCAAATGAATTCCAGATGCATGTGCCACAATGTGTACCTGCCTAAAGTGGGACCTGGAGAATCGAACCTGGGTCCTTAGGCTTCGCAGGCAAGCACCTTAACTGCTAAGCCATCTCTCCAGCCCTGGTTTTTGCATTCTTTCCACCACCTCTTCTGCAGTGTTCTCTGTACCCTGGAAGCTGTGACAGACATGCTTCATTTGGTGCTGAGAACCTAACTGCCACTTTTTTCCCCCCCAGTATTTTCAGTTTTGAGTCTCCTCACTGTAGTTAACCACCATCTGCAAAAAGAAGTTTCTCTGACCAAAAGTGAGACCAGCACCAATCTGTTGGTGTATACATAGATATTTAGAGGGCAATTTGATGGGCACAATATAACCCTTTAGACAAAGAACCACAGTAATTTCCCGCATAGGGTCTATGACCTTCCAAGCCATAGTTTCTTTCTTTCTTTTTTTTTTTTTTTTTTTTTTAGAGGTAGGATCTCACTCTAGCTCAGCTGACCTGGAATTCACTATGTAGTCTCAGGGTGACCTCGAACTCACAGTGATCCTCCTACCTCTGCCTCCTGAGCGCTGGGATTAAAGGCGTGCACCACCACACCCAGTTCACAGCCAAGCCATAGGTTTTTAACTGTTTTCAGTACTGGGCTTGAATGCTCTCCTGTGTAGCAGACCTTCATTCCAACTAGACAGTAGACAATCACCCCTTTAAGAGTCAAACCACTATCATACTGGTGGGCACATCTTGCTAGGCTAGATGGTTTTGTAGTTTGCAAGGTCAACTTCTGTAGGTCCTGCATTTTAATGTTCTAGAATGTTTCCAGAGCAGGCAAATGGGACAGCAAAGGGTTTAGAACTAATCAGCGAACACCCAGAGGAACTGAGTATGTTTAGTCCAAAGAAGAAGGACTTAGGGCAGAGTGCATGAGTGCTGTTTTCACAGAGAAGAAGGGTGTATGTGTGAGAGTGAATTAGAGGCATGCAGGGCGGCTCCTGGGCACAGATATCAGAGTGGGACATGTCTGCACAGCCTGGAGAAGAGCTTCCTCCTTGTCATTGGCAGTCAGCATCGCTGGGAGTAAAGCAGAGCCTGGGTGACCTTTTGTTCATAATGGCAGAGCCCAAGAGAACTGTCTCTACACAGGGAAGGATGCCTCACCCCCATGGCTCGTCCCATGGGTTACTTATGTAAGTTTTGTTCAGCTGCTACCACAACGGCCTGCCACAAAGCTCTTACACCTTGTGTCCTCATTGCACAAGCAACAATGTCCCTCAGGTGTCATCTGGGGCTTTTTTTTTTTTTTTCCCTCAGAGATCTCTTCACATCCTGAGTGGCCAACAGCGTGATAGCCCGAGACCACGTGGCTCCTGGGACTTCGGCTTTCCTCCCTCACACCCAGTCCCTTGCTGCTCCTCCTCCCTGGAATGGGATAAGTGTATCTCCACAAGGAGTCTGTGTTTCATTGAATCGAAGATACTGTGGATCGTAAGATAGGGCCTGAATGCAAAGATATTTAGTTTGTAAATTTTTATTTATTTATTTGAGAGAGAGAGAAAGAGACAGAGTGAGGGAGAGAGAGAGAAAATGGGTGCACCAGGGCCTACAGTCACTGCAAACAAATTCCAGATACATGCGCTCCCTTGTGCATATGGCTTATGTGGGTCTGGAGAGTCGAACTGGGATCCTTTGGCTTTGCAGGCAAATGCTTTAATCGCTAAGCCATCTCTCCAGCCCTGGAAAGATATTTAAAATGAAACGTTCATTTTAGAACTGGTGAGATGTGGTGGAATTAAAAGCTGAGGCTGGGGTTGGAGAGATGGCTTACTGGTTAAGGTGCATGTCTGTGAAGCCTAAGGACCCAGGTTCGATTCTCCATGTCCACGTAAGCCAGATGCATATGCTGGTACATGTGACTGGAGTTCCTTTGCACTGGCTAGAGGTCCTGGCATGCCCATTCTCACTCTCCCTCTATCTCTAATAAATAAATAAAAATAAATCTTAAAAAAAAGAGAAGCTGAGCCAGGCATGGTGGTGCACGCCTTTAATCCCAGCACTCGGGAGGCAGAGGTAGGAGGATGGCCAGGGGTTCAAGGCCACCCTGAGACTACATAGTGAATTCCAGGTCATCCTGAGCTAGAGTGAGACCCTACCTTAAAAAACAAAAAGCAAAACAAAACAAAAAAGTTGAAACTGGTAAACCCTCCATGAGGACACTAGACACAGCTGGTCAATTAGTGCGTAAAAGAGAAGCAGGCTTTGGGACTTGACACCCCAACGCACAATAAGGATCTGTGAACATACCTTTCTACGGTTCTCAAGTATAACTCTTGTTGTTGTTGACCAAATACCATGCTTTTAAGGACTTGTATGGTTGGGAATTTCGTAGGAGCCTCTCAGTTTGACCAGGGCTACTTAGATGCAAGCAAGTGCTTTAATGGCTGATCCGTCTCCCCAGCCCTAGGGCTACTTAGAACGCGACGGTGCTGTTTATGAGTCACGGTCACGCTGAGGCTAGGGGCAGCCTGAATCTGTTTATTCCATAAGAACAGATGCTTTGCGTGGGCTTCAGCAGGTCCTTCCTTTTCCAAAAATGAACTTTCCTGGACTGCTGGAGAGAACTTGGATTTCACCGGTAGATGGCGCTGTTGCCCATGTTTTCCTCCCGAGCCACAGGCCTGCCAAGAGGCTTCCTTGTTGAGGAGTGAGATGATTATATAAACAGTGCAGGCAAGCGGAGGTGATCCGGGCTTCGCTCTCCACAGAGGAGTCGGGGGCATGGTTGCAGGACCAGCATGCCAGGGTGGGCCTTCGTCATACCAGCCAACAAGCTTGTGTCTACCAGGACCCTAGGATGAAACTGGACTGGAAAATTCATATGAATTTTTTTTTTAAGTCCAGGGCCAGGGTCAGATTTTTGAGTCGCAAGTTATTTTAGGCTAACATTTTATCAGTTGCTGTTTTGGAAAAAGTACTTGCAAGCCTTAGCATTCCCAGAAGGGCCTGTTCCTCACCCCTGCTTGGGGGGAGGGTTGGGTTTGAATGACTGCTGCTTCCACGTGGGCTCCTGAGCAAGCTGTGCGCCTTCCCTGTGCCTCAGCTTCCGCCTCTGCAAAATGAGAACCATCAACCAGCCCCTGCTTCGCAGAATTATCCAGAAAACCCAGCACAAGTCTTTGGAATATGTGTGATGCATGAGCACGCGGACATGTGTGTGCCACAGCATGTGTGTGGAGGTCAGACAGCGCCTTCCCGTGTCTGTTCTCACCTCCTGCCTTGTTTGAGGTAGCTGGCTCGTGAGCTTCTGGAAAATTCTCCTATCTCTGCCGCCCTTCTAGCTGCAGATGTCTGGGATTGTAGGTGCCCAGTGCAGTGTCTGGTTTTCATGTGGGGCCTGGGGACCTGAACTGAGGTACGCACACTTGTGTGACAAGTTCTATATCCACTGAACCGTCTATCCAGGCCCAAACCCTTTTAATGCTTAGTAGAACAGTACTCACCATTCAATAAAACATAACGAGAATAGCTACAATATTGATTACTAATGCGTGCTCAGTTTACTTTGTGCCAGGTGCTTTTCCAAATAAAATAACTCATTTAGGGCTGGAAAGATTGCTCAGTGGTTAAGGAGCTTGTCTGCAAAGCCTAAGGACCTGGTTCAATCCCCCAGTACTCATGTAAAACCAGATGCACAAAGGGGAACATACATCTGGAGTTCATTTGCAGCAGCTGGAGGCCTTGGCATGCCTATTCTCTCCCTCTCTCTTTCTCTTTGTCTCACTCTGTTTGCAAATTAAAAAAAAAAAAAAAAACATTTAGGGATGGAGAGATGGCTTAGCAGTTAAGGTGCTTGCTTGTGAAGCCTAAGGACTCAAGTTCAATTCCCCAGTCCCCATGTAAAACCAGATGCACAAGGTGGTGCATGCTCCTGGAGTCCATTTGTGGTGGCTGGAGGCCCTGGCATGTCTGATCTATCTCTTTCTCATCTGCCTCTTTCTATCTCTCAAATAAATACATAAAATATTGAAAAAAATTATTATTGACAAATTCCATAATTATAGACAATAAATCATGATAATTCCCTCCCCCTCACTTTTCCCTTCACAATTCTACTCTCCATCATATCCCCTCCCCCTGTCAGTCTCTCTTTTATTTTGATGTCATCATCTTTTTCTTCTATTATACTGATCTTGTGTAGGTAGTATCAGGCACTGTGAGGTCATGGATATCCAGGCCATTTTGTATCTAGAAGAGTGCATTGTAAATAGTTTTACCCTTCCTTTGGCTCTTGCATCCTTTCCATCACCTCTTCCTCAATGGACCCTGAGCCTTGGAAGGTGTGATAAAGATGTTTCACTGCTGAGTACTCCTCTGTCACTTCTTCTCAGCATATGTATATATACATGTTTAAAGTAAGGACTGGAGAGATGACTTAGTGGTTAAGGCATTTGCCTGAGAAGCTTAAGGACCCAGGTTTGACTCCCTAGAACCCATATAATCCAGATGCACATGGGGGCACATGCATCTGGAGTTCATTTACAGTGGCTGGAGGAACTGGGCACCCATTTCTCTCTCTCTCTCTCATAAATAAATAAACAGAAATTTTAAAAAAAGTAAGCAAAGATAGCCTGGCATGGTGGCGCACACCTTTAATCCCAGTGTTCGGGAGGAAGGCAGAGGTAGAAGGATCACTAAGAATTCAAGGCCACCCTGAGACTACATAGTGAATTCCAGGTGAGCCTGGTCTAGAGCGAGCCCCTACCTTGAAAAACAAAACAACAACGACGACAAAAGTAAGCAAAGACTAACATTGTGGGGGCCAATGGTTGGCTGTTTTTCTTTTCTCTCCCAGAGCACAAAAGGCAAAATAAAATAGAAAGTAGACCAAATGAATAACAATAGCTATTTCCATAAAGCCTTTTCCATCTCAAATAACCACATGGAATGTATCTAATCACACGAAACGCATTGAGTCAACTGCTCCTCCCAGCAAGGGTGGGTGGCAAACATTGTCGTCATACCCATTTTTCAGATGGGGGGGGTGAGGCAGGGCGAGGTGTGGCACACTGAATGAGCTAGGAGGCATGGGCTGCCTCCACAGTTAGCTTTCAGTGCTCTGTTGCCTCTTGGAAGGAAGTAGGGACTCTGTGAATAGTTTTGAAGTGAAGAAAAGGCTGGAGAGCAAAATAAATATAGTTAAGACAATTGAATGCAGGTTTAACAAGTCCGGGAAGGGAGAGCCACAGTACATTTTTATGTAGGTCAACAGTGACTCTGTTGTCACTCCCTTTGTCATCTGCCAAGTATGATTTCTCAGGACGTGGTGGCTGGCTGCCTGCCTTTTGTGGCCACTAAATTCTGCTCTCCCTTGTCCATTCCTCTGTGCGCTCAGAAGCTGTCCATAGACTTTCTTCACCCTTCTGCTCTTTCTAGGAGTATGAGTCAGGGTTCTCCAGAGAGACAAGCGGTGGGCTGTGTCTGTATCTGTCTGTGCAGAAATAAATACACAATGTTTTCTTTTTCGGTATATATTTATAGCTTTATTTTGATATGATTTTATTCTTTAGACTAAAAGTCCCAAAGTAAAATTTTACTCCTTAAGATACATCTTGGGGCTGGGGAGATGGCTCAGTGGGTAAAATGTTTGCCATACAAGCATTTTGAGCTTGGGTCCCCAGAACCTGTGTAGAAACTAGGCATGGTAGCATCTGTCATTAATTCCTGCGTGCCAGGGAGGTAGAGACTGGAGGCTCCCTGGGACTTGCTGGCTGGCTGGTTTAGTCAAATTGGGTGAGCTCTGGGTTCAGTGAGTGACCCTGTCCTGCCCCCCCTAAAAAAAAGTAAGGTAGAATGTTGGACGTGGTGGTGCATGCCTTTAATCCCAGCACTTGGGAGGCAGAGGCAGGAGGATTGCCATGAGTCTACATAGTGAATTCCAGGTCAGCCTGAGCTAGAGTGAGACCCTATCTCAAAAAACCAAGAATAAATAAATTAATTAATTAATAAAGTAGAAAGCAATTAAGAAAGCACCCAATGTTGACCTCTTGTCTTTTTTAAAAAGCTTATTTATTTGAGAGAGAAAGAAGCACGCACACACACACACACACACAGAGGAAAAGGCAGATATATAGAGAGAACGGGCACTCCAGGGTATCCAGCCGGTGCAAACGAACTCCAGACACATGTGCCATCTTGTGAATCTGGCTTACGTGGGTCCTGGGGAATCGAGCCTGGGTCCTTAGGCTTTGTAGACAAGTGCCTTAACTGCTCAGCCATCTCTCCAGCCCTAGACCTCTTGCCTTCACACACACACACACACACACACACACACACACACACACACACACAGACACACACAGACACACACACACACACACACACACACACACACACACACACACAGATAAACATTAAAGATGATAAACCTTGAAGAGTCTACATGGTCATTACTTGCTTTTAGAAGTAGAACTCTAAATTCTTTTTCAGGCATTTCTGCTATGGAGGAGTTGAAAGCGTGGAGTATGTTGTGGTGGCCGACTGTCTCTTACTCTTTGCGTTACTTGGTTGTGACTTGGGTATTTGTGCAGATGGATGTTTTTCTCCATCTTTTATTTATTCCCCCTCTACTCTATTTGGCTATTGCTTTTGTCTCCTGTAGTCCTGTTAGTTTCCCATAGATGTATATTTCTACGAGTTTTTTAGGAGGTAGGCCCAATGCTGAGTCCTGAAGATTCCGTGGTAGGTTTGATTTTTGCTCAACTAAATGGTAACTTTGTGCTACCATTCTGTGTCATGTGGATAAGTTAACAATTAATATAGAATAATCTGGCTATTATTGCCAACATACTGTTAGAACAGCTTTGTTACTAGAACTTTAACATTCATGTTAAAAACAAGCAGGACGTGGTAGAGCACGCCTTTAATCCCAGCAGTTGGGAGGCAAAGGTAGGAGGATTGCTGTGAGTTTGAGGCCACCCTGAGACTCCATAGTGAATTCCAGGTCAGAAAAACCAAAGCCAAAACCAAACCAACCAAACAAAATAAAACAAAACAAACAAACAAAAAAACCAACCAAACAAAGAAGGGGCTAGGGAGATGGCTCAGCAGTTAAAAGTGCTTGTAAAACCTGCTGGCCTGGGTTTGATTCCCCAATACACACATAAAATCAGATGCACAAAATGACACATGTGTCTGGAGTTGGTTTGCCATAGCAAGAAGTCCTGGCATGCCCATATTCATTCTCTCTCATAAATAAATAAAAACAACAACAACATCAATATAAAGTAAGAGAACTATAAAAACCAAATCACTAGGGCTAAAAAGAATCTGAGAGAGAAGACAGAGAAAAGGAAGGAGAAAAGACTAGCAAGAAACAAATAAAAGTAATCAAACAAACAAGTATGTCTATCTCTACTGATAATTGTATTTCAAGCTCATGCCAGCCTACTGGGTCAGGAGAAGGCCACAAGGCTGTCTTCTTCTTTGTTAATTTCACTGTCGTCAATTATACTTTTTAGTTCTTTCATGGCACTTTCATGCACATAAGCCCTTTTTCTGATCATGACATCATTTTGGTCATTGCTGTTGTTGGCATATCTTAGTTTCATGTCAGGTCAGACTCAAACTCTAGGAGCTTCTTGACCAAACTTGCCTTTGTGACCCACATAGTGAAGTAACACAGATACTATACATGGTTAGCAAAGGACAATCAAGGCCTAACTTTAGGAACAGACCATATTCCCTTGTCTGTGCTCTATACTAATGTATAGACCATGGTGGGTGGACTAAAAAAAATCTTGCTGTTTAATGCAGACACACCTGCTCCTTCATGTTGATTGAAGCACTTGGCTGTGGCCAAGTTGTGTACTCAGCCTATGTGACTAGTAATTGATAAACGGACAAAGGAAATGTGGTTTATATCCACAGTGGAATTTTATTCAGCTACAAAGAAGAACAAAAATATGCCATTTTCAGGAAAATGGGTGGAATTGGAGATCATCAGAAGTGAAGTAAGTCATACCCAGTGAGAGAAATACCATGTTTTCTCTCATGGGTAGAACCTAGGTTTGACATATCATATGTATTCATTTATCCACGTACCTACATGACATAAAGATAGAAGGGGGCTTTTTGGGAAACGGAAGAGTAGGAACGGGGGTAGGGAGACAGGAGAAGGTAAGTAATCAAAGTTCATAAAACACTTGAACAAAACTGCCATTATGAGACCAGTCTTGGGAGCTGGGGACATGGATTAGTGGCTAATGATGCTTGCTCGCAAGCTGGCTGGTCAGAGTTCCATTCCCCAGCACCCGTGTAGAGTCAGCCACCTCAGGAAGTATGTGTCTCTAAGCCCAGTGGGCATGGAGCCAGGAGAATCTGCAGTTCATGGGCCAGCTAGACTGGTGCACACACAGCACTGAAAACAAGGGAGACCTTGTCTCAAGCAAGGTAGGAGAGAGGCAAACACCTAGAGGTGGTCCTCAGACACATGCACTGTAACATGCACGTGACCCCCCCCACACATAGTACACATATACACACATAATAAAAATCCTATTTTTTTGTGGTGCTTTGAATTAGATGTCTTCCATAAACTCATGTGTGCTGCATTCTTTTTTTTTTAAAATATTTTTGTTTATTTTTATTTATTTATTTGTGAGCGACAGACAGAGAGAGAGGGTGGCCTCGATCTCACGGTGAACCTCCTACCTCTGCCTCCCGAGTGCTGGGATTAAAGGCGTGTGCTAGACACTGGTAGTTTTTAAAGAAATAAAATATGCTTATGCTTAGTTGTTAAATTTGTAAGCTATAAATTAATTTACTTAGAAGTGCTTGGCTCATTAAGGGTGTAAGTGTATTTCAGTAAGTTTTTAAAGTGTTTTAAAAAGCAGGTACATTAGATTTATGACTGGAGTGCTAGAATTATTATGTTTCAATTATAAATTTATTTAGAGTCATAATTGCAGCTTTAAGTTAACATTTTTTGAATAAATTTGTAAGACTTATTTTGTAAAGGAAATTTGGTCTGTTCAATTTGAGCTTTATTAACAGCAGTCAAGTGTTCTCTTTTATTCTATTAAAATCTACTAGACTTAAAAATAATTTACTAGACTTGTCAATGGAATACCAGGACTCATTAGTTGAATGCAAATGTTAGTGAAAAGTAGGTCTCTATGGTTATTACTTTACTAACTCATGGGAATGTTACATCAGGAGACCATAAAAATTCTGTTCATGCCTATAAATAACTTCACGCTGATTCTTCTTAAGGGTTAGTATGCGATTATGATTCTTCCAAGAGCATAGTATGAATGTATGTGTGGCTTTATTTTTATTCTGTGCTAAGGTCTTGTTATGTAGTCCAAGAATTCACTATGTAGTCCAGGCTAACCTCAAATTTGAGAATCTTCTGCTTCAGCCTTGTAATGCTGGGATTGCAAGTGTTCACCACCATGCCTGATTTGGGCTCATGAACTTATTCAGCTCAGGTAGTATGCTAAGTACAAGGCCACCATTACAAGTAAGATGACAATAACAAAGCCCATGGACACAGGGTTGTGGGAGATGAGATGTATTCAGTTTGGGAAGGCTTTAGTGAGGAAGATGCCTTCCAGAGCAACAGGTGCTAAGTAGACAGGGGTTAGTGGATGAACATTTTAGCAAAGATTTCAGACTACTTATGGAGGGTGAGGTTTTGTGATCCTAGTAGAGTTTAAAATGATCTCCAGGGGCTGGGAAGGTGGCTTGGCGGGTAAAGTGCTTACCTCACAAGCATGAGGATCTGAGCTTGGATCCCCAATTCCCATGTAGATTGCTGGGCATGGTGGTACATGCCACTAATCTTAGCTCTGGGGAGTCAGAGATAGGGAATCTCTGGGATTTGCTGGCTAGCTAGTCTAGCCAAATCAGTTCAGCAAGAGACCCTGTCTTAAATAATAAGGTGGAGTGGGCTGGAAAGATGGTTTAGTGGTTATGGCTCTTGACTGTAAAGCCTCAGGACCTAAGTTCAATTCCCCAGTACCCATGTAAGCCAGATACACAAAGTGGTGTATGTGTTGGGAGTTTGTTTTCAGTGTCTAGAGGGCCTCGCACACCCACTCTCTCTCTCTCTGCTTCTTTTTCTCCCTCTCTCAACTAAATAAATAAAATGTTAGAAAAAATAAGGTGGAGAGAGATAGACACTCATCATAGACTTGTGGCCTCCACATACATGTGCACATATGTCCACCTGCATGTGTGCCTACACACATATAAGCATACCACACATATGTAAAAATAGTCTCTAATTTCTCTCATGTACCTGTATGCCATTTTCTGATGGAGAATTAGTGGTAGGATCTGGGTGTGTTTCCGAGTGAAAGGTATCAAGAAAGAGTTCCACCAGTAAGCAAGCTGTTTTAAGTCACAGCCAATTGAGCATATGCAATCCCTAACCCAATTCCCAACTCTTGTTGCTCAGGGAGTAATAATAATTAACACTTCATGAGTTCCTCTGGTGTGCCTGGTTCTAGGCATTTGACACGCATTGATTCATTTAACCTCCTTGTGGTTTGAATGCGAAAAGTCCCCCATAGGCTCATGAGTCTGAACCCTGCCGTCCCCATCTGGTGGCTCTGTGTTGGAAGGTTGCAGCCTAATTAGAGGAAGCCACTAGGGGCGGGCTTTGAGGTTTAACAGCCTAGCTCCACTTCCGGTAGCTCTGTGCTTCTTGATTGTAATTGCCATGTGACTCACGCTCCAGTCAACATGCCTTCTCCAACAGCGAGGACTGCATCCCCTGTTAAACTGTAAGCCAAAATAAACCCTTCCTCTAATTTGCTTCTTGTCAGGCACTTTGCTACAACAATGAGGAAAGTAACTGATACGCTTCCTCTTGATAAGGTGCTCTCACCATCACCATTTAGAGTCCAGGAGCCTGTGACAGTGTGGTTAAGGTGAGAAAAAGTCACACTGCAGGTCAGTGGTAGGTCCATGATTTGAAACTCACAAAAGTGGTTCAGTTTTCTAGAATTTTTTCTTCTTCTTGGTTTTCTGAGGTAGGGTCTCACTCTAGCTCAGGCTGACCTGGAATTCACTCTGTAGTCTCAGGGTGGCCTCGAACTCACGGCGATCCTCCTACCTCTGCCTCCCGAGTGCTGGGATTAAAGGCGCGCACCACCACACCCGGTGTGGTGGTTTGATTCAGGTGTCCCCCATAAACTTAGGTGTTCTGAATACTAGGTTCCCAGCTGATGGATAGAATTAATGCCTCTTGGAGAGAGTGTATTGTTGGGGGCGGGACTATGGGTGTTACAGCCAGTTTCCCCATGCCAGTGTTTGGCACACCCTCCTGTTGCTATTGTCCACTTTATGTTGGCCAGGGGGTGATGTCCACCCTCTGCTCATGCCATCGTTTTCCCCTGCCATCATGGAGCTTCCCTTCGAGCCTGTAAGCCAAAATAAACTACTTTTTCCTACAAGCTGCTCTTGGTTGGGTGATTTCTACCAGCAATGTGAACCGGACTGCAACACCCAGCAAGAATATTTTTACCAGCATTCTTCGGAAGCTCCTGAACTATCAGGTCTCAGCTTCCTCAGATATGAAGTGCTCAGCCTGCTGCAGACAATCTCCTGGCTCATCCCCCTTCATAACACTTACTACAAGCTATTTCTGTCCACTTGATTCTTTTTACTTTTTTTCTTAATCTTTCTGACTGTAATCCAAATTCCGTCAAGGCAGAGACCATTTCTGTCTTGTTCACCACCTGATTCTCAGTGCTTTACACAGGTGTAGCATACAATAGCTATTTTATGAATGTTTGTTGGTGAATAAACAGTACTGACTTCAATTCACTTTCTTCCAATCATTCTACTATACAAACAGTACATGGAAATACCCCACTTAAGCATAATGCTGCATTTTGGACTCTGTTTGGTATTTAGCCACAAGCTTGTTTTTTCCTTATATTAGCGAAAATTTTCCAATCTTGGTAACTGGTTTCTGGGAGAAAGAATATAATTCTCAAAGGCAAAAGACAAACACATTCATTCTGATAAAAAGCCAACTTGGATTGAAACACACAATAAAAGATACCAGGGTGTGTTGATGGAAAACATTTATTGCAATTCAGTGTCAAAAATTGTTTTTTTACAAAAATATGCCACTGTCTGGTACAAACAACTTAAAAAAGTCAGTTTATCATGCAAGAAAAGTGTGCAAATAATTTATATAGGACTCAGATCACACAATATTAAATAAACCTCTTTGTATGTAATTGGTCTAACCATACAGTTTCAGTTACAATGTTCAATCCACTCGAATATTTTTCATTAAAAAGTACAGTAAAGCTTCTAAGCTTCGACGGACTATAACATACACCCTCTTTGACCAGAGTGATTGACATTTGCTAAGATAAAGGCTCCCAAGTGTAGAACAAGGCTTGGAGCCTTCTTTTTTTTTTTTTACAGCCTTTTGAATTATTAAACAAACATGTCTATACCCAAAGACAGAACAAGCCATGTTCAACTTCCAGAAGTAATCCTGCATGTAGCACATTGAAGCAGTCATCCAGCCATTTTTGACCAAATGGAGAGGGCCTAGGTTTCGAGATATTTCTCTGGAAGCTTTGCTTCCTGGATCCAAGGACACTTGAAAAAAGGCCCGGCAGGCAAAGTCATGGGTGTCCCCATCCCTTATCCTTGCTGCCTCATGGGACACACTCTGTGCTTACTGCAAATGAGGTTGAAAAGTGAGCTTCCACTCGACGGAGCCTCTCTGGATCTTGTAGCTGGTGCTAGGGGAAGAGGGCAGGGGATGGATGGCCTAAATGTACTTCTTAGTCTCGGGGGAGAAGAAAGACCTACTTGGTAACCAGCCGAACCTCAGTTTCCAGAATGCAAGCTGCTGCTCACCCCTTGTCTGTTTTTATAAGGTCCATGTTTGGAATTACACTGTGAAGTAGCATGTAAGCGGCATGCTTTTCTGGTGTGGAAGTGTTTGTTTCTGGGACAGGGTCTTGCTATACAGCCCAGGTTGGAACTGGAGATTCTCCTGCCTCCACTTTGTGAATGTTGGGATTACAGGCCTGTACCACCATGCCCAGCACGCCGATTACTTTATAGCAAGAAGACTGTACATTTGAAGACTCTAACCACAGCAGTCAGATAGTGTGACTCCTTAACATCTCCACTAAGAATCAGAGACTTAAAAGGTTTGGAAAACTTAGTGACCCATCACATGGTGCTCCTCCCTCCCTCCCACCGTAAGGGTCTTGAGGAGGATCACACTGGGTGTCACGTTCCTTTAGCTATGCCACAAAATGCTTGGGCGGGAGGTGGTGGACTTGCAGCCCTGGCTCAGGAAGTTCCAGGTTTCTGTCCAGCTCCACCACTGAGTACCAGGGGGTGCTGGGGTATGTGCCCTATGGATTTGGGACAGGGTTCCTCATCCTGAAGGCGGGAGTGTCAACAGTGCATCCTCTGCTCACAACCCTGCCTGGTCTGCAGTCTGGGGAAGCAGTTTCTTTCATTTGGAAAACCACAGGGGTTTTATCCTTTTCAATAACACAGGGGAGAAAACCTCCACAGAAAACAGGAAGTTCAAAGGAATTATGACCTTATTTGCTGAAGCCATCAAGGGCCCAGGATGTATCCAAGAGCAATGTCTCTGCATTTACTCCAGAGCGTCACGTGTCTCTGTGTCTGCTTTAAGCGCTTAATAGGTTTCAGGCCAGCATCCAGTCAGAGGAGATAATACCCAGACTCAGAGAGTTGGAAACAGATTAAATAAAAACAAAACAAAGCATAACAAAAAAAAAAAAAAAACACAACAGATGTCAACATAGAAAATGATGAGTTTAGCTGAAAAATGCACACATAAAATTTCAGTTAAAAAACTCGCACATAAAATAGAGTGTTTGCATAGCAAGATGTTACTGCCCCACAGCCCGGCAGAAAAAAAATGTAAACCCAGATGCACGCTTTGTAATAAACACCGTTGAACGCTGAGGACGATATGAGAACGATATGAACACGTCCTGCAGTGATTTACCTCCATGGGAATCACATCACTCGCTAGGGCAGATCAAACTGCCAGCTCTTCCTCTTCCTTAGAAAAACACCAGAAACAAGGAGCCCGCGCTCGTCCACGGAGAAGGGCTTGTGAGTCTGCGCGGATGAGGCCTGTGGCCAGAGCAAAGGACGCGCACCAGCTAGCTGGCTGCACAGTTGCAAATCGACCCGCCCTCAAGTTGAGTTTCTGCAATGTAAACCCCGTCTGTTAAAAATGCAATGCATCTCCGGGCTGGAGAGATGGCTTAGCGGTTAAGGCATTTGCCTGCAAAGCCAAAGGACCCAGGTTCGATTCCCCAGGACCCACGTAAGCCAGATGCATAAGGTGGCGCACGCCATCTGGAGTACGTTTGCAGTGCCTGGAGGACCTGGCACATGCATTCTTTCTCTCTCTCTCAAATAAATAAATGAAAATTAAAATATTAAAAAAATGCATCTCCTCCTTAATATCAAATTTGATCAAGAGTAATTTTGCCTTCTGTAAGAACAGAAAAAAGGTTCTGTTGTCTCTTCCTCCCATTCAACTGATTTGCCAGCTCAAAGTAGCAGTGTGAATGATACGATTTAGTTGATAATGTCATGGATTTTTTTTTTTTTTCTGGTTCTTGATATTACAGTGAGCACTCCTAGACTTCACATACTCTTTTTCTCTCAGGAGGACAGATCTAGACTGACTGTCCTCGACCCTTTGAGTAAGCATCCCCTTGGATTGACTCACAGGGCTTGGGCAGGAGCTTCGCTAGAGATCAGAATTACTTCCTGACGAGCTTCGGTTTCTAGTTTACAGGGCGCACAGCATGGAGTGCACCGCATCTTCTCTCTCCTAGCAAGTCCCGTAGCTGTCTCCTTCCGGCTTCTGCACCGGTACTTCTGAGATTCTGGGATTCTTAGTTTTAGTGTTGTAAGGCTAGTAGTAGGGTGGGTGTACCAAAAGGAATTTTAGAATTATTATTATTATTATTATTATTTTGCTTTTTCGAGGTAGGGTCTCACTCTAGCGCAGGCTAAGCTGGAGTTCACTATGGAGTCTCAGGCTGGTCCTCGAATTTGCAGCGATCCTCCTACCTCTGCCTCCCGAGCGCTGGGATTAAAGGCGTGCGCCACCACGCCCGGCAGAATGATCTTTTTTAAACTCCCTTTTTATGTGAGACTTTGGACGTGGCCTAACAGATGTCTTGCCTGCCTTGCGCTCTCCATTGTCTCCCACAAGCCACAGTATCAAGGGTACACCGTTTCTATTCTGCTCCCCCGCCCTTCTCTACCTGCCATTTCCTTCCTCATCCTCCCGTCTCAGTGAGAGAGACCCATAAATGTTCGTTTCTTTTTCATCCGTAAAAAATTCCTTTAACTGCGTCACACACCACATATCCAATAACACCAAACGACATGGAGAATCTGCCGCTAAGTATTTCAGGAAGCCAGGGCCCATCCCTTAGTGCTGGGTCCAGTTTTCACAGATGGAAGTTGTTCCCTGGGGTATGACGTGTGATTGTCCTAGCTGATACTCTCAATGACACCGGTTCACCAGTTTTGTGCTGACAGTCCGAAGATGTTCCTGGGACTGTAAACCCCAAGGTACCCACGGCTCTCCATCTCGTGAACAGAAAGACAGAGCAGAGGCCACAAGTTGGCAGAAAAACGTGAAAGGCCATGATCTCCCAATTCTAAAAATGTTGCTTAGGGCTTTCTGTAGCAATGGCAGATCCAGCTCCACCCCACGCCTTGAAGGAAGGTGAGATATTTGAGAGAATCTAATAATTATGGGAAAGTGACTCTTTATGTAACAGTCTAGGTAGGCCCTACGTTCTTGGTTTTTGTTTTTTTTTTTTTTTTTTTTTTTTTGAGGTAGGGGTCTTACTCTAGCTGAGGCTGACCTGGAATTCACTATGTAATCTCAGGGTGGCCTCAAACTCACGGCGATCCTCCTACCTCTGCCTCCCAAGTGCTGGAACTAAAGGCGTGCGCCATCACGCCCTGCAGGACCTACATTCTTAATGTAAAAACGATTCTGGGGAGAAGGGTGAAAGAACAAAAAAAACCAAAAAACACCCCTTAAGCTGTCACAATGCTTGTAGCCCTCCAAAGTTCAACCTTATAGTCAACATCTGATGTTTTTCTTAGAAGGAGAATTTAAATTTAATTCCCCCCTGGCGATGCTGAACAAGGAAATACTGAGAGGTCCTGGGGCACACACCAGCACACACTGTGGGGGTACCACAGACCCCTCTCAGAATGCTTGCGCGTGTGTGGGCGGTGTGCTATCGAAGGGAGGCCGTGGTGAGGTGCTCGCTCACTAGCTCTCTTTGCCTCGGATGCGGGTGTGCTTGGCCATCTTCCCCTCCTTGGAGGGTCACCCCAAGCATCTGTGTCACTGTCCCTTGACATAAACATGGACCAAATCTCTATTTCTGTTTCACTTATTTGCCAAGGGCATGCAGAGTGGCAACTTTATTTGGAAAAAAAAAAGAAAAAGAATACAACTGCAAATATATGTACATTGTAGAAAAGCAACATTCTATAAAAAGTAAAAAATGAAAACATTGCCCCCACCCCAGGAATATCTGACAGTTAGCTCGATAAGTCCTGAGATTTCCTTTCTTCCACAGCGACTTGCTCATGTTCACCTCAACAGATCCCCCGTGATCTTTTATGTCTTAGCTCTCTCTGTGTTAGCCAGCCAGCCCCAGCGAGCAGGTTTAAGATGAATTCATCTCTCCGAGTGGCTGGGTTATTTGAAATTATGCCCGCAAAACGTCCCAGCTCAGGATGACTCAAGCTTGACGCCGGACCTAAAGGAAAGCACTTCAGAGCTCATTCCTCTGCCAAGGGGCACGGCAGCTGGCAGAATGTTTAACTGGCTTGTACGTAAAACTTGTCTCTCAAGCCCTGCACTTGGGTTCCAGTGGGCTCACAGTCATCTGCTTATCCATGAAGATACCCAAGAAAGCCCCGCCAAGCCTGGCAGGTAGGCCGGAAGAGCCCTGTGCCAAGACTTCTGCTGCCACTCTTCCTAATCGACCTTCTGCTTCCCTAAACGAGCGGCAACAGGAAAGAAAGAAAGAAAGAAAGAAAGGAAAAAAAAAAGGCACAGGTACTTTGAGGAAAGAAAGAAGGTCTTATTTGCTTACGGAGGAAGTCTGACCCAGGAAGAAAGTTGCTTCTAATAACATCCTTCCCATCTGAAAATCGCTTTTTAGACAGATGAAAAACTTACAAGGAACACAGACGTTGCCTGCTAGGTCACGCACGCTGTCCGAGAGCACTCTATGCTTTCAGAGGTAGACCACGGTGTGGCATCTTCATAGGAGAAGGCCTTGTGCTCATGCAGGTTCAAGGTGGGTGACACTGTCTTGCCTTCTTCCAACAAGCCCAGGATTCAAACCAAAGCCCAAGGCTTTCTCTTATGTAGCATTTCCTCTTCCTCCTCATTTTTGTCTTGACGAAATTTTACATTGTAAACAAAGAAGATTCTATCTTGCATTTGAGTTTAGTTTTTTTTTTTCTTCCTAGGGAACTACAAAGCAGTTTCCATGAACATCAAGAGAATTCCGTTTTCACGGCTGACACATACTTCTTGCCCTTCTAGTCTTGCTGGCAAGTTGTTAGGGGGGAAAAGAAAGAAGTTTATTTACAGTTATTTCTGCTTTTCCGTACCAGTTCTAACGTGAAGTTCACATTTGTAAATCCCCATTGGCAACTGTACCTCTCCCCTCCAACATCCTCTCGGTGACCTATCTCAGAAGTTTCAAGCCAATGTTTGAAATGTACACTATTTACAAATGAAGTGTCCAAACTCCCAGCCATCCGATCAGAAGGGGACCTTGTGAAGTGCTGTCACGTGCTGGGATTCAGAACTTGAACAAGTTGATAAAGTCCTGGGGTGAAAGTGAGACGGAGCAGCTCTCGGGGTTGTTGGCTGTGCAGGGATGGTCAGTGCCCTGGAAAGTTAAGAGTGTTCTGGTCAGACGTGAGTTCTCAGAGGCAGCTGACGGTAATTTTGGCGCTACAAGGCATTGCCCAACTTCAAAACAATTCTCTGTCAAGAATGCCATAGCCACTGGTGGGGGAGGGGGTTAGGGAGACTGGTATTTCACTAGGTAAAGTGTTTGCCTTGTGAGCATGAAGACCTGAGTTTGGGTCCCCAGTACCCACATAAAAATGCTGGGTGTGGTGGTATGTGCCTATAACCCCACCATTGGAGAGGCAGAGACAGGAGGATCCCTAGAACTCACAGACCAATGAGAGACCCTGTCTCAAATGATTAAAAAAAAAAGTAGCTGGGCGTGGTGGCACATGCCTTGAATCCTAGCACTCAGGAGGTTGAGGCAGGAGGATCACCATGAGTTCAAGGCTAGCCCAAGACTACACAGTGAATTCTAGCTCAGCCTTGGCTAGAGTGAAACCCTACCTGAAAACAAACAAACAAACAAAAAAGTAGATGGTGGTCTTGAGGATAAGAATATGGGGATGAGGGGCTGGAGAGATGACTTAGTGGTTGAGGGCGTATGCCTGCGAAGCCTAAGGACCCAGGTTCGATTCTCCAGGTCCCACGTAAGCCGGATGCACATGGTGGCACATGCATCTGGAGCTCGTCTGCAGTGGCTGGAAGCCCTCGTGTGCCCATTCTCACACTGTCTCTCTATCTCCCTTTCTCTCTGACTCTAATAAAGGAATAAAAATAAATCTTTAAAACAAAAAAGAATATGGGGATGAGTGGGTTTCAGAGACAAATCAACGTAAGGGGGAGAAGGAGGTGAAGGTCTTGGAGTTTCTCTTTTCTGTCACCCTCTTGGGCTAGGGGCTGAGACAGCAAAAGAACAGGAGAGCCTGGGAAAGGATCTGGCCTCTCATCGCCAGCACTGCTGCCCCTCAGGACTGGTCCAGTGCCTGTGGCGGTCACCTCTGGGACACATACCTTCCAAGAAAGAATGTGGCAGTGTTTGCAAAGCTGCAGGGTGTCTCCATACTGCTCTTTCCGTGGGTAGCATCGGACAAGCTTAAAATACATCTTCTTCCAATCCAGTTGCCCTTTGTCTGACAAGATTAACCGCTTGCGAATCTACAAATCAAGCGAATAAATGTGATTTCAGCAGCGATCACAGAAAGCATCGTGTGGGGTTTTCTGGTCCCAGAAAGTTCTATTTGCACTTTTTTCACCCTCCTACCCTCACACTCCCCCTTTTTTCCCTTCAGATCTATGCCTTACAGTAGCCAGGGAGAAAAACTGTCACGATATAAATCAGTACATGTGTAGCTCTTCCTATGCATTCAGTAGCTTTTAACCAGCAGTGATTGCTACTACAGTGCCTGTGGAGAGTTCTTTAAAGTTGAGGTCACCTTCCATGGTGGTTTGATTCAGGTGTCTCCCACAAACTTAGGTGTTCTGAATGCTAGGTTCCCAGCTGATGGAGATTTGGGAATTAAGGCCTCCTGGAGGCAGTGTATTGTTGGGGACAGGCTGATGGACGTTATAGCCAGTTTCCCCTTGCCAGTGTTTGGCACACTCTCCTCTTGCTTTTGTCCACCTGATGTTGGCCAGGGGGTGATGTCCACCCTCAGCTCATGTTGTCATTTTCCCCTGTCATCATGGAGCTTCCCCTCAAGTCTGTAAACCAAAAAAACCTTTTTTTTTTTCCCCCACAAGCTGCTCTTGGTTGGGTGATTTCTGCCAGCAATGCGAACCTGACTGCAATGCCTTCATAAAAAGACTTCAACCTTCCCTTGCTGTGAATGCCTAGTTCCAGCAAGATGCAGTTACCAGCACTGGGGCTATTTTATATTGAAATACCAGTGGCTTCATGAAAGGAACCACTTGAACCCACACATGTATCAAAAAAAGTTGGAAAAACAGAAAGCCCTTATAACGAGAACAGGCAGGTCTAGGATTGGTATCTGAAAGACTAAATTTAAGTTCAAGGTGATGTGTTTCACCCTCAGAGCTAAATGCACAAATTTGGATATACCGCTTTATTATTTGTGGCCTTAGTCTCTTCATCTGTTTAAAGTGGGCTTGATAATGCCCATGCTTCTTGGGCTGGGCCAAAAAAAAAAAAAAAAAAAAAAAAAAGGACATAATGCTGTAAAAGTGTTTGAATTACAAAGCACCATAAAATGTGTCCTCTCTCTCTCTCTCAACACTTTTTTTTTGTTTTATCTTTATTTATTTACGTGAGAGCAACAGAGAGACAGAGAGAGAAAGAGGCAGACAGATAGAGAATGGGCACGCCAGGGCCTCCAGCCACTGCAAAGGACTGCCAGACGCGTGCGCCCCTTGTGCATCTGGCTTACGTGGGTCCTGGGGAATCGAGCCTCAAACCGGGGTCCTTTGGCTTCACAGGCAAGCGCTTAACCGCTAAGCCATCTCTCCAGCCCACTCTCTCTCTCTCTCTCTTTTAAAAAAGATATATGCCAATTTGTGAATTTTGGGGATGAGTTGTAAAATATGATTAATAATAAAAGAAATCTAGGGCTGGAGAGATGGCTTAGCGGTTAAGCGCTTGCCTGTGAAGCCTAAGGACCCCGGTTCGAGGCTCCATTCCCCAGGACCCACGTTAGCCAGATGCACAAGGGGGCACACGCATCTGGAGTTCGTTTACAGAGGCTGGAAGCTCTGGCGCGCCCATTCTCTCTCTCTCTCTCTCTCTCTGCCTCCTTCTCTCTGTCGCTCTCAAATAAATAAATAAACAAACAAAAAAAAAATTAAAAAAAAAAAAAAAAGAAATCTAAAGAACAGCAACCACAAACCAAGAAGCAAAACCCTCACATCCTCGTTTAGAAATTCCTTACGCAGATTATTGTTTCCCAGTCAAAGCAGGCAGCCCTGGGGGTGGGGCAGCCCCACCTCATGCTGGAGAAGGACCGGGGCACGGAGGGGCACAGACGGGAGCAGAGCAGGGAGTGCCCGCCCTGCGGCAGCTCACGAGGCCCCACTGACCTGCCGCTCGCAGAAGTGGTACTGGCAGAGTTTCTTCCAGAGCAGCCGGTCCTCGCTGAGCACGTGCAGGTCGGGAGCCGCCTGGCCCAGGCTGACCAGGTCGCGCCCGTCGCTCAGCCTCTGCATGATGTTCAGTTGTAAGCACAAAGGCAGGTCGGTGAAGGTGAGGCCTTTGAAGGCAGGCTGTAGGGGAAAGGCAATGATAAACTGGGTGCTCCAGGTGACTCCCTGCCCCTCCGGGGAAGAGAACTCTGTCCCCTCATCCTCCAATTCTCAAGCTGCTTTGTCTGTCAACTGGAAACCAAAACTGGTAGTGCTTTGGGTCCCACATGCATGTCGGCTGAGCATCTCAGGCAACAATGTGGAGTGGCTTGTGGGGGCTGCTGCCAATGTTTGTCTTACAAAACCTACAGTTCTAGAAGGGTCCCTGCCTTGGAGGGAGAGCTCAGTCTGTCACCCGTCTCACTGCCCTTGTGTGTGTGACTGCGGTTCCCTCAACTTAGGGGTACTCACTGGCACCCACACACAGCTGGCCTACATGTGAGCAGTACCCTCGCCCTCTGGCCTCTCCTGTCCCTCAGATCCACTTCAAGCCAAGTTCCTGTGACCAACCTTTTTTGCTTATGCAACTCCCTCAGGCCTCATTCATTGTTTTATTTACCTAGAACGCCTATGATCTCCTTCAAACACTCTCTGCAACGTCCCCTTTTCTCTTACGTAGCACAATTTAGAGAAACCCGGAGTGGAACATTCCTTCCAGTACTCAAGCTCTGTGAAGGCAGGGACTTTTATATTGTTCTATGTGCGTTCCTGGTGGACAGAGAGTGCTCAGCACATGAGCAGACACACAATAAATAACGTTTATCAAAGAGAACAGTGTGTGTGAGTGTTTGTGTGTATATACGTGCACATATTGAGAATGGCTCGACCAGAACCCTATCAATTGAGGGAGCTCTGTTCAAACCTGGGGCTCCATGGAACATTTTAGAAACTGCTGATATATGGATAACAGATTTTCAATTTGTCATAAGCTTATACATTAAGAAACTTCTACTACATCCCCATGCTTATATTTGAACCCTTTATCATCTTACATTTTTCATGAACTCAAAATACTTCATGCAGACCGACAGCCTTGAAGGCAGGACCTAACTTGTATGACTTGCAGAACAACCCAACACAACCAACTGTTTTAGCCCTTACTATGGCCTGGTGCTGAGCTGCTATAATGAGCTCTTCCAAATAGAAACTGCACCTTAAATGTTGCCACAGAGGGGGACAGACTAGTGGCAGTGGAAAAGGCCACGAGACGGGGGGGGGGGGGCTGCTGAGAAGAATGGATGGAACATCAGACGGACAGTCAGGAAACCTGGAGGCCGGATACCGTACGGAAGTCTGGGTTTGGGTTTTCCTATGTCCTGAATGTCTGGCTTTAGAAGATCCCTCTAGCTCAAACCATCTTGGACTTGCAGTGACTTGGCCCTCTAGTTTTGTCAGAAGTGTCTGTGACTTGACAATTTCTCCCACTCACGTCTCCCCTGGGCTGAGCTTTCAAGTTGTTTGCAACATTCAGGACTCTGGTTGACTGTAGCAAGCCCTTAACCTATTTGTCATTTATCATCTGCTGCTGATCATATGAGCTAATAAAACTGCCATGAGCTTTTCTTTTTGCTTCCAGCACTTCAAAGCCTCTGCTTTTTTTGGTTAAAACTCCTAGGCCAATTATTACATTAACTCCTATTAAAGGCAAGTCGGCTTGGCAGAGTTCGCTCTGTCAAATTTTCAAACCTGAACGTTTCCAAAATCCTTGCCCAGACCCGATGCCAAGCCCTGACTCCTGATAAATGGTTAACTGCTTGCATACCTTCTTCTTTTTGAATATAAACATATAAAAGAAAAATATGTCATCATGCTTCTCTAGTCAAGCATGTGGCTAGAATCCACTTATGTCTACCTCACCCTCCACTTTCCAAAACACTACTTGCCCACAGAAAGATAATTATATTTCATTTCTCCTCTACAAACCAATTCTCTTAACTTTTCCCTTCATCCTTCATTATATGAATTACATTTGCCAATAAAAATTGGCTCCAAAGAATTCGATATGAAGAGTTTGAAGGAAAACAAGATTATATGCTGGGAAGATATGGGCAGAACCTTGGCAAACAGAAAACATTCATTATAAAAATCACCTTAATATTTTCACAGAATAACATACTTCTTTTTGAGACAAACTGTTGAAAAATATGTTTGATTTTAGTGCAGAGTGAAGTAGTTAAATTAGAGCATGCGCTCTCTCTTTCATCCCTCTCTTTTCCTTTCCTCTCACCTCTTTTCTGCAGAACCTGGATTGTTTTTCCCTTTTGTTGGAGACAGTGTCTCATTTAGTCCATTCTGGTCTTTAACTCAATATATAGCCACGGTCGTCTGCCTTGAACTCCTGACCCTCCTGCCTCCAGATTGCCAAGAGCTGGGGTTATAGGTATGCTCCACTTTGCCCTGTCAGAGATGGGAGTTTATGTGGAAAGCTTTCCTGGGATCATGGGTTTTCGCATAGCTCTCAGAGTCTTGTAGAGCTGAACAGAGGCCATAAAGGAGAGCAGTGGATACAAATGTGGCCTTTAAGCTGGGTGTGGTGGCGCACGCCTTTAATCCCAGCACTGGGGAGGCAGAGGTAGGAGGATCAGCGTGAGTTCGAGGCCACCCTGAGACTACATAGTGAATTCCAGGTCAGCCTGAGCTAGAGTGAAACCCTACCTCAAAAAAAACAAAAACCAAAACAAACACCACAAATGTGGCCTTTGCACAGTTCTGTGGAGACCCTCCCCATACCAGTGTGGGGTCCCCAGCAAAAATCACGCTCTGCCCTCCACATCCTGGGGTTCTGCATCCTTGCATTCAACCACAGATGGGAAACCCTCGGAAAAAAATGCCTCTGTACTGAACATCTACACTCTTTTGCTTGTCCTCAACTTCTGTGCCTACAGCTTTGATTATGCATTGAAAGTGGTCTAAAGGAGGCGTGAGGTGCAGAGGAGGGTGTGTAGATTGTGCAATCACTCTGCCCTTTTGTGTAAGGCACTGGAGCATCCACAGGCTTTGGTATCTTCAGGGTGTCCTGGAATCGGTCCACTGTACAGACTGAGGATGACTGTATTCTTAACTACTCAGTCTAATTTTTCTCATTTATATAATGAGGAAATGTATATTTCACAGTGTTGCTGGGTAGAGCAGATGAGATAATGCTTAGAAGCACTTAGCCCAGTCAATTAGTGCCCAGTAAATTTTAACCACTCATCTTAATTACAGTTATTCACTGGATGAGTTAAGTAACGCATGTGAAAGACATAGAGTGTGTGCACAGGCAAGCCCTTGATAGTAATAACATCTAACACATTTATATTCCATACTATGCACCAAACACTGTTCCAGCTGCTGTCTACATACTAATGTATGGGTTTACATACCTATGTGAACTCTCACACAGAGGTGGGCACCCCTGCCCCTGTTTTCCAAATGAGGAAAGAGGAATGGAGAGACTGAATAGAGAAAAAGATCACGCACTTTCCTTAGAGGGTTTGTAAACCAGTGGGTGGAGATGGAGGAGAGAGGGCATGAGATCATTTCAGATGGTGCTGAAGAACACCATGTGACAGGCGCTTTACTAATTCAGGTGGCCAGGGAAGGTGGCCCCAAGGCAGTGTGGAGAGGAGCGGGGCTCTGCTGGACCACCTTGAGGAGAAGGGAGAGGAACTTCTGTGTTGAATCCCTTCTGCATAGGGTTTCACTAGATTAAAATGTTTTGTTTTTCTAAAAGCTGGATCAGTGGATAAATAGTTGGAAGAAAGCAAGATGGGGAAAAAAAAAAGTTTGGAAACCACCGATGTTAAGCATGTTTGGCCATTTTAGGAATAAGTAGTCTAGAGTTCTGACTTCAGCGCTAGCCTAATTGCAATGTCACATTGGAAAAGCCACCGGGCTTCTAGAGCTCCTCACTCCATCCCCGTCCCATGAAGGGTAACAGTAACCACGATGGCTATCTCCCACGAGTGGGTGAGGACCAATGAAGAGGGGGTTTGGGAAAGTAAGGCCCTGGAAGTGCAAGAAATGGGAGCCAAGAGGGGCTCCTATGAGGGGGTCAGAGGGAAAAGGGCAAGCTCCGGGGAAGGGGGAGCATCTACATGGATGTTCCAGTTGCTGGAGGGAAGCTGTCCTTAGAACATACAGGACTTGTTCATTTCCATCACCGGCTGGGCAATCCCTGCCTGCGACTAAGACTGCACATATTATGTCCAGGTCACAGAGAATCCTAGCAATTAAGTAGAAGGCATAAATGGGTTTTCTGTGTAGAAGAATGGAATTTTGGTTTTAAATTTACATGATCAAATTATGCCTATATTTCAGAGATGAAAATGGGGTGTTTTCAGAGTAAGTCAGGTTAATCAAAATAGCTACTTAATTCTCTTGGGATAATCAAACAATTGGGGTAGTTTCTCAAAGATGATCTACATTTATACTCTCCCCTGGGTGTACATGTATGCGCATGCACGTGCGTGTGTGGGTGTGCGCATGTGGGGGTGTTGAGGCCTAAGTGACTCTAAGGAAGTCCCAAAACTCTGTGGCTTCTAATTTTCCCCCTGATTTGAAGCTTAAGAAATCAAGACACAGAGAAGTCACTAACAGGGAAACAAATAACATTGCATTCGAAAACTTCCCATAGCAGGCTAGGGATTTATTTATAAGAGGTGTGTGTGTGGCGGGGGGGTGGGGCTGCATGCTACCTTCTCCTGATACACAGTGCAGCTCCCTGCTTTATCAGCGTGGGTCCTGGGGAGAAGCCACTTCACCAGCTCCGTGGGTGATTAGATAAGGGAGCAAAGTGCTGCGTGAGCTTCCTGAGCATGTCAGTCCCTACTGAGCCCTGAGAGATTACGCCCCTGTCTCTTGTGTGCCGCAGTCTTCCTGCTCCCCATTAAGAGGACAAGATTCAGAGGTGAGCTATATTCCAAAGCCAAAAGAAATGATAACTACATATCAGTCATCTTTTTTGCTTTTCAAATATATTATCTCCACACTTTGCTGGTAATAGGGATTTTATTGCTTTGGGTTGAGAACTGATCATTGTTTCCCAGTCTTGAATCCACGGCTTCCTTTGTTGTAACTGCCAACGAGCAGAACTAGCATTTTGAAAGGCTGGTTACCTGTTTCCCAAGCCATTACCTTCCCAGTCTATTGCAGTCTATTGCATTCACGGCAGCATCCCTAGGTTGTAAGCAGCTCACTCTTTATCAGGAAGTGGGAGAGAGATCCTGAACCCTTACTGAAGACTTCAGGAGGACAGCCAGCAGCCCTATTCCCCTCCCCCTACCTCTGAAAAGCAGGCTCCCGCTTTTCCATGATGTTCCAGTTGGCTGTCAACTTTCACTCTCTTTGACCCCACTCTTCCCACCTCCCTTCATCAGGAAGCCCCCAGGCCACACACAGCCCTGGGATAAGGTATAAAATCAGAAGAGACCAGCTCCTCCGTCACCAGGATGGACTTGAAGTCCTGGCCGGCTGCCGGCATCCGAGCAGCGCAGGCGAGGGCCTGGAGGAGGGCAGCTTCCGCTCACCCTGGTGATCTGGATGCTGTTCAGCTGCTGCTGCCAGTGCAGGATGGTCTCCATCCGATACACCCACATGTTGATGTTGCCCACCAGCACAGACTTGCCGACTCTTTGGACCAACGTACATAATGATGTATAGAGGGTCTGGAGTAGTTCCCTTATGAGTCTAATGTTTTGCTGGTCTTCAAGGACTTGAGTGGGAAAGAAAAAAAAAAAAAAGGCCACGTTAGGCTACTGAAAAGTGTGCATGTTATCAGTGGACTTTCCTTCATCTCCATCTGCTCCTGTTACCTCTGGGGATACGGTTTTCTTTCTCACTGGTGTTTGTGCTGCACTTGGCCAGGCCTCTGTACTCGAGGCTAACGGGTCGAGTTTCCATTATCTAGGTCCCTCTTTGTTCTCTCCTCCTGGGCTTCTCAAAAGCCCCTTTCTCTTTCCCTTGTTGCGTCAGCGCCAATGTCCACCGGATCAGAAAGCTGCTTCTTTTGTTCGGCAGTGACCAGTGACATCTTTCAGTTCTGCAGTTCTGGGCCTTGGAACTCTGGGCTCTAATCCAATCTGACTAATCTTTGGTGGGGAGGGTGATTACAGGTAAATTACTTCTAGTCCCAGAGATCTAAGATCCCCTTTGGCTCACACTAGCTATGGCTGTGCTCTGTCTCCATTCAGCCCCGTTTCTGAGGGTCCAAAGCCAAGCGTGGGACCTGCGTCCTCACTGGGAAGCCATCCAGACTTTAAGCAGGGCAAAATTATCATCCTAAAGAAAGGGCAGGAGGGCCATGTCTGAGCGGCCCCCTTTTTCTGACCTGAGATCTGGCACCCCTGAAATGCAGTCATGGCTATACACGTCCACTCACACTGCTTTCTATCTAGTAACCTGGTACTTGATCAGGAAATCCACCTGCCCATCCCCACACCTAGAAAAAGGGGCAAGAGAGAAGCTCACCTTTCAGCACTACTTTTTCCAAAATGTTCATGAAGTTCTTTTGGGCGATGCCACTCAGGGATGTGAGCTGTGACTTTGCTATCAGTTCCAACAGCTGCGGATAAAAATAGAAGTTGCCAG
The DNA here is from genome assembly GCA_036346955.1 of Dipus sagitta. Taxonomy (NCBI): domain Eukaryota; kingdom Metazoa; phylum Chordata; class Mammalia; order Rodentia; family Dipodidae; genus Dipus; species Dipus sagitta. Next base: position 190,413,094 of record CM070771.1, read on the forward strand.
CTTAGAATACAGAGATATTTTTCTCCTCTAATCTTCACTTTTGAGTCACATGACATGTAGCTGTGACTGACAGGAGAGAGGGAGATAAATGGCAGGCAGGGCCACCGGGCAATCAAAAAGCAGGTGCTCAAAGTGAAAGACAAATGGAGGGAATTCAAAACCCAGGAGCCAGGCAGAATATTTAATTTTTTTTTTTAACCTACAAAGAGTTGTGGCTTCGGCCAGGACTAATCCGTTTTACTTGAGAAAGGGGAGCTGACAGTATTCTGAAGGGAAAAGAACCTCCTGTGCCCTGTGAATGATGGAGCTCTGCATTATCATCCCCAGTGGGAACCGCTCTGCCCCCACTTGAACTTCATTCCCCCCTCCCAGCACCCAATGCACCCAAGACACTGCAAAGCTCCCGTGGCAACCACGTGCATGTTGGGAGGAAGTGGGATCTTTCCCACATGTCACCTGCTCCTGTATGTTCAATAAATCTGTCTAGGGTTGGAGAGATGGCTTAGCGGTTAAGGCACTTGCCTGCAAAGCCAAACGACCCAGGTTTGATTCCCCAGGACCCATGAGGAGCCAGATGCACAGGGTGGTGCATGTGTTTGGAGTTCGTTTGCAGTGACCGGAGGCCCTGACGTGCCCATTCTGTCTCTCTGTATCTACCTCTTTCTCTCTTTCTTAAATAAATAAATAAAATATTTTAAATATTTTATTTATTTATTTGCAAGCAGAGAGACAGAGAAAGAGAGAAGAGACAAAGAGACAGAGAGAATAAGCACACCAGGGTGTGTAGCCACTGCAAATGAACTCTAGATGTACCCTGTGCATCTGGCTTTACCTGGATACTGGAGAATCAAATCTGGGTCGTCAGGCTCCATGGGCAAAACCTTAACCACTGAGCCATCTCTCCAGCCCAAATAAAATATTTTAAAACATAAATCTGGCTCTATTAGAATTTCTCATGGTACTCATCTTCCCATTGAAAAAGGCTAATCAGGGATGGTGAGATGGCTTAGTGGTTCAGGTGTTTGCCTGCAAAGCCAAAGGACCTCGGTTCAATTCCCCAGGGCCCACATAAACCAGATGCACAAGGGGGCACATGCATCTGGAGTTCGTTTGCAGTGGCTGGATGTCCTGACATGCCCATTCTCTCTCTCTCCTTACCTATTTCTGTACCCTCTCTCTCAAATTAATAAATATTAAAAAAAAGAAAAAGGCTAATCACAGGGAGAGAGAAAAATTAAAGGATGTACAGTGTATACCTATTTCTCCCTAGAGGCTCGGAGAGGGCCCCTGGGGCTGATGGCTGTGATGAAGTCCTAGTTTGGTCACTTATTACCTCTGCGATCATGTCACTATTCTGTTTTCTATTTTGCTGCTTCTGTTGCATTTCTATGATACTCAGTAGCCTCAAGGTTGCTATGAGCATCAAAGGACGAAATGCACATGAAGCCTGTGGGAGTCTGAATGGCAAATGTTCCCCACAGGCTCCAGTGTTCTGAGTACTTAGTCCCCAGCTGGGGCCAATTTGGGAGGTGGAGCCTTGCTCAAGGAGGGGTGTTGCTGGGGGTGGGCTTAGGGGTGTTACAGCCAACTAACTCCCTTTGGCCAGAGCTCAGCTCACTCTTGTTGTTTTCTGCCAGCCTCTATGGCAAGAAGTGATGCCCACCTTCTCCCATCCTTTCCTTGCCACGAGCAAGCTTCCTCTGGAGACTGTAAGTTACTTTCGGCAGGGTGTTTTGTCCCAGCAATGTAAACGTAACTACAACAAAGCCCTTCACAAGGGCCTGGCAAGAATCAAGTGCTAAGGAAAGATCTGTTTGCTTGTTGAAGGACTATGTCCATTCCTACTACCTTCGTTATTGCCAAGTAAAAGGAAAAGAAATAAAGAAAACGGCAGTTGGTGCATTCTTAGTTCAATCTTCCTTCCTTCTGTAGAAAAACTGGGCCAGATGTGGCATGATCTTAAAAAATAAGCAAAGCTTCTATGGTTGGAAAATGGGACTTTAGACAGCAAGAGGTCTCAGAAGTCATCTTGTTCCACCCATTTCTCAGATAAGCAAGGTGAGGCTTAAGAGCGTACCTCTTATGAGCTACTCTATAACTAATGAGAGGACTCAGCCGTGTCTTTCCCAACCCAGGAGAACAAGAGCACACACTTCATGTTTCCAAGGTTAGCATGTCAATGGGTTGCTGTAAACTCAAACCAATTAATTTCATCAAAATGGAGACAAACCAAGTCCCCACTAGACTCAGACTCAGTACAAAAACCAAGACCTTTCAGTTCTTGGGCTCTGCGCCCCTACGAGACTTTCTGCGAGTATCACCTCTGGTCAGGTCCTGACCAGGCTTTATCTCAGGTCCCTAAACAATGGATTGCCATCCTGTGTTGGGTGCTGGAATCAAGGCGGAAGGAAGAAATGCGATGCAGTATAAACACCAGGGCTGCAAAATCAAAACAGAATACAACAAAGGAAAAAGAAATAAAATAAAAACTGGCCCACAGAGGAGAACCGCAGTAGGATCAATGCCCCAGGCAGGTCAGAGCACCTCTGCTCCCCAGGCATTTCTTTCTATACAAATTCTGTCCTCACCGAGCCCTTTCAGTCCCTCACAAACCTCATACAGACTGAGCATAATTTTACTTTAAACTGGGGGACAAAAAAAAATGCCTAAACCCTTAATGCTTTTCCTGCCTGGCACTGTATCTTTCACGTGTGCAGGGCCAGGTGCGACCATCTGACCAGGCGAAGGCAACGTTGCTCTGTTGTGATTAGTCGACCTAACACTGACAAAGAGATGTGACAGGTGATGTGTAAACACTAGTCGAGGCTACCACACAGGGTTGTTTTGCCATCGACTATCATGTGGTAGTCAAGAGAGGAGCGAAATGGCACAAAAGGAATGTCTAAAGTAAACCTTTCATCTTCTCCCTGACCAAGAGCAGGATCCAGAAGGCAAGAGCTGCTGGTTTATTAATACCCAGAGCCTCACATGACCATCATAAAGCAAGATGAAAGAAAACAAAAGCCAAAACCTGCTCATGCAGGGCGGATGCTGAGCACTGACTCATCGCTGGGTGGGAGGTGGGCAGGGGGCAGGAGGAGGGCACAAGGACCTTGGCCAGAAATCTATCCAGAATCCAGGTTCCATGTGACCACCAGCTCCTGAGGATGCCCGTCTTAATCTCCTTTTAAAAAGGTACAACAGCCAGAACACTCTGTAGGCTATGACTATGTAGTGAAGAAGCCTCCGCAGGTTGTGGCTGTGCATTTAAGGGGAAATAAAAAGCCTTTTGGGGGCTGGAGAGATGGCTCAGCAGTTAAGGCCCTTGCCTGCAAAGCCCAAGGACAGGGGTTCGATTCCCCAGTACCCACATAAAGCCAGATGCACAAGGTGGCACATGCTTCTGGAGTTTGTTTGCGGTGGCTGGAGGCCCTATTGTGCTCATTCCCTCTCTGAAAAATAAGATCTCTTTTTAAAAAGTCTTTTGGGGGCTGGAGAGATGGCTTAGTGGTTAAAGTGTCTGCCTGCAAAGCCAAAGGATCCTGGTTCAATTTTCCAGGACCCATGTAAGCCAGATGCACAAGGGGCACATGTGTCTGAAGTTCATTTGCAGTGGCTGGACGCCCTGGTGCGCCCATTCTCTCCCTCTCTCTGCCTCTTTCTCTCTCTAATATAAATAAATAAAATATATTAAAAAAAGTATTTTGGGCTGACTGAAATTATTTTCCTTGATTGAGGTGGGGAAGTAAAGGAGTGGCAAAATTTTGTGCCTGACGGCAGGATGACACAGTGACTGTGTTCTGTTCCACCCTATCTGAAAGGAAAGTCCCTGTTTTTACTGCGAGGCAGCTGTGGAGCCGGATTCTGTGGCCATGTGACCTTTACAACTGCCATTCACTTAACAAGTATCTCTGAGTGTCACTCTATCCTAACACTGAGGTGGGTGACAGGTGTACGATGGTAAAACACATGATCCTAGACTCATGCAGTTTTCTGTCTAGTCATGTAGCCTGTCTCTTCATTTTTAAAAGGCCAATAAAAATACTACCAACAGGACTGTTAAAAGAACCAAGTGAGATATGTATGTAAAAATTCACTGCAAAGAACAAATGTAAGGTATTATTATTACTGGTTAAGTTACTTTCCCCAATTCTAGTCTTTCAGGGCAGTTTAAAGTTGACATCTGAGGTTGCTAAACTTCTATAAAGTGCCCGATAATAAATATTTTAAAGTTGGTGGGTCAAATGGTCTTTGTAGTAACACAGCTTTTGCAGTTGTAGATCAAAAGCAGCTAGAGACAATATTTAAGTGAATGTGCATGCGTGAGCGTGTGCCAATAAAACTTTATTTGCAAAAATAGGTGGAGGGCCAGATGAGATGCTAGGGCCACTTCTGGTACATATCGTTAGAGTTTAAGAGTGCAGGTTCCAGGGTCAAACTGCCTGCTTCAGTTTCCCATTTATAGTCTATGCATAATGATAGCACCTACTTCAGAGCTGCTGTGCAGATCCAGTGTGCTGCCAATGCACTCACACTGTGCCTGGTACCAAGAATGTACGTAGTAGATGGTTATCATTAGCTTTCGTAATACTGCAGAGAACCTGACTAAGTGAAATCATTGCCAGGTAGAAAATAGTGTTGAGGGGTGAAGCATGGCTTGTTTAAGACTCTGTATTTTAATTGCATGTGCTGTCAATTAAGTGCTTACACTTTTTTTAAAAAAATGTTTTTGAGGCATTTCACATTGCTCTCTACTTGTTGATAAGAGTCAATGTTACTGCATTTTACGACTTGCATAGCTGCGCCTACCCTGCAGCAATGGGTGGTTACTAAGTGTCAGAGACTATGCTAAGCACTTCAACCTCACGATCCTGTTTCATCCTCAAGGATGACCCAAGGAGGTAGGTTCTCCATCTCACAAATAAAGATACTGAGGTTCAGTGAAGTTAAGTAGCAGTAGCAAATGGAAGAATTAGGCTTGAGCCCAGGTATGTTTAACAGTGAATATGTATTTTTAAACTGGTTATATATATAATATATATATATTTTATTTATTTGAGAGGGAGAGGGAGAGGGAGGGAGGGAAGGAGGGAGAGAGAGAGAGAGAGAGAGAGAGAGAGAGATTGGGAGGGAGAGAGAGAGAGAATGGTGCATCAGGGCTTCTAGTCATTACAAATGAACTCCAGATGTATGCACCACATTGTGCATCTGGCTTAAGTGGGTACTGGGGAAATGAACCTGGGTTCTTAAGGCTTCGCAGACAAGTGCCTTAACCACTAAGCTATCTCTTTAGCCCTGAATATGCATTATCATAAGCACAAAGACCTCAGTGGTGAAAGCCAATCCATTTAGCAACGTAGGGCCAAATCTTACTCTGAAAATAATACTGTGGGTGGTTGTGGTCTGGGGAAAGTCTTAAAGTTTTTTTTTTTTTTTTTTTTTTTTTTCGAGGTAGGGTCTCAGCTTAGGCTGACCTGGAATTCACTATGTAGTCTCAGGATGGCCTCGAACTCATGGTGATCCTCCTACCCTGACTCCCGAGTGCTGGGGTTAAAGGCATGCGACACCATGCCTGGCTGAAAGTCTGAAAGTTTTATATCAATTCTGTGTGGTGACAGGTAATTGGCTTTTTTCAAAAAAAGTTATTTTATTTTATTTATTTGAGAGCAAGAGGCAGAGAGGGAGAGGGACAGAGAGAAAGAGAAAGAGAGGGAGAGAAAGAGAGAGAGAGAGCCGGGCGTGGTGGCGCACGCCTTTAATCCCAGCACTCGGGAGGCAGAGGTAGGAGGATTGCCGTGAGTTCGAGGCCACCCTGAGACTCCATAGTGAATTCCAGGTCAGCCTGGGTGAGAGTGAGACCCTACCTCAAAAAAAAAAAACAAAAAAAAAAAACAAAAAAAAAAAAAAAAAAGAAAGAAAGAGAGAGAGAGAGAGAGAATGGGCGGCCAGGGCATCCAGCCACTGCAAACAAACTCCAGACACATGTACCACCTTAGGCATCTGGCTTATGTGGGTCCTGGGGAATTGAACCTGGGTCCTTTGGCTTTGCAGGCAAATGCCTCAGCCACTAATCCATCTCTCCAGCCCTAGTAATCAGCTTTTGATGTTAAGGAGAAATAATGCCCAGAAAGTGTTAGTAGCATATTCAGAAAGGGGCAATAATTTTGGTTAGCCAAGGGGTCAACCTCCTGCATCAGCGTGTCTCTACCATTAAAGAAGAGGCTGGAATCTGTCCATTTCATCTCTGTGTGGCTAGAGCTATGTGTGTGTGTGGGGGGGGAGGGAGTAGGTTTGTATGTAGCAATTTGTTTACCCAGACAATTGAGCCAATTGGATTCTTGGCTCTTAGTCACAAGAGGAGGAAAATGTCTTGTTTGGAAGTGGCTGTTTTCTGTTGGGCAAATTTTAGCCCAGGTGCCAGTAATTTGTGGCTGTGTTGAAGGAGAGGCGAGGGTGAGGAGGAAGAGGGAGGCGGGCTCTAGGCTGTTCCTGAATGCCACCGTGTCATCACCGAGTGGGCAGTGTGGGATCTACCATGGTGTGCAGGGACTCACTGTGCAGTTAAGAGAATGGGGCTGTACCACTGGAGGGAGGCGTGGTCACCACATGCCCAAACCACATCCTGTCCTTCAGCCCTGGCTCAGGATGGCTGGAGAAACAGAGTTGGCAGCAATGCCACATAGCAAATCTCAGAGAGCAAGTCAGCCACAGTTTCGTGCGATATGTGGAGGGTGACTGGGAAAAGAGATACCCCTGCCATTGCCCTCCACTTGATAGAAGCTTCTCCTCTCACCAGTTCCCCCCAGCACAGCACTCATATTTTAAAAAGTGTATCAGTTACTGTCACTCGCCTGCTTGAAATTCTCAAACGGTTTCTCTTTATACTTAGAAACACCCTCGAGCTCTTGAACCTGGTGCCTTTCTTTCCCCAGCCTCCTTCTGCACAATGGGCCCACACTCATTTTGCCCCAGATACAAAGTCCCACTTTTATTTTGTTCATTAGAGAGAGAGAGAATGGGTGCACCATGGCCTCCAGCCACTGCACACAAACTCCAGACACATGCTCCACCTTGTGCATCTGGCTTACTTGGGTACTGGGGAATCGGACCTGGGTCGTTAGGCTTATGCATGCAAGCACCTTAACTACTAAGCCATCTCTCAAGCCCCAAAGTCTCATTTTTTTTTTTTTTTTTTTTGGTTTGTCAAGGTAGGGTCTCACTCTAGCCCAGGCTGACCTGGAATTCACTATGGAGTCTCAGGGTGGCCTCGAACTCATGGCAATCCTCCTACCTCTGCCTCCTGAGTGCTGGGATTAAAGGCATGTGCCACCACGCCCGGCCAAAGTTTCACTTTTATTCCTTGAATAGGCCAAGTTCATTTCCATCTCTGGACCTCTGCCTCTTCCACATCTTCACTTGTTCAGCTCAGTCCCATCCCTCACCTGCCGGGAGCTCAGAGAGACCTTCTCTAACATCTTCTGTGAAAACATTCCCTGGCCTCTTGATCTTCCTGGCCCTTCCCTGCTCCCTTTAGGTGTAGTTACACAGAACTTCACATATTTGCTGTTTCTACAGGAGATCTGCTTCAAGACCCCAGGGGCGTTTACCATTCTGCCCCCATCTGGCACATTCTAAGCATCCAACACATATTCAGAACCAAGGAATATTATATTTGGAAGGGACCTGTGAATCAGTCAGCTTAAATTACCAGCTACTTTGGCTGAGGCCAGTCCTCATGGTCAATGCCACAATCAAGGTCGATAGTAGATCACCTAAATCTTCAGGCTGGTGTTCCCATGGGGTCTCGTGCTACCATGATGCTCTAGGAGCAGCACAGCATGGGGGTCTAGGAGAAAGTCACCTATCATGAAAATCTATCTCAAACACTTTCCAGAAGTGCAAGCACTTTGAGCTCCGGAGGGATACTAACAACTGGGCCTTTAGTAGTACCAACAAAGACAGCGGCTTCCCCTGCCTGTGAGTTTAAAAGGTTAAAACCATGTGGCGGTTAACCATTGATATTGTTGCCCAAGCATAGAATATTGTTAAGAATGCAGGGCTGGAGAGATTGCTTAGTGGTTAAGGTGCTTGCTTGTGAAGCCTACAGACCCGGGTTCGATTCTCTAGTACCCACATATGCCAGATGCACAAAGTGGTGCATGTGTCTGGAGTTCGTGTGCAGTGGCTAAGAGGTCCTGGCGTGCCCTTTCTCTCCCTCTCTCTGCCTCTTTCTCTGAAGAATTAAAAAAAAAAAAAAAAAAAAAAGAGAGAGAGAACATACATCTCCTAGGAAGGGGGTTTTCTCAGCTTGCTTGGAAAATCTGTGACCAGAGGCAGGAAAGAGTACCAGCTTCCAGAACCCGAAGCTACGTCTCACGTGCTCCGTACCCAAGCCAGTGCCCACAGGAAGGTTGTGCCTTTTGTAAGAAGCTCTCAGTTACACTAGACAGTGCCTCTGCCTGTGTGGAGTGCTGGGTCCTTCCAAGATCCTTATTTACTCAGTGGATAGCACAGATTACAAACCTGGAAAGCCTTGTCCCGACTTTGAGCTTGAACACTGACAGGTTGGAAGAGGAAAAATTTCAGCAACATTAGTAATCTCCAGGCACGTCAAGATCGGGTAAATATTATTTGCAAGTGAAACATCTAACTAGGGGACTTATTATTTTAATAAGGGCGGCCAAGTTTACATGAATTAATTTTATCTTCAGCCAGGAGACATTTGTCTCTCCATCTTTCATCTAGCCCACTTACTTTGCATCTTACAAAGGGGGGGGGGACTTAATCCCTGCTGTTGTGACCTGACAGCCACGTCTACCTCAGCGAGCCTGTTTAAACTCTCCTGGAACCCCTCTTCTACCCTGCCATGCCCCACCTCTTCCTTCCATCACCTCAGCTTCAAACCATCACTGCTTCCCGCCATCCCCATAGCTCCTGGACAGAACCAAACTCAAGTGGCTTCCTAAGTAGTTGTGCCTTGATGTCAAACCCAGAAGTACCTGGTATCAGGTGTCAGGTCCGCCAGGAACACACTGGTTTGTGGGTTCAGAATAGGTTAGGGATTCAAAAGCATTGACTTGGGGGCTGGAGAGAGGGCTTAGTGGTTAAGGCGCTTGCCTGCAAAGCCAAGAGACCCAGGTTTGATTCCCCAGGACCCACGTAAGCCAGATGCACAAGGGGGCACATGCATCTGGAGTTCGTTTGCAGTGGCTGGAGGCCCTGAAACACCCATTCTTCCTCTCTCTCTCTCTTCCTCTGCCTTGTTCTCTCTCTCAAATAAATAAATAAAAATAAAATAAAAAAGCATTCACTTGAAGTAATTTACCATGGATGTTGATACAGAATGATGATGATGATGTCAACTCTCTACTCCTTGACACTGGGGACCTCATCCTTTAGTAGAACAGGAGATGCTCAAAGGACAGCATGAGATGCCCTCAGGCCCATCCTTCCTTGGACGGGCACCACACTGGTGCTTAAAACTCAGCTCAGGGCTGGAGAGATGGCTTAGTGGTTAAGTGCTTGCCTGTGAAGCCTAAGGACCCCGGTTCGAGGCTCGATTCCCCAGGATCCACATTAGACATGTGCACAAGGGGGCGCACGCATCTGGAGTTCGTTTGCAGTGGCTGGAGGCCCTGGCGCACCCACTCTCTGTCTTTATCTGCCTCTTTCTCCCTCTGTCTGTCGCTCTCAAAACAAAACAAAACAAAAAAACCTAAAACCCTCAGCTCACCTGTCCACTCTGACCTATCACTGTGTAATAAGCACCTAAATAAAGCCTAGAATCCAAGGCGCTTCCAATGGAAGATTTTTATCTCTGGACCTGTGTTAGTATATGTGTAGAATCTGAGTCCTCAAGAAAAAAAAAAAAAAAAAAGCAAAAAGGGCATGCTTTTTTATTCAGTGGTCTCCAAAGTGGGACAAGAAAGGAAATCAGGTTGAAAAACAAAATCACTGAGTCATTTTCGAGTGGGAGCTGTGAGGATTTATACTGACTGCCAAGCTGATGGGATCTGGAATCACCTGGGAGGGGTTATCTTGCCTAGGTTAACTGAGGTGGGAGGACTCACCCTAACTGTAGGCAGACCATTCCATGGACAGGTGGGCCTGGACTATATAAAGAGGAGCGAGCTGATTGAACTAGTATTCATCACTCTGCTTTGTCACTGTGGACTAAACGTGAACAGCTCTGTTGCAAGCTTCTGCCACCATGCTGGACTGTAACTTGGAACCGGAAGCTGAAGTGAACCCTTCCTTCACTCAGTTGTTCCTGTGGAGGCTGGCCTCTTTCCCTGTATCTCAGCTACCACGAGCTTTAAAACTCTGCTTGCTGAGGCCACCCTCCCATCACAGGGAGGCCACCAAGCAAGTGTGTGCAGCACCAAATGAAGCCAAGGTCACTGTGGCCGAGGAACCTGTGTGAAGGGCCAGCGGTTCATACACATCCCGACCCACTGGGGATTGGCAACAGCAGGTCCTTAATTTTAGCCACTGGGTTTAAAGTTGACGTGTTGGGCCAATACTTGGTCTTTAGTTTGCCAAGCCACTAGTCAACTTAAGCTGAAACATGTTTTTGGAAAATGCTTTTGAGGGGTGGTTGGAATGCCATGATTTGCTGGAAAGATTCAGATAGGCCTTGGGTGGTGATGTGGAAAATAAGAGTGTGCATTGGTCGAGGTGGTGGTGCTTTTTGTTGCAGAGGGACAGTGAACTCGGCGTGGCAAGTTTTAATTGTCCTTCCTGATCTGGTAGCACACAGGGGTCAGTCTGTCCCAGTTAGGAAGTTGGTACTCAAGTTATATGTGGACATCCTGGGTGGATAGTGGCAGCCACAGGGGCTGGGGGAATGGCTCGGTGAGTAAAGTGCTTGCCACACAAGCACAAGGACCTGATTTCAGATCCCCAGCACCCATGTAAAGAAAAATGTTGGCTAATGGCAGCCACAGTTACTGGGGAATTGGTCTCATTCTCATCCCCTAGTCATGCTGGGAACAATGGTCAAGGTCATCCTGCCATGATGGGCATCTTCATGCAAATATTCCCATGGCATAAAATCGGGCAGGCTCCATTTTGCATTTGTTTATCCAAGCACATGGGGAAGTGCAAGGGTGTGAGCATGGGACAGTGGCCAAGAGGACCAGGTTTAGGTCCTGTTTGTCCCTCTGTACTTATTTATTTATTTATTTTTAATTTTAGTTTTTCAAATTTTCATTAACAACTTCCATGATTATAAAAAACATCCCATGGTCTTACCCTTCCTCCCCCCACTTTCCCCTTTGAAAATCCATTCTCTATCATATCCCCTCCCCATCTCAGTCACTTTTTAAGAATGTTATTTATTTACTTGAGAGAGAGAATATGGGTGCACCAGGGCCTTTAGCCACTGCAAATGAACTCCAGATGCATGCACCACCTTGTGCATCTGGCTTACTTGGGTACTGGAGAATTGAGCCTCGAGCTAGGGTCCTTAGGCTTCACAGGCAAGTGCTTAACCATTAAGCCATCTCTCCAGCCCACCCATGTATTTTCTTTTTTCCCCCCGTATTTTCTAAAAAATATTTATTTATTTATTTGCAAAGAGAGAGAAAAATATGAATGGGTGCACCAGGGCCTCCAGCCACTGCAAATGAACTCCAGACGCATGCACCACTTTATGCATCTATCTTACATGGGTATTGGGGAATCACACCCAGGTCATTAGGCTTTGCAGGCAAGTGTCTTAATTGCTCAGCCATCTCTCCAGCCTCATGTCCTCTGTACTTCTTTCAGGCTAGGTAAGCTTGTGCACATCCCTTACTTCCACGACCTCTGTTTCTGCAGAGCTAAAATGGATTCACAACACTGCACATTAATTATACAGTTTGGCTGTGAATCATCAAGGGGGCAGATGCTCAGTGACGGAAGAACTAAACTGCAGGATGACAAAGTGATAAGTGATGAAGATGATGGTATTTGGGAATGTCAGAAGTCTTATAAATCACGACGTTCTGAAATAATTGCTTTTCCAAGGTCCTCTATTCCTTGTCTGTTTTTTTCTACCCGGTGGAGATATGTTGTTGCATAAAGTAGCCTCATACTGTAAGCTTTTCCTCAAGTCTTCCTACTTGAGCAGCTGCACTTAAATTCATCATCACCAACGCTCATGACTCACGCATTATGAACTGCGTCTCTCACTTGGTGTTAGGTGCAGCTGGGAGAGGGGTTCGATGATAACTCCCCCATTTATATACCTGGACAATTAAGGCTTTCCTAGGAACACAGGTAGCCAGCACCGCAGCTGCTTCCATATTCTAAAAGCACCCATTGGGCTGTGATAGATTTCTCAGTGGTTCAAGGCTCTTGCTTGCAAAGACTGATGGCCAGGTTCAATTCTCTAGTACCCATGTAAAGCCAGATGCACAAAGTGACACATACCTTTGGAGTTCATGTGCAGTGGCAAGAGACCCCAGAGTACCCATTCTCCCTCTCTCTCTCCTCTTTCTCTGTTTGCAAATAATAAAATGTTCTGCTCAGTGGTCTCTGGACAGACGTGGGTCCTACCTGCCTCCTCTAGTCCCCCTGAATTCTTCTACTACTCAAGCAAGCATTGTTCAAACCCCCACCTGCTCCCAGGAGTCTTTCTTGAATATCCTACCCAATGATCCCACCTTCTGAGACTTCATTCAACATACTGGTACTTTCAAGGTCTATCTTAAGGTGATGGCTCAAGTAACTTCTTGCAATGCATATTTCTCATAATCAGCTAGATGGTACAGCAGAGGGCAACATTTTAAAGCAATGTTTAATAATAATAAGTATTTTTAGGGCTGGAGAGATGGCTTAGTGGTTAAGGTGCTTGCCTGTGAAGCCTCAGGACCCAGGTTCAATTCTCTAGGTCCCATGTAAGCCAGAAGCACATGGTGGCACATGCATTTGGAGTTTGTTCGCAGAGGCTAGGCCCTGGCGTGCCCATTCTCACTCACTCACTCACTCACTCTCTCTCCCCCTCTCTCTGTCTCTAATAAATAAATAAATGAAAATAAAATCTTTAAAAAAGTAAGTATTTGAAAGAGCAATTTAAAATTTTTAATTAAAAAAATTTTAAAACATAAATTAAAAAATTTAAGTTTAAAAATTTAAGAATAATCTTAAAAACAGTAAGTATTTCAGTTTGCAGGCCATAGGAACTCTAGTCATTCAACTCTGACTTCAGCTCCTGGTGTACAATGAGTGAGTGTAGCAGAATCTGATAAAACTGTGTGGACACTGATACCTGAGTAATGCATAATTCTCATGTCTTATAAACTGCTATGCTTCTTTAATTTTTTTAAGTAGTTGATAAATGTACAAATTATTCTTAGATTGTGGTCCAGACAAACACAGGCAGGAGGCTGGATTAGCCTGAGAGCCAGGAGCTTGTTGATTTTTGCTGTAGACCTTTAAGGAAATATCACATCTCATTTAGTATATCTTAAAAATATTTACGTATTTATTTGAGAGAGAAAGAAAGAGAGAATGAGCATGCCAGAGCTTTAAATATAATATATAAATATTATATATAATATATATAAATATAAAATATAAATAAAATAAACTACAGACTCATGTGCCACTTTGTGCATCTGGCTTTACATGGGTACTGGTGTACTGAAACCCAGGTCATCAGGCTTTGTAAGCAAATGCCTTTAATTGCTGAGACATCTCTCCGGCCCTCTATTTTAGTTTTAAAAAAATATTATTTATTTAAGAGAGAGAGAGAGAGAAAGAGAGAAAGACACACAGAGACTATGAGCATATGTGTGTCAGAGTCTTCTGTCATTGCAACCAAACTCCAGATGCAAGTGTGATTTTGTGCATCTGGCTTTATATGGGTACTGGAATCAAACCCAGGTTGTCAGGCTTTTGTAAGCAAGTGCCTTTAGCTGCGGAGACATCTCTCCAGCCCTCTACTTCATTTTTCTATTTCCTTCACTGGCTAATGGCAGGAATAGATGAAAATATCACAGATTTGGAAGTAATACAGTCTGAACTCAAGTTCCAGTTCCAAATTACATTGGTTTTATGCTGTTTTTAAGCCACATATATGTGTATACAGAAATACATATAGAGAAGAGTATATTATTATAGTATGTAATAATATATATTTTCTGTGCTGAGCATGGAACTTAGGGCATCACACATGCTGGGCAAGTACTCTACCACTAAGCCACATCCCCAGCCCCAAGCCATTTTTTAAATTGATACTGCTTGGTTTAACTTAGTTCCATTTTTATCCCAATAATGTAGCTTTTTCAAGTGATTCACTGAGGGAGCAGGGGTAGATGTTTGGGTAAATGTTGGTGTATTCTGTCATTGAGCCTCACTGGGAAGAACATGGTGATTTAAAAACATGCACAAGGCCAGGCGTGGTGGCGCACGCCTTTAATCCCAGCACTCAGGAGGCAGAGGTAGGAGGATCACCGTGAGTTCCAGGCCACCATAGATTCCATAGTGAATTCCAGGTCAGCCTGGGCTAGAGTGAGACCCTACCTCGAAAAAACGAAAAAAAACCAAAAAAACCCAAAAAACAAAAAAACCATGCACAGCCATTTGAAGAACCTCAGAAGTCCCACGGCAAATCTTTGCCCACTGTATCTGGCCTACAGCTAAGACTTCTGGTCGTCCTCCCTAGGAACATGGCTGCGCACGCATACATCCTGCTTCCTCCCTGAAAAACACCACAGTGCACTTGGAACCTTATCTTACATCTTCACACCCATTATCTTCATTTTCCCATTCTTACAGAAATATAGGTATGATGACCCTACTTCTATAGTTGAAAGGGACTTACAGAGAACATCACAGCTAATACGTTTTGAACTTCTGAGCTGGAAAGTGGAAGGGGCTCCCCGCTTCCCACATACTCTCCTGAAGTCCTGTCTAGCATTTGAGGCCTCAGTGTTGGAAAAGTAATTGGGATACCCTAGAAGATATTGAAAAGGTGGCAATACCTGGGCGGCACCTCCAGCCGACTGAATCAGAGCTCTGGGGATCGGTGCCCATCATCTGCAAGCCTTGTGGGTAAGTGTGATGTGCAGCCCTGCTTTGGTCTTTGGCCTCCTGTGCCCGGGTAGCCAGAACTCAGCGGGCACTCCTAGTTACCAACTTCCAACCCCTCCCTGCCTGGTTTAGCCCCAAGGGTTTAGACCCAAGCTGGTCTAGAGACAGAAGTAAAGTGTTTTTGTAAATGGCCTTCCACAACTAGGTAAGTTGTGGCTTTAAACTATCTTAAGTTATCTTTCTTTTAAAAATATTTTTATATTTATTTTATGAGAGAGAGAGACTGACCTCTAGATGCATATATCACATTGTGTGTCTGACTTTATGTGGATACTGGGGAATCGAACCTGGGCTGGTAGGCCTTACAAGCAAGCACCTTTAACCACTGAGCTGTCTCTCCAGGCCTTTTAAATTATCCTAAAGACACATAGTTAAGCAGTATTTAATTCATTGGGGATGTGGAGGTGGGGGAACAGGAATAATGCACATAGTTTGAAATCAATTTAAATGATACACACAAATGTTATATAATCATCTTTTCAATTTCTAGTAAAAATTTTTTTCAGATCCTAAAAATTTCATGAAATGTTCAGACCAACTGATAAAAATGATCAATTAGAGACAGCAATATTGGCCATCTCTTATTATCTTTGTGTTTTTTTTTCCTTTGGAAGATGACAGCTGGCATAAATATATGAAATTTAAAAATACGTATTTTGGCTTTAAAAGCTTTTAACTTTTCTCCCCCCCCCCACTTAAAACTGGTTTAGCTCCTTAGTGGGATGGAGCAATCACTATAGCCTTAAAACACCATTTGGTCAAAGGAATAAGATGGGATGATATGCTGGCAAGCTACTTTGCAGAGTTGGTTTAAGGATAAGAAGAATATATGAAAAGTTCCTAAGAAGAAAAACCACAGAAACAGTGCCTATCATTAAAGTGTTTTAAGTTCTCTATCAAAATAACATATTATTCCTCAAATTACAGAGGCCTCTGACAGTGAAGGGAAAAAAGACTGTTCTTTCCAAAATAGAAATATTTTTCCACTATTTCTGAACCCATCGGCATTGAAAACATTCAGTAGTTCCTCTGATTTTAAGTTTATTTCAAGAACATTGCTCATAAGATATTTAGTACTGAGGTACTGTTAGACTCCTGCTTACAGAGAACTTGGTGGAGCTGGTAAGAATATGGGTTTTAAGGATACTCAATTTCCATTTTGTTCCTTAAGACCTTGGAGAAGGCATTGACCTTGCTGTACCTTTTTTTTTTTTGAGGCTGACCTGGCATTCACTCTGTAGTCTCAGGCTGGCCTGGAACTCAGTTATTCCCTTACCTCTGCCTCTCAAGTGCTGGGATTAAAAGCATGTGTCACCACGCCCAGCTCTCTACCATTTGTTTAATTGGAGGTAATAAAGGTTCTTTGCTCTTAGTCAACTACCGGCTGCCTCAGTTGTTTTATTGTTATTAATTAATTATTATTATTGTAGACAGGCCAGTCTCAAACTTATTCTGTAGCGGAAGCTGACATTGAACTCCTGATCCTGCCTCTGCTTCCTGAGTGCTAGGATTACAGGCGTGTATCACCACACACAGCTTCTTCTTGTTGTTAGTTCTTAAGTAGAAAAATGTTTTTCTCAACTAAATGGAAGAGGCATTTCATGGGGATTCAAAAATAAATTTGTTTTTTTTTTTCAAGGCAGGGTTTCACTCTAGCCCAGGCTGACCTGAAATTCACTATGGAGTCTCAGGGTGGCCTTGAACTCACGGAGATCCTCCTACCTCTGCCTCTCAAGTGCTGGGATTAAAGGCATGTGTCACCACGCCCGGCTCAAAAATAAATTGTTTAAAAAAGATTTTAAAAAATTTGAGAGCAAGATATACAGAAATAGGCACGGGGGGAGGGAGAGAGAGAAAGTGAGAGAGAGAGAGAAAGAATGAATGGGCGTGCCAGGGCCTCCAGCCATTGCAGATGAACTCCAGATGCATGTGCCCACTTGTGCATCTGGCTTACGTGGGTCCTGGGGAGTCGAACTTGGGTCCTGTGGCTTTTAAGGTAAGCGCCTTAGCGGCTAAGCCATCTCTCCAGCCCTCAAAAGTAATTTTTGACAAGCAGGTGACATGAAATATCAGGAGCACAGTAGATTCTAACCTGCAGAGTTCACCCATATATAAGGTATTAGTACATTTCCACATCTTCCCTATGAAGTTGGGCACAGTTCCTCTTACAGAGGAGGAAGCCAAGGCTGAAACAGTTATAAATGAGTAGAGCTGGGACCTGACTTTAGGATATCTTAGGTAGACTCTTGCTCATATAGAACTTACTGCAGCAGAGGAGCATGTGCTCTAAATACACAGCTTCAGGCCTGGAGAGATGGCTCAGCAGTTAAGGCACTTGCTTGCCAAGCCTAAAGACCTAGGTTTGATTCCCCAGATCCATGTAAAGCCAGACGTACAAGTGGTGCATGGCCCTGGAGTTCATTCACAGTGGCTGGAGGCCCTGGAATGCCCATTCTCTCTCTTTCTTCAAATAAATAGATAATTTTTTAAATTTTTTATTTTAGAGAGAGAGAGAATGGGCGCACCAGGGCCTCAGCCACTGAAATCGAACTCCAGACGCTTGTGCCGCCTAAGTGGGCATGTGCGACCTCGCCCCTGCCTCACTTTGTGTGTCTGGCTTACATGGGATCTAGGGAGTTGAACACGGGTCCTTAGGCTTTGCAGGCAAGCGCCTTAACCACCAATCCATCTCTCCAGCTCATAAAATATATATTTCAAAAAACGATCTAGGCCTCAAATCTACATTTTTTTTGTCCCTAACACGGCTTTGTGACCTTGGAGGAGTCATTTGCCTCGCTGGACTGTTTGTTTAAATGGAGATAATACAAGCATGCACATTTCACAGGAACTGTGAGAACCTGAGTTTGGATCCCCAGCCTCCACGTAAAATGCTGGACGCTGTAGCTCTGGTGTGTCACCCCAGCGTGCCCATGGTGAGAAGGGAGGCAGAGACAGAAGAACTATCTGGAAACCTGCAGGCCAGCTAGTGTGGTGAATGCGGAGGTGGCCAATGGAGTGACAGTGCTACCTCAAACATGTAGAACGTGAGGACTGACACCAGAAGTTGTCCCCTGACATCTACACACACACACACACACACCTGTGGAAGGCAGAACCCACACTCACACACATGAGCACATGACACCCCCCCAAAGGGTGCAAATGTACCCAGTCACATGAAATCCATTTTCACCATGGCCATCTTGCTACTTAGCATTGTAGTACTTCTTTGGAAAGGAAATGTAGGTAGGAAGAAAACCATCTAAAAATGGACCATTTTGATGATCATTTTGTAAGAAGAAACCAGAGCTCAGTGTCTTCTACAACACAGATGATGGAAACTATTCGTATTCTTAGCAACAGAAATTTCCAGATCTCCCTGGGCCTGTTTCCAACCAGCCAGACTAGTTTACAGGCACTAGGAGGACTAGGTGACCTCCTTAAAGTGGCAGAGTCATGCTGAGTGACAGGAACATTTCACCCAAAAAGGGCTCTTATTTTTATCCCTCTTGGCCTGAAGAAGAGCTCAGCTGGAGAGTGAACGGTGTGCTTATGTGTCATGGGCTCAGCCCAGGGCTTCTAACCTGCTGCTCGCAGGCCTGCGATCTTACCCGGTCAGCCCGCACAGCCAGCCTGCATCTGCCCAGATGACAGGTGAATGAGCCAGGCCTCAAGGGGGCTTGAATGTCATCACTCTGGCTGCGTTCCTACAGTCATCTGACTGCAGATGACCGGCTATGAGAAGCCCAACCACCCAGAGCAAGAAAAGTCACACCAGCCAACACTCCCAGGGAGAAAATTCCCTCCTGATTTCAGTGACTAAAACCTAAGGAGGGCTTCCTCCCAGGGTGTGAGCCACCAATAAAAACGCACAAGGGACTCTGTGGGTGTGTGTACACACGTACGGGCACATGTGTGGAACAACCACCCAATTAGAAGCACTCAATGGCTTGAAAGTCTGCTAATGTTATTTGCTTTACTTCATTGTTGTTTTGCTAATGTTTAACTTTTTTTTTTCTCTCTCAAAATAGGATTTAAGTTGGAAAACAACAGATCCCAGCAGTCTGTGGGGACTGAAGTACTCTTGGGGGTGGAAGTGTCTCATGGGAAGGTCACACAGGTGCCTTGTGCTTAACCTGCTTTGTGGCCCTGAAGTCACTCACAGTCAGCTGAGCAGGGCATGAGCACACTCACTGCCATGGGAGGCCTTAACGCCACGCTTGCTCTCTGAGGAACCCTTCCTCGTTGGTGTTGCTGCTGTGCTCTCCCCTTTATCCGTGGGGTGGGTGTGGTGTGAGTTTTCATTTGATACTGGCTGGCTTACCGATGGACAGAATTACTGAGGAACTAGGGCTGTCCCTGTCTGGGTTAAAAGAACAACCTCACAGGATCCACCTAGACCCTGAGTTACCTCAGGGGAGAGGTTAGGGGGCATGTTGTCTGCTAGTCTTGAAACCCTCAGGGCTCTGAAGAGATTTATATTTTGGCGGGGGGGGGGTAGTTTTAAAAATTAAACTAGGACAACATGAACATCCACAATGTACTTCAAGAATCTAGGTAAGTTTTGGACTCTTGAGACTCACCCGTACTACGTAGTTGAATCTTCTGGAATCCAAGATGGCGGTTGAGAAGTCTAGTCTGTTGAAGGCTTCCCCCAAAGTACAGTATCCGTGACGCTGAACATAGGACAGAGGTACAAATGTTACTCCTGCCACATGGAGTCCATTTTCTAGAACAGTCCGACTTGATTCCAGTGAACCAGCTTGCTGCCTGTCTGAGGGCTTTCTTCCTGCATCTCAGTCTCCAGAAGTGGGGTGCAGCCCATAGCTACACTGCTTCAGGCTGAGACTAACCTGCAGGGTGCCCCTTTTTAGGACTTGTACCACCGGAACCCTTGTTGTCTGTAAACACTACACTGGGAAAATATATCCAGGCTCTGGGTATGTGATGTGTGGGATGGTGGCAGTTGATAAAGGTTTAGTACCAGGAGGAGGGTAGATGTACCTGCCTCATATGTGGCACCACCCTGCTTTTAAAAATTTATTTGAGACAGTGAGAAAGAGGCAGAGAGTGCGAGGAGGGGAAATAAGCATGAGCATGCCAGGGCATCCTGCCACTGTAATTGAACTCCAGACATATGCACCACTTTGTGCATCTGGCTTTAGGTACTTGAACCTGGGGTCATCAGGCTTTAGGCAAGTGGCTTTAACCACTGAGCTATCTCTTCAGCCCCAGTGATACTTTTAAAACATCTTTTATTATTATTATTGTTTTAATTTTTTTGTTTATTTTCATTTATTTGAGAGCAACAGACAGAGAGAGAAAGAGGGAGAGGGGGGGAGAGAGAGAGAAAGAGAGAGAAAATGGGCACACCAGGGCCTCCAGCCACTGCAAAGGAACTCCAGATGCATGCACCCTCTTGTGCACCTGGCTAGCATGGGTCCTGAGGAATCCAGCCTCGAACCAGGGTCCTTAGGCTTTGCAGGCAAGTGCTTAACTGCTAAGCCATCTCTTCAGCCCTATTATTACTTTTCTTTTTATCAGAAGGAAAGTGTGTGTAAGAGAGAGAGAGAGGTCAGAATTGGTGTGCCAGGGCCTTCAGCCACTGCACTAGAACTCCAGACGCGGTGCCATCTTGTGGGCATGTGCAACCTTGAATGCTTGTGTCACCTTGTGTGTCTGGCTTACATGGGACCCAGAGAGTAGAATATGATTCTTTAGGCTTCTCAGGCAGGTGCTTAACCACTAAGGCATCTCTCCGCACCCCCCACCCAGTGATGCTTTTTTTTTTTTTTTTTTTTTTTTTGGTTTTTCGAGGTAGCGTCTCACTCTAGCCCAGGCTGACCTGGAATTCACTATGGAGTCTCAGGGTGGCCTTGAACTCATGGCGATCCTCCTACCTCTGCCTCCCGAGTGCTGGGATTAAAGGCGTGTGCCACCACGCCTGGCTCCAGTGATGCTTTTTAAAAGGCTTTATGAGGGGCCAAAGAATTTTCTATATATATATTTTTTAATTTTTATTTATTTGGGAGAGAATGGGTGTGCCAGGGCCTATAGCTGCTGCAAACAAACTCCAGATGCATGCACCACCTTGTACATCTGGTTTACATGGGTCCTGGGGAATAGAACCTGGGTCCTTTGGCTTTGCAGGCAAGTGCCTTAACTGCTAATCCATCTCTCTAGCCCAAAGTTTCTATCTTTTACCTAAGGGAAGCTACAGGCATTGGGAGTGTAGAGCTGTTTCTAGTTTCTGGGTAATCCCCAACCCTCTCTGGGCCTCAAGTCACAGAGGAACGAAGTATTCTGTAAGGTCCCGACATTCTTTCATGCTGCCTCGTATCCACAGGCAGAAAGCTTCACAATGGGGTTTTTCAAGTGCCGCAGAACACTGTTCATATAGGATTTTGTCCCCTCCTACATCACATTGAGCAGGCCCTGAAAATGTCTGCTAGATTTAGAGATTATCCTCTTCCAGGACAAAACCTTGGCCAAGCCGCAGTCTGAAAAGATCCTAGAACAAAAGGCAGGCACTGTCCTGAAACAAAATCCAGGGCTTTGTAATGATTCAGTGGAGATGGGCATATCAACCTTAACAAAGCACTTTATATACACGATCTCATGGGATGACGGGCGTCTTAGTGACATCTGTCTCTCGCTGCCTCCTAAACTCAGATGGTCAACAAGGGCATAGGCTGCTGGCCACCTCTCTCCTCCTGTTAGACTCGTCATTGCCTAGGCTCTCCTGCACTTCAGTAGATGTAAGTCTGAGTGTGAGGGTTTAATATGTGGAGGGGTGCTCACCTCTTTAGTGCTTCCTTTGTGCACATAAATCCATTTTTCTTGATGGAAATCTATAAAGACCAACAAAGAAAAATCTGTAGTAAGCCTGAGATTTTAAACATGACTCTTTTTTCATTTATTCCAAAATTTACAAAGTTTTGACACAAAAATAAAAAAAGATAATCTAGCCAGGTGTGGTGGCGCACGCCTTTAATCCCAGCACTCGGGAGGCAGAGGTAGGAGAATTTCTGTGAGTTCGAGGCCACCCTGAGACTCCATAGTGAATTCCAGGTCAGCCTGGGCTAGAGTGAGACCCTACCTCAAAAAACAAACAAACAAAATCTAAGGACAACCTAAGAGGATGTAAATGCTAAATGCTCAATGTCCACAGTATATGTAGGTATTTCTGTGGATCTGTAATTTGCTTTGTCTGAAGTATTTTGGGTCTTTGATAGACTTGAGATTACTCAGTGGTTAAAGGTACTTGTCTGCAAAGCCTGCTGACCTGATTTGATTGCTCAGTACCCTTATCAAGCCAAATGCACAAGGTGGCGCATACACCTGGAGTTCGCTTGCAGTGGCTGGAGGCCCTGGCGTGCCCATTCTCTCTCCCCCCCGCCTTCCAAATCAATACATGTTTTTAAAAAATCTAACACCCAAGTATAATGGTTTTAAATACCAATCTAAAACATATGACCATGAAAACAGAACTAGGACAGATAGCATGAAGAAACCATGCAGGGTAAATGGATTAAATGAAGATATAGTCTATAATTCCTGCTGATTAACAGAACTTCATGTCCTCTGCTAATACTTAAGGCATCTAGACATGTGAATAAGATTTATACAAGGAAATCTAATTTCAAAGCCTCAAAACACAGTTGAAAATAAAACCGCCCTCTGGAATGGCTCCAGCCGACCACATTACTGTCCAATAACTATCTTCCCCATTTCAAATGCAAGAGATAAACAGGGACAAACACGGCCAGCTGACAGTGACTTATAAACAAGACTATAAAGAACACGTTAATCTTGCTTGTGAAGTGCACAGCCAGGTTTGATTTGCGGGGGCACAGATCCCAGTGACCTCTGCTAGAGGGGCAAAAAGCATTAAGGCAGCTTTCTGGGAAGGGAGGGGGCAGTTACTTCAAGAGCCGGTCGGAAACCAGCTTTCTTCTCCTCATGCTCCAAACGAAAGGCTTACATTGAGTTTTGGTCTTGCTGTTGAGGATGTCCTTCTTTCTCTTCTTGGCTGCGACATCACAGTTCAGGCTGTTAAACAGATTCTCCTTATTGTACACTTCCTTGTTGCAGTAACTGTAACAGAGGAGAGGGCTGTAACAGCAAGACTTCCATAAGCACCTCACTGGGTTAAAAAACCCACTAACACTGATGCCTGCCAAACAATAAAACAGTAAGATCATTGCCCAGATGAACGTCCAATCAGGCACAGACCTCTTTCTTTCAGGGTAGAATAGTGTCACATGGGAGGTGGAAGGCAGGGATGGGGGCTTCTGTTTCTTTTGAATTCCCTAACAGGGCCTGCCACTGTCATTTGACACCCAGCACCACACTCTTTAACTAGGGGCAATGCAGGGCACTACAATGTCACGTTAAACAACAGTGTTGAATGCAGGAGAGTGATGGTTGGCGTCACTCTATTACACAATGCCTTCATTTTGTAAAGCATCTGCTCCAAGCTACTGTGTCTCCCTTCTCCTCCCCAGTCTCTCGCCCACTGCTGTTCTCGACCTCCTTCCTCCTCCTGACAGGGTTTTGCTGTACAGCCCAGGCTGACCTTGAACTCATGATCCTCCTGCCCAACCTGGATTATGATTACAGGTGTGAGCCACTACACCTGGCTCCTCTTCCTCCTCTTTTTTAAAAGAATCTTTATTAAGATATAATTCACATACTATTCAGTTCACTCATTCAAAGTAAGTTTCTTTAACTAACATGTCTTGAAAACATCATCACACTTGTGAAAATTCGACTCACAAACTCCCCTTCTAGCAGATGCTTTGTGGAAGGTGCTGGTTGCTTAGGTCCTGACCAACACTGGACCTCATGCCACAAGGCAAAAATGTTGGGTCCTAACAGAAACCAGGTAAATTCATAATCCATACATTTAAAAGGGCAGTAAAGACTTGGAGTGCACCTGTCCTATTCACAGGTCATGGGAGAGTAGGCACCTTGTGTTCATTTGGCTAGATGCCCATTTCCCTCAGTAGGCTGCACTGTCATGGGGTTGGGGTGGGGTTCTGTTCATTGAGCTGTGCAGTCAATCTCTGAATAGTTTCTACAAAAGGGACTGAAGAGGAATACTGAGGTTTAACCAGATAGGCTCCTCCCCTTGCAAGGCAGGAGTTATCAGGACAACTGGTATACCACGAATGAGGGGATTTGTGACAGAATCAATATACTAAGAGTTCCTTAATTTTCTGGTTTCCTCCACCAAATTTAAAATGAGATTTGACTTATATGTTTTTTTTTATTTTTAAAAAGAATATTTGCGAGCTGGGTGTGGTGGCGCATGCCTTTAATCCCAGCACTCAGGAGGCAGAGGTAGGAGGATTGCTGTGAATTCGAGGCCACTCTGAGACTACATAGTGAATTGCAGGCTAACCTGAGGTAGAGTGAGACCCTATCTCAAAAAACCAAAACGAAAAAAAATTTTCAAGAAGAAAGAGGAGAGAGACAAAATGGGTGCACCAGGGTCTCTAGCTGCTGCAAATGAACTCCAGATGCACACGCCATTTTGTGTATCTTGTTTTATGTGGGTACGGGGGAATTGAACCTGGCTCATTAGGCTTTGTAGGCAAGTGCCTTAGGCACTGAACTATCTCTCCAGCCCCTAATTTATATCTTTTTTTTTTTTTTTTTTTTTTTTACTGTAATTTAAGGCATAACTGTACTTCTCTACTTCTTGCTCTGTTTAAATGGTAGAAGTGAGAAGAGGTCTGGAAGCAAGGGCCAGATCTTTTTGTTATCAGTTTCTTGAGTATACTTCCACTAATATAACAAGTATCTTACTAAAATGATTGTATCACCGAGTCATCTCCGGCCCTGAGCTGCTTTTCTGGACCCATATAGGGCAAAAACCTGATAGACCATCAGTCATTTGTTAATCTTTCTTCCCAAAGCCATACTTAATACCATTTATCGAGTTTCCTAATATCTTCAGCCTTCTCCTTTTCATTCAGGGAATCAGGATATTTTTAGGCTTCAGATGGGGTATTGCAGAAATGACCTCTCTCAGAAACACTTTCTTAAGCAAGCCAAGGGTGAATGTTTTGGGACCAGGCTTTGTGTAACGCATGAGTACGTGTTTGTCTACTTGAGGGGTACCAAGTTACTGACCAGCTGATGATCTGCGTCAAAGTCAGCACAAAGAAAGGGGCAGAACAAAAACAGAACAGAACTCGGAGTCCCTGCAGACAACTTAAG
The DNA here is from genome assembly GCA_036346955.1 of Dipus sagitta. Classification (NCBI taxonomy): domain Eukaryota; kingdom Metazoa; phylum Chordata; class Mammalia; order Rodentia; family Dipodidae; genus Dipus; species Dipus sagitta. Next base: position 190,438,399 of record CM070771.1, read on the forward strand.
CAATTTCAACCGAAGCTGAGGAGAAGAGCGGCCCATGATGTCTGAAAGCCTTAGAAAGCAAAGCTAGAACATTCTGTGTTCAAAACTTACGACATGAAGCATTACTTTTAAAGAACACATGCATGTACCCACAAACCTACAAACAACAAAATGTACTGTAAAAATGTCACACTTCAAGAACCATGAAATGAAGCTGCATCGTTCTCAATCACACATTTCAAGGTCGTGGGACCTTTGCAGAGCCTGGGCAATAGGCTGTGCACTGTTCCGAGATTTTAAGTATTTACATTTCATCTCATATTTTCCTAATGGGGGTATTCTTCAAGGGACATTATACACTTGCCTTCTTCACAGAAGCCCTACTAACTTGTTTTAAACCAGAGTGAGTCATTTTAAAAGTCAGTTCAGGAAGACATGTACATAATTGATCCTGCTCTCTCACTGGAGAATGAAAGGGTTTAACCAAAGGGAAACCATATACTTCTTGTTTGGTATTAGGTTTTGAATTCTGGAGGTGGGGCCTGGGAGGAAGGCTGTAGGGCTTATTTGTGTTGCCTGCTTATATTTTCTTTTAAGCAATAATATATGCGGAGGCTATTTTGAGACTTCAATTATGTCCACTTCAAGGAAATGCAAAACCAATGGAAAATTACAACTGAAAATTTTAATGAGCAAAACCACCACCATTTACAAATTGTGGAATAAGAATTTCTTTTTAAATAAGGAAGAGCACTTTGGGAAGGCTTTCTTCATTATTTTGTAGTCCGGTTTTACTAATCTTGATTTTTATAGGCACAAGACTAGAATACAGAAAAGAGACCCTTCCCCACCCACAACCACATTTCCATCAAACTAAAAATCCTTCAAGGCAACTTTAGAAAAAGTGGAAAGATTTCAAAATAAGACCATTTTGGCAGCAGATAAAGGAGCAGATGGGGAAAAAAAGAGTTTTATTTCTTATTTCACTTGCAATAAATAATAAAGCAATTATTTTTGCCCCAAAGTAGTTCTATAGCTTTGACCACCAGTGAGAGTTTAAAAAATTTATTTATGAGAGGGGCTGGAGAGATGGCTTAGCAGTTAAACGCTTGCCTGTGAAGCCTAAGGACCCCGGTTTGAGGCTCGGTTCCCCAGGACCCACGTTAGCCAGATGCACAAGGGGGCGCATGTATCTGGAGTACGTTTGCAGTGGCTGGATGCCCTGGCGTGCCCGTTCTCTCTCTCTCTATCTTTCCCTCCCTCTTTCTCTCTGTGTCACTCTCAAATAAATAAATAAGAATGAACAAAAAATTTATTTATGAAAGAGAGAGAAAAATGAGAAAATGGGTGTGCCAGAGCCTCCAGCCACTGCAAATGAACTCCAGATGCATGTGCCACCTTGTGTATCTGGCTTACATGGGGGCTGGGGAATTGAATCAAAGCTGTTGGGCTTTGTAGGCAAGAGCCTTAACCACTGAGCCATCTCTCCAGCCCACCAGTGAGACTGTGATGTTCTTTTGTTCTATGCCATATCCAGATTGCCAAACCCATAAAGGCTGCTCCCCACATTGCTCTAGTGAAACAGCTAGGTGGTGTACAGAGTTCTTAGAATAGTATCTTGCACATAGTAAGCACTCATAAAAAACCTTAAGTATTATTTTTTATCCATGGCACCAAGGCCAACTTCCTGTTTCCGGGTCCAACCACAGCAACACAGTAAAGCACCATCGGAGTGAATTTTCACTGCAGAAGTACAGGTTCAGAGCAGACGGCTTAGGGTGCCCATCCTGTGGGACGGGGCAGGGTGGGGGTTGTGGGTAAGGGGACACTGCAGGCCATCTCTGCCACCAACTTCCTTGAGCATTTTTGGATCTCTCCAATTCATGCTCTGTTCTTTTTTTTTTTTTTTACTTTTTATTTATTTCTTTTGGAGGCAGGATTTTTACTCTAGCCCAGGCTGATCTGGAACTCACTCTGTAGTCCCAGGTTCCTTTTCTGACAGCTTTAATATGCCTCACCAAATGCGACACTTGCCATACCTCTTCTGTCTAACACTGTTTCGACGTCTGGCGAAGGACCCTGGTTTCTGCTTATCTAAATCCTCTCATGATCTCAGGAGGCACTTGGCTGCTGTGAGACCTTAACACTCCTCTTTTGGAGAATAAGGCCATGGACACCACAGAGGCTATGGCTGGTAGAGTCCAGAATAGGTATGCTGTGCAGACACACTGTGACACACTCTGAGCGGTCACTTGACCAAGTGTGCCTTCATCTCCCCATTCTTGTTGGGCACCTCGAAGGGTGGTATATGGAATCAGAGATGTGTCCCATTGTCTGGGTAGTTCTATTTACAGTCCCTCATCTTCTCTTATGAAGGACCTGCCTTTTGTTGTCTCAGAACAAGAGAAGGCATTCAGCTCACCTGTGAAGCCAGGCACGGGGCCCAAATCTGATGTCACCGAGAAACCAAGACGGAAAACAGTGGGATATTTGAGATCACAAACCCAGACCTCAGAAGGCCAACTGCTTTTAAGAAGTTGGCAGGCTCCTCCTGCTAAGTGAGGGAGGGATTGTTTACAATTGCTGGAGAAAAAAAAAACACCACCACAAACAAACAGCCAGCTGCCTTGCTGAGATCTAAACCAAAACATTCCTCAATGTTGACTCATCAGAGGACCGCAGGTGGTCACGTACTGATCGCTGCTGGGGGAGTGACCGCTGCAAACTACTGACTGCTGGGTGAAAAGGCTCCCGTTCACAGGTGTGAAGGGCCCAGAGGGCTCAGGAAGAAGGATTCGGGGGAAGCTATCTGATTCCAGCCTGGTTTAAACTTCTGGGGCAAGGTGAACTCATCTCCAGGTTTTCTGTAATAGGGGAACTGAGGTATGGCTGGTTGTTCCCTCCAACCTATCCTATGGAGGGGGGGGGGGATGGACAAGATGAACTGCAGGCTCTCCATTTTAAGTCCTCACCCGCTGAGCACAGTCTGCTCATCTTGGGGTTCCGGTCCAGTGACCCACTGTGACACAGCTGGTCAGAACCCTGCGGACACCTTCCTAGAAAGAAGCTGAGCTTCTATACAGAGAATATTAGACCATGGCTCTTAGAAGCCCGCACTTAGTTGAGGGAAGAGTTTAGGCATAACTGGTGACTCCAGATCCTGGAAGGCAGCAGTCGGTCTTCCCCCCTCCCCCCGTGAATAAGTTACATAATTTTCTGTGAATAAAGTACTTTATAGTGTTTCCAAACTCCCTTGGGACTGCCTCAAAGAACCTAACAAAAAGGTTAATCCACTCCAGGCTTTCCTGGCAGACACCCCCCACCCCCCTCATTCAATGATTTATTTCTCTTCATTGAGAGACAAAGAGAATTTGATGCATTGCAAATCACAAACAAACTGGAGGCTCTGGAGGTCAAGTTGCCAAAACAGCCACATTTTCTTGATAATTTATTGCCAAGCGGAGCCTTCATCCAAACAGCCCTTTGGCCAATCTCATTGAGCGGGAACCTGACCCCCCCCCCCCCCACAGCCTCTCTGCTGAACTTAAGGGCGCAGGATCTCGGGGAGGGGGTTAATGAAAGGTACCCAAGGGTGACCGCAGCTCCACCAGTCCTTTCTGGACTCCTTTCTTTTTTTTTTTTTAATCACCTTCCTCACGCTGGCCAAGTGGCCAGTCTCAGGGAGTCAACTGCCTAGGTTGGGGATTGATTTCCAGACCACATAATTTATGGGTGACCTCAGACTTTTCCACCAGACAGAGCTCAGGTGAGGCTTCCAGTCTGGGTGGTCTTTCCGCCACATCAGAAACCGGAGCTCGCTCGCTGTACAACACGACCCCTGGGAAGGGCGACCGTGGGAACAGGTGCAAGCGCTCCTGGCTCCCAGAAGCCCGGGGCTTGTGCATTTCGTCCCCGGGTCCCTGCAGTCCCCAAGAGGTACCTCGGCCCGCCGCCAAGTCCCCCCCCCCGCGCAAGGCTGTGCTCCTGGGGTCATCGGCCTCCCCTCGCGGTTACTCCTCCTCCCTGCGCACCCCACTGTCGCCTCGCGTGGGAAGAGCCTAGAGGCGCTCGGAGCTGGGCCCACGTCCCGTCCCGTCCCCCGGCTTGTGAGCACGGCGCTCGGGGCGCTTTGGGTCCCGCCACCACCCGGGCGGGCAGCCAGACGCACAAGCCCCACTCGCTCGCGCCCACTTGCAAGCAGAAACTGCAGTTCGGGGGTGCTTGGGGTGGGTGGGGGATGGGGGTTGTCCAAAGGCGGTGAGCCTCGGAGGTGTTTGCTTAAATTTGAGCATTTGGGGGTGGGGGGGGGACAAGGCTGCCAGATTCTCAGTACCGGGGTCCGAGTTTGGAAGGAACCCCTTACTCCGCAGACCTTGAGCAGAAAGAGAAACCAAACCCCCGGCGCCCATTCCTCTAGTGACTTCTGCAGAAACCCGAGCACCCCACTCCCATCCGCTCCCCACCCCCCATCCTGTCCCAGGCCTGCTGGCCCTCCCCCGCCGGCCGGCCGAGCCACCCCCAGCCCTGCCCAGCCGCCTGGAGGGTTGGGAGTGGGGTGCGATGGGGGGAGTCGGTGCCGAGTCCCCTCACCTGCCGAGGTCGCCCACGAAGCCGCCGCTCTTCTCATCCAGGAAGCGCTTCCAGCCGTCGGCTGTCTTCACCCAGCTCTGCCCGGGGGACCGCCAGTCCTGCCCGAGGAAAGGCATGGCACCGACGGACGGATGGGACGGACCGATGGACTGATGGACGGCAGCGAGCGGCCTGGAGGCCCGGGGATGGGGTTGCGGGGCTGATGCGCGGCCCTGGGTGGGGGGCCGGCGGGGATGGGGGGCGAGGACCAGTGCCGGGAACGGGCTGCGGATCCGAGGGAGCCCCGTGTCCGGGGAAGGCAGGCAGGCTTGCGCGTGGCCTCGGGCTCCCGGGAAGTGCCTGGCGCCGGCCGGGGCCGCAGTATTTATCCCCGGGGCCGCTGGCCGCGGCTCTTTGTTGCCGGAAGAGCCGCCTGCTCTTAGCCCGGCCCCCCGGCCCCGAGGCCACGTGGCTTTGTTTATGGGGCTCGCCTTGTTTTCCTAGGCGCCCGCCGCCGTCTCTCGGCTCTCCCCCAGCCCCCCCGTTGCACAACCTCGCGCCGGTGGAAACTTGAAGCCAAGTGGCCAGGACAGATCTGAACCCTCCCCCCCCCGCCTCCGGCCTCCGAGCCCTGGGCTGGGGAAGGGGCGCAGCCTCCAGGCGACCTCTTTTACTGTCAGTACCCCTCCCCCTCCAGGAGCCCGGGGAGGGGGGCGGCCCTCACTCAACTCCCACCCCCCCACCGAGCTGTCATTCACAGTCTGCCGACAGGCCTGACTCCCCCAGTAGCAAAGGAAAGGGTTGGATGGGGAGGGGTGATGGGATTGACGAGCTGGGACAGTCCCAGGTGGGGGGGGGGCGGTGGACGAGGGAGCTGGAAAGGGGCCTCTGGGCCAGAGTCACTGTCCAAACCCCCTTGAGGGAGCCAGGGCTGGGCTTTTGTCCCAAGAGCACCCCAGAAACTCTCCTCGTCTTCCTGCTGGGCTTCCTTCCAGAATTCTGGCTATGAAGTCCTCCTCTCCTGGGAATATTAGGCGCTGAATTTTGTGTCCATTTTCACGAGAGGGACTAGATGGCGCGGGGAGGTAGTCACTCACCTGAGTTAGGGCTGTAACTCTCAAAGGACCAGGATGAGTGTCATCCTGGTTTTTAGATGAAGGGACCCAGAGAGGAGTAAAGTCAGTAACTCCCCAGGGCCTCCTGGCTCCTTGCTTTTAAAGCAATGCTGCTGCTTTGCTTCATTCACGGTGGCCCTGTTAGCCCAGCTCCTGCCTCCTATAGCCCCTTCTTGTGTGAACAAGTGAATGGATGTGGGAGACCATGACATTAAGGGTGGTTTCACACCCTTTATCATCTCTAGTTAGGAGCTGTTTACTTCCATCCATCTGGTGATTAGGTGCCACAGGGTTAAAAAAAAATCCCTCCCTGGAGAATTAGCTTCTATACTCCCGTCTCTGCCGTCCCTGGCAGCCTCTCTTAGGCTGTCTGCAATGAGGCTGTGTAAGCAGAACTCTCTGTGCCCTGTGGGCTATATGTTGGAAGAGGGAAGGAGATGTTTTTAATAAAGTCTGTTTTCAAGTAGCCAGGGTTTTCAGATTTTGGTTTCCCACCGTAAATAATTTATTGCTGTAGCAATAGTGAAAACTGCTTGTTAAAACACTGCAGAAGGTCGGGAACAATGTTAAATACTGATTAGCCTAAGAGATGAGGCAACGTTGGGTCTGGACTTTGTTGGAAGAGTTGATATACACAGGACGAGCAACTAAGGAACTAGATTATTAAAGATGCATGTTAGGGGCTGGGGAGGTGGCTCAGCCGGTAAGAGCATTTGCCACACAAACACGAGGGCCTGAGACTGCCTGTTTTATTTTTTATTTATTTTGAGAGAGGGAAAGAGGGAGAGAGAGAGAGAGAGAGAGAGAAAGAATGGGCATGCCAGGGCTTCCAGCCACTGCAAACAAACTCCAGATGCATGTGCCACCTTGTGCATATGGCTTAGTGGGTCCTGGGGAATCGAACCAAAGTCCTCAAGTGCTTCAACCGCTCAGCCATCTCTCCAGGAGACTGCCTGTTTTTATCTCCCCAGAACCCAAATACACAGTTGGGCATGGGCACTCATGCCTGTAATCCCAGTCCTATGGGGAGTGGAGTCATGAGGATCACTGGTCAGCCAGCAAGAGACTCCATCTCAAGGAAGCACATGGATGATTAATGGAGGAGGACACTCAACATTCTCCTCTGGCCTTTCTCTGTACACGTGTGTGGGGTGCATACATCTTCACACGTGTGCATGTACCGTACCACACATACATACCACATCACACCATGCCACGCCACACCACACCACACACACACCATACTGCACACACACATACAAACAAGCACAAAAAGATGCATGCTAGTTATGAGTCAGTAAGCTGTTTCCCCTAGATAGGGCCAGAAAGTAGATTTGAATTCTAATTCTGTTAAAGCTCTTTCTTGGGTCATTAACAGGAAGCATCACTTATTCAAGGCAATTGGTGCCCATGGTGCCTGCCTTTCAGGATCATCTGGAAAGTGTGGTAGATGGGTTCCTAGTGCCAATTCTTCCTTCTCTGTAGTAGTGTCACACATCCGCATTCTTGCCATGAACTCTGGGTGAGTGATGATTGCCACTGTGGTTGGAATATAAAACGTCCCCTATACGCTCATGTGTTGAACACTTGGTCCCCAGCTGGGAAGGTTGTGGAAACTCTATGATGTGGAGCCTTGCTAGACGAAGTGGCTCACTGGGGCTGGACATCCGGGCGTTTTATAGTCTGGTCCAACTTCCTGTTCATCCTCTGCTTTTGTGAATGCAGTTGTGAGAGGCTGGCCAGCCTTGCTTTCCTTGTTAAGGAACTGTAAGCCAAAATGAGCCTGTGGTGGTTTGAATGTAAAATGTACACTCAAGTGCTAAATACTCAGCCCCCATTTGGGGCTGTCTGGAAAAGTTGTGGCTCCTTTTGGAGGCGGAGCCTTGATGGAGGAAGTGTGTCACTGGGGGTGGGCTTTGAGGTGTCACAGCCAAGTCCCACCCCGATTACACTTCACTCATTCTTTCTACTTCCTCTCTGCTCCTGTGATGATGTAAAGATGGCTTTTTGTGCCTGTCACGACTCCTCTTTACTGTAACAACATTTCTCTTGAAACTGTAAGCTGAAAAATAAACCTTTTCCTTCCTTAAATTGTTTCTGGCCAGTGTTTATTCACAGCCATGGGAAAGTAACTAATACGTGTGCTTTTGCAATTCTCATTCATGTGACTTGTTTTGGCTAATGAGAAGCTATTGGACACGAAGTGAGCAGAGGATATGGAACTTGAACTTACCTGGCATTGAGCTCTTGCTTTCTACCAGTTCTGTGAAAAGAGCCACATTGGCCAGCCATTACTCTTCAAGCTACTCAAATGATACTGGTGAGCCATTACTCTTTAAGCTACTTGAATGATACTGGTCAGCCATTGATCTTTAAGCTACTCGAATGGTACTGGTCAGCCATTGCTCTTTAAGCTACTCGAATGGTACTGGTCAGCCATTGCTCTTTAAGCTACTCGAATGATACTGGTCAGCCATTGCTCTTTAAGCTACTCGAATGGTACTGGTCAGCCATTGCTCTTTAAGCTACTCGAATGATACTGGTCAGCCATTGCTCTTTAAGCTACTCGAATGGTACTGGTCAGCCATTACTGTTTAAGCTACTGAAATGATACTGGTCCCATTAGTCTTTAAGATACTCAAATGATACTGGTCAGCCATTACTCTTTAAGCTACTTGAATGGTACTGGTCAGCCATTACTCTTTAAGCTACTTGAGTGATACCATGTTTTATAGACAGTGTCATAGTGTAGGGATGAACATCCAAACCAGGAATATTTTAGGCGAGGAAAAGATTTCTTTCAAGCTTAGCTCCAGGGGGAAGTTCCATCAAATGGCGGGGGAAGAGGCTGCTTGGCTACATCCTAGCGGAGAGAAACCACCAAATAGCCAGCGAAAACCAAACACAACAAAAACAAAACCGCATCAAGCAGGAACTCAGGCAGAGCTCCCACCTCTCTGCATCCCTTTAGGCTGGAATTCAGATTTGCCCCCAACACAGATTAGGGCTGGACTCCAGGATTTACCCCCCAGCGGCACCTCCTCTAGCCAGGTGGCCGGAGACCCAAGTCACAAGCTTTATCGGGTCATACATTCAAACTCCTGTATGGTGTATCCTGGGATGTGACACATGGAACAGACGGCACAATTCCCCCACAGATATATGAGCAAGAAGTAAGTGTTTCTTGTTGAAGGCTACAGGATTTTTTTAAAATTTTTTTTGTTTTTTAGAGGTAGGGTCTCACTCTGGTCCAGGCTGACCTCAAATTCACTATGTACTCTCAGGGTGGTCTCGAACTCACAGCGATCCTCCTACCTCTGCCTTCCGAGTGCTGAGATTAAAGGAGTGTGCCACCATGCCCGGCAGGCTACAGGATTTTTGTATTCTTTTTCTTTTTTTTTTTATTATATAGCATTATTGTCTCAAAGGCTGACTACTGCAGTCAAGTGGCTTAAAGTTGCTGATTTTTGAAAGAACTGTATGAAATTTCAGTCAGGTGTGGTGGTGCATGCCTTTAATTCCAGCATTTAGGAGGTTGAGGTAGGAGGGTCACTGTGAGTTGAGGCTAGACTGCATAGTGAATTCCAGGTCAGCCTGGGCTAAAGTGAGACCCTACTGTGAAAAACAAAGCAACAACAAAAAATTATAAAAAAATGTATACAATTCCAACACAAGAAGGAAATCACATCTTTTGTCCCTTGATACCCACTTTGTTTATGGCTAAGAACTTGTCTCAGGAAGCCTCAGTATTTGTCTTGAGTCCTTTATCTTTCTTCTTCTTCTTGAAAAAGTGTGGCTGGAGAGATGGCTTAGCGGTTAAGGCATTTGCCTGCAAAGCCAAAGGACCCAGGTTCAATTCCCCAGGACCCACATTAGCCAGTTGCACAAGGTGGCACATTCATCTGGAGTCCCTGGCATGACCATTCTATCTCTCTCTCTTCCTCTTTCTTTGTCAAATAAGTAAATATAAATAAAATTTTATTTATTTATTTATTTATTTATTTTTTGAGGTAGGGTCTCACTCTAGCCCAGGCTGACCTGGAATTCACTATGGAGTCTCAGGGTGGCCTCGAACTCATGGTGATCCTCCTACCTCTGCCTCCCGAGTGCTGGGATTAAAGGCGTGCGCCACCACGCCTGGCTAAAAACAAAATATTTTTAAAAATGTGGCTATCATATCTTAATTTAGACTTCTTTTAAAGTATGATTGACTGCTTTATCAAAATCAAACTTGGTACTTTTTTCAAACATTTGGTTTCACCTAGGAAGCCTTGGGATGCTGGACTCTTTAAGGTAAAGAATGGCTGGGCTGTGTCTGGCTACAGCACAATTACCTTCTCATCACATGCTGGTTTGACTTTGCAAAGCCTGTGCTTGAAAGTCTTATTGTGGCCGAACATTTGAGAGTCACTAGAGAAAAATGGTGTGATAGCTTCGGGCTGAAGATACAGAGGTGGATGTACCTGGAGGATTTCGCAAGGCACAGACCCGTTAGGACCTGGGGTGGCTTGGGCAGTGCACACAGTGCTCATGCTATGACCGCGTGTTCTGCTGCCTGGACACTGGGTCAGTACTCCATAGCTCCCTAAAACAGGCCCCCCAGTTAGCATGGTGAATGTATTGGTTACTTTTCTCACTGCTGACAAGATGATGCTTAAGGGAAGAAAGGTTTGTTTTTCCTTACAGTTTGAGGGAATACAGTCTGTCATGGTGAGAGAAGGCATGCTGGAGACTGCAGCCCATGTCATGGGTGCTGCCCACAGTCAGGGTGAGTCTTTCTACTTCAGGTGACCTCAGATAATCTGAGGATTCCCTCACAGACATGCCCAGAAGTTTGTCTTTTATGTGATTCTACAGCCTGTCAAGTTGACAATCAAGATTAATCATCAGGGCTGGAGAGATGGCTCAGTGGTTAAGGAGCCTGCCTGCAAAGCCTAATGACCCAGGTTTGATTCCCCAGTACCCCCATTAAGCCAGATGTACAGGGAGGTGCAGGCATCTGGAGTTTATTTGCAGTCACTAGAGGCCCTGGTGTGCCCATTCTCTCTCTCTCTCTGCAAATAAATAAATAAATAAAAATTCTAAAAATTATTAATCATCACAGTGGGCATTTGAGTTTTTTTGTTTTTCGAGGTAGAGTTTTGCTGTGGCCCAGGCTGACCTGGAATTTACTATGCAGTGTCAGGGTGGTCTCAAACTCACTACAATCCTCCTACCTCTGCCTCTCAAGTGCTGGGATTAAAGGCTCTCACCACCACGCCCGGCTTTGACTTGTTTTTCATTTGTGCTTAGCTCCCTGATGGTTGGACTTTGACTTAGCAGCTTAGTTACCACAGTGCCTCGTGCGGAGCATGGGACATGCCCAGCAAGCGATGGACAATTGAACAAATGCTGCCGGAGTGACCTGGAAGCTGCTACTCTATGTACTCACCCAGGCACATCTTCCTGGGGTCATTGTAGTAGAGTCCTAGCCCTGCCCCAGGGCTACCTTTTCTTTCTTTCTTTAAAAATTAATTTATTTATTTATTCATTTGAGAGAGAGAGATGCAGGTAGGGAGAAAGAGAGAATGGGCATACCAGGGCCTCTAGCCATTGCAAATGAACTCCAGAAGCATGTACCATGTTGCGCATCTGGTTGTACATGGGTCCTGGGGAATCAAACCTGGGTCCTTAGGCTTTGCAGGAAGCACCTTAACTGCTAAGCCATCTCTCCAGCCCTTTAATTTATTTTTTTAAATATTTTTTAGGGATGGACAGATGGCTGAGGGATTAAGCTCTTGCCTGTGAAGCCTAAGGATCCCGGTTCGAGGCTTGATTCCCCAAGACCCACGTTAGCCAGATGCCCAAGGGGGCGCACATGTCTGGAGTTCCTTTGCAGTGGCTGGAGGCCCTGGCACGCCCATTCTCTCTCTCTCTCCATCTGCCTCTTTCTCTCTGTCTGTCACTCTCAAATAAATAAATAAAAATAAACAAAAATCTTAAAAAATATTATTTATTTATTTATTTGCAAGGAGAGAATGAGAGAATGGGCTAATATGCATGCAGTACCTGTAACAGTGCTAACACTAATAGTAGCAATTGTTACTTTCTTTTTTTGGTTCATTTATTTATTTATTTATTTGAGAGCAACAGACACAGAGAGAAAGAGGCAGGTAGAGAGAGAGAGAGAGAAGGAGAGAGAGAGAGAAGGAGAGAGAGAGAGAGAGAGAGAGAGAATGGCTGCGCCAGGGCCTCCAGGCACTGCAAACAAACTCCAGATACATGCACCCCCCTTGTGCATCTGGCTAACGTGGGTCCTGGGGAGTAGAGCCTTGAACCGGAGTCCTTAAGCTTCATAGGCAAGCACTTAACCACTGACCCATCTCTCCAGCTCCCCAATGGCATGTTTTGAAGGCATGTTGCATGGTTCACTCAACTATCTTCCAGAAGTAGGAAAACTGTCTGTTGGAATAAAAGTGTAGCAAATGATAGCTTACATGTCATTAAGTACTTTTTTTGTGTGTGAGTAAAGTAAAGGAGATTTACTTAGAAAAAGATGGGAGGACTCCAAAGTGTCAGGACAAGAATGCTTAGGGCTTTAGCCAGCATCCAAAGAAGAGGAAAAAAGAAAAAAAAAAAAAAAGAAAGAAAGAAAAGAAAAGAAGGAAAAGTTATACTTTTTCAGGTACAACTCAGCAAAGCAGGAAGGCTCCATGAGGGTCTGTGAGCAACTGCCCATTAATTACTACTGATTGCACTTGAACTATGGAAGTAGACTTCCGTGCACATTTATTCTTCCCGCTTTCCTCCTGGCACTGTTTAGAGACACTCTTTGTGGAGTGGACCGTGAAAACATTGATAAACCCCAAGCGATTTGTTGCTTCTCGGTTGAAATGATGTTAGCTTATGACTTTGGTGGTGGAGGTCCTGATGGCTTCTCACTGAAATGCAATGGTATCTTGTAGTCCATAGTTTCTGTTTCGGAAAGGGTGTTTTATTTGAATGTGAAAAATCCTTATCGGCATTCGTTATAAGTTAAAAATAACTGCTGGTGGGGTGGGGTGGGGCAGGGCCCGGAGTCAAGCAAATCTGTTGAAGTTGGAGTGACTTTCATAACGGAGGAGCTAGGGGAACAAGGGGTACTGAGTCCAACCTGCTGCGGGTGTCAAGGGAATGTGTGTTTAATGTCACAACAATTTGCATATGACCTTACACCCTCTGGTCTAGGGTGGGGCACCCTTGAAACAGTGTGAACTACGTCTGCGAGGTGTGTTTCAGCAGAACTGGCCAGCTGTGAGCTATTTTTGGGTCTCTGGCTGCCACAAGTCCTGCCAACTAAACTGAAGTTGGTCAGACACATGTCACTGGAGGTATGCTCATTACTTTAATGAGAGTTGTTTGGCATTCCTCAGTGGGGGCCTGGCTGCTCTTTATGAGAGAGGGGCCAAGGGCACTGCTGCTATAATCTTCCTTCTTTCATAGAACAATAACGCAGTTTTAATGAAAATTCTTTTCTTCTTCAATAAGTAGCAAGAAAGACTTGAAGGGCTGGAGGGATGGCTTAGCGGTTAAGGCGTTTGCCTGCAAAGCCAAAGGACCCAGGTTCGATTCCCCAGGACCTAAGTTACCCAGATGCACAAGGGGGTGCATGCATCTGGAGTTTGTTTGCAGTGGCTGGAGGCCCTGGCATGCCCATTCTCTCTCTCTCTCTCCCTCTTTCTCTGTTAAGTAAGTAAAAATAAAATATTAAAAATAAAGAAAGACTGATGACAGAGGCTGACAATAAAGGAAGTAGAGCAGGAAACTAATGCGGAAGGTCAAATATTTATTATAAGGATGGAGGTCAAGAGGTGGCCATGTGCAAGGCTTAATTACCCACCTAATATGCATGTAAGCTCGTCTGATTTTAGGCTATGGCAATTTAGCCACTAAGCCATCCCTCTAGACCAAGACTAGGTTTTAAAAAAGGCACATTATGGGCTAGAGAGATGGCTCAGTGGCTAAAGGTGCTTGCTAATAAAATGAGGATATTAAATTTCTTATGTATGCACAGCTTGTAATGCAAAATTAATCCTTTAAATGGTATCTTGAATAGTTGGGTAGCAAATTTAGGTCTGACATCTCACATAAGCAAATAGAGCTTGTGCTGAAATCCATGTAGACACTGTGACTGGTTGTTTACTTAATATCAAAAAGTGTTTGCACAACTTTGCTAGTTAGCTGTTTACATCTCCATTTTATAGATGAAGAAACTGAAGGTCAGGTGTGACATCAATGAACAGCTTACCTGAAAATCAGAGCAGACCTGAGAGTCAACCTTTACTCATAAGAACTGCTAAGGCCCAAAGGACAGAGACTCAGCAAGGCACACAGTGATTTCATAGTAGCTCTGGCCATTGGGTACCACGAGACAAGCCAGTAGGGTTAGACCATTCCATTAATCTTGCTACACTGACCAGTGTTCCTGAGAGACTCCAATTTTATAGTAAAATTACAATTGTCTGATTTGCACATTCCAGTGATAGGATTTTATGAAAATTCATCAAATGAGTTATGAGAAGAGCACTAGCAGGTATCTGATCCCCTGAAGAGGTTTCTCATCAGAGGCCTCCAGGGTCTTAGAGAAATAGCAGTTTTGGAAACTCGTGCCTGGAAGGCCTTACCTGGCCAGCAGATTGGGTGCAGATCTGAATCTGCTGTTTGTCATTTATTTTGACAAACTGTGTGTTGACTGGCTGACCTTAGTGACTGGGTAAGCGAGTAGTGAGTCAGGTGAAGTGTGTTTCCTTGTGTGAGTCAGCTCCGGGTTTGTTGAATCCTGAGGTCACTTAACTTGTTTTCTGTCATATTTATGCACACATACGTGTCACAGCTGCGATTCTGTGACTCCTCAGCATCATGGATGGAAGGATGATCATTAAGGTGCCTCTAACTCATGGTGATCCTCCTACTTCTGCCTCCCAAGTGCTGGGATTAAAGGCATGAGCCACCAACCCAGATAACTTTTAAAATTTATTTTCAGAGAGAGAGAGAATGGGCATGCCCAGGACTCCAGTCACTGCAAATGAACACCACAAGCATGCACCACCTTGTGCATCTGAATTATGTAGGTCCTAGGGAATCAAACCTGGTTCCTTTGGCTTTGCAGGCCAGCACCTTAGCCACTAAGCCATCCCTCTAGACCAAGACTAGGTTTTAAAAAAGGCCATATATGGGCTAGAGAGATGGCTCAGTGGCTAAAGGTGCTTGCTAATAAAATGAGGATATTAAATTTCTTATGTATGCACAGCTTGTAATGCAAAATTAATCCTTCAAATGGTATCTTGAATAGTTGGGTAGCAAATTTAGGTCTGACATCTCACATAAGCAAATAGAGCTTGTGCTGAAATCCATGTAGACACTGTGACTGGTTGTTTACTTAATATCAAAAAGTGTTTGCACAACTTTGCTAGTTAGCTGTTTACATCTCCATTTTATAGATGAAGAAACTGAAGGTCAGGTGTGACATCAATGAACAGCTTACCTGAAAATCAGAGCAGACCTGAGAGTCAACCTTTACTCATAAGAACTGCTAAGGCCCAAAGGACAGAGACTCAGCAAGGCACACAGTGATTTCATAGTAGCTCTGGCCATTGGGTACCACGAGACAAGCCAGTAGGGTTAGACCATTCCATTAATCTTGCTACACTGACCAGTGTTCCTGAGAAACTCCAATTTTATAGTAAAATTACAATTGTCTGATTTGCACATTCCAGTGATAGGATTTTATGAAAACTCATCAAATGAGTTATGAGAAGAGCACTAGCAGGTATCTTATCCCCTGAAGAGGTTTCTCATCAGAGGCCTCCAGGGTCTCAGAGAAATAGCAGTTTTGGAAACTCGTGCCTGGAAGGCCTTACCTGGCCAGCAGATTGGGTGCAGATCTGAATCTGCTGTTTGTCATTTATTTTGACAAACTGTGTGTTGACTGGCTGACCTTAGTGACTGGGTAAGCGAGTAGTGAGTCAGGTGAAGTGTGTTTCCTTGTGTGAGTCAGCTCCGGGTTTGTTGAATCCTGAGGTCACTTAACCTGTTTTCTGTCATATTTATGCACACATACGTGTCACAGCTGCGATTCTGTGACTCCTCAGCATCATGGATGGAAGGATGATCATTAAGAGCGATTATAACTCCATTGGAAAATAGAAGAACACAATTTTCTCCTCTCATTTTTTCCTGGATGTTTTGTATTACTTCTGCCTGTTGTATTTATTTATTTATTTATTTTCCTACAGAAAGCTCCATTCAGCAGATGTATCCTGTTTCTTGTTGCATACCTTGCGCCTGGCACACACACAGCCTCAGTGTCTATGAACACGAGTCTTCCATTTGTATCCCAGCAATTGTGGCCTATGGACTGCAAACCATTTTACTACTTCTCTCAGATGATTCAATAAAAGAAAACAAGCTCAGGATTTCTTTTAAACAACAGTATGTTCACTTCAGGAAGAAGGAAATAATTTACAAAGAAGTACAGAAAGTTCATCTTCCTTTTCATCCAGACTGCAGCCGGAGAAATTCGGTCCCTTAAGGGACATTATATGTATGTGTGTGTGTATATATACATATATTTTTTTTCTTTTTTTCCTTTTCAAGGTAGGATTTCTCTCTAGCCCAGGCTGACCTGGAATTCACTCTGTAGTCTCAGGCTGACCTCAAAGTCATGGCAATCCTTCTACCTCTGCTTCCTGAGTGCTGGGATTAAAGGTGTGCACCACCATGCCTGGCTAGGGACATGATATTTTAAATCGGCCTTTACTATTGATGGTAATTTAAGAAATAACTTAGTCTTTTAAACATTTCCTTGGTAAAAGTAGTATTCCATAAAAGCACTTTGCTAAGTCTTCCCTCTCCTCCGTCAGCTAAGGGACGATTATCTTTCATTTTGGCTTTGACCAGTTTACAGGTAGTAAGATTTGTTCAAGAATATCATGCTAATACCTTTAATCCCAGCACTCGGGAGGTGGAGGTAGGAAGATCGCCATGAGTTCAAGGCCACCCTGAGACTACAGAGTGAATTCCAGGTCAGCCTGGGCTAGAGTGAGATCCTACCTCAAAAAACAAAACAAACAAACAAACAAAAAACCCATCATGAGCAGTGTGTTGTGGTTCATGTCTGTAATCATGACACTCCAGAGGCCTTGGCAAGAGGGTTGCAAGTGTGCGGCTAGCTTGGGGTAGAGAGTGAGTTCCAGGCTAGTCTTGGCTACATAGTGAGAACTAGCTTCAAAAACAAAAATCAATCATTGTCTTGACAGGGCTGCATCACAGCCTTGCTATGTCCCTGAACTGTTCTAAACCCATCCTGGGGACACAAGCACACATTGAGTTTTAGGCTGTAAGGAGAGAACTCTAAAGTGTGTTTATCTGAAGCCTAGGAACACGTGCAGGAGAGAGATGGGTACGGGTGTTATTAGACACCCACGAGGGCTGTTCAGGTTTAAATCTGGAATGCTCCCCCATAAGCTCCTATTTTGAGTGCTTGGTTCCCAGTTTGTACCATTTTGAAGACTGTGGGGCCTTTAGGAGCTGGGGCCTGGCTGGCAGAAGTAGGTCACTAGGGGGCTGGCCTGTGAAGGGTACACCCACACCTGTCTCCTGTCTCGTCCTCTATGCTTTAGGGTCCTCTGACATGTGAGGAGATTCGGCCTGGTTCTCCTGCAACCCTCAACCCCTCCCTGCCACGACGGACTGAAATTCCTCAGAAACTATGACCCAAACAAACCTCTCCTCTCTTCACTGTTTTTTCCAGCTATTTCAGTCACAGTGGCATGAAGTAACTAATACAAGAATAAAGCAGCTAAACCAGCCTGGGATAGTTAGAGAAAGCTTCTGGATTTGTTCCTGAGATTGGTTTTCAAGGCTGAGTGGGAGCTGACCAGGCCACAGGAAGTGAGGAGGGCGTTCCAGGTAGAGGTTGGCAGCAACAGTATTATGGGAGATAGGTAAGCACTGGGGTGGTGATGGGGGGGAACAAACGCGAGGCAGGGAATGAGTGTGCTGACAATGGGGGATCCAGGCAGGTGTTGTAGTCAGGTTCACCTAACCGGGCTGGAGAGATGGCTTAGCGGTTAAGCGCTTGCCTGTGAAGCCTAAGGACCCCGGTTCGAGGCTGGATTCTCCAGGACCCACGTTAGCCAGATGCACAAGGGGGCGCACACATCTGGAGTTCTTCTGCAGTGGCTGGAAGCCCTGGCATGCCCATTCTCTCTCTCTCTCTCTCTCTCTCTCTCTGCCTCCTTCTCTCTGTCTGTCACTCTCAAATAAATAAATAAAAAATAAACAAAAAAAATTAAAGAAATCACCCAACCAAGAGCAGCTTGTGGGGAAAAAAAGGTTTATTTTGGCTTACAGCCTCGAGGGGGAAGCTCCATGATGGCAGGGAAAACGATGGCAGGTGCAGAGGGTGGACATCACCCCCCTGGCCAACATCAGGTGGACAATAGCAACAGGAGAGTGTGCCAAACACTGGCAAGGGGAAACTGGCTATAATATCCATAAGCCCGCTCACAACAATACACTGCCTCCAGGAGGCTTTAATTCTCAAATCTCCATCAGCTGGGAACCCAGCATTCAGAACACCTAAGATTATGGGGGACACCTGAATCACACCACCACAGCAGGGGCCAGGGCGATGGGCCGGGTGGGCCTTAGTAGAAAGATTGGGCCTTATCTGAAGCGGTGGAACCCTGGGAGAGTGGTGAGTGGACGATACCAGTGGGTGGGCTATTGCTATTGGTAGATGGGTTTTAGGCTGGAGGAGGGGGCCATGGATAAAAGCAGCACGTGACAGGAAGCAAGAGACAGGTTAGGAGGATGGCGCTGTGTCTGGGAGCCCCACAAAGATCTCTTGAGATGCGTTGGAAGACAAATACAGCAGGAGCCAGGCACGGAAGGGGATGAGGACAGGGGAGTCAACTCGACTGGATTTAGGATCACTTGGGAGACACATCTCTGGGAGTGTCTATGAGGGCATTTCCAGAGAGATTTAACAGAGGGAAAGACCCCCCCCCCCCCCAATGGATTGGGTTCTGGATTAAATGAAAGGGAGAAAGCAAGCTGAGCACCAGCGCTTCTCTCTGCGCTCCCTGACTGTGGTGCGTGTGACCAGCTGCCTCGTGTTTCCACCAGCAGAGTTTAAGCTGCTTCCAGCACCGTACCTTCTCTGCCATGATGGGCTGACCGTACCCTCAGATCGATCCCAAATAAACCCTTCCTTCCTTAAGGTTTTTTTTAATTGACAACTTCCATAATTACAGGCAACAAGCCATGGTAATTCCTTTCCGCCCTTTCCCCTTTGCAACTCCACTCTCCATCACACCTCTTCCCCATCTCAATCAGTCTCTCTTTTGTTTTGATGTCATCATCTTTTCCTCCTATTATGATGATCTTGTGTAGGTAGTGTCAGGCGCTGTGAGGTCATGGATATCCAGGCCATTTTGTGTCTGGAGGAGCACGTTGTAAGGAGTCCTACTCTTCCTTTGGCTCTTACATTCTTTCTGTCACCTCTTCCACAATGGACCCTGAGCCTTGGAAAGTGTGATAGAGATATTTCAGTGCTGAGCACTCCTCTTCCGCTTCTTCTCAGCACCATGGTGCCTTCTGAGTCATCCTAAGGTCATTGCCATCTGAAAAGAGAAGCTTCTCTAACAAAAAATGAGAGTGACATTAATATATGGGTATGAACATGAAGAGAAGTGTTTACTGGGCAGTTTGGTGAGCACAGTATGTACATTTAGCCAGATAGCAGCAGACTTTACACACCTAGGGCTCATAACTACCTCTGTTGTAGGTTTTCAGTATCAGGCATGTATTCCCTCCCATGAAGCGGGCCTCCAGTCCAATTACAGAGTGGTTGGTTTTCCCCATAACAGATGCCATTATTGTACCCACTGACTCATTTTGCCTGGCTGGCCAAATTCAAGGCTTGCAATGTCCACTGTTTATCTTCACTGGTGATTTTTCTCTCTCCCATGGAGCTGCATGCAGTATAGCTTTTTCCAGCTTTCTGTCAGCTGGTCTAAAGGGAGGAGGTTTTCAGCAGGATTTCTTAGTAACCTTGCAGCCCAAGTATGTGGAGTCTTCAGAAATAGGGTCTTACCATCTATTCCTGGTGGGAAACCAAGAGCCTCGGCAATGGCCTGTAATGTTTTGGAGGCATCAGGGACCTCCCTGGAAGGTATCCCTGGTGATGAAAATTTTTTAGTAATAATCTGTGGCTTCTAGATGAATGTCCATAAAAGTAGGTTCCCATATGACTTATTCATATCCTCTTAGATTTTGATTAGCCCTCCCCCCACCTTTCCTTTACTCAATCTGTTCCCCTGACCTCACTAAGGCCTTTTCACCCCCGTTAATCTGTTCTTCTACTTACATATATACAATACCATCCTATTAAGTCCCCCCCCCCTTTCTATTCCCTTTATATCTCCTTTTTAGCTTACTGGCCTCTGCTACTGGGTTTTATTCCAACTCACATAGAAGTCCAAGTTGTTTCTGTTTTGGGGTAGGGTCATTCTGTAGCCCAGGCTGACCTGAAATTCACTACGTAGTCTCAGAGTGGCCTTGAACTTATGGTGATCCTCCTACCTTTGCCTCCCCAAGTGCTGGGAATAAAGGTGTGCCCTACCACACCCCAGCTTTTCCAGTTTTTTAAAAATATTTTGTTTTAGCCGGGCGTAGTGGCGCATGCCTTTAATCCCAGCACTCAGGAGGCAGAGGTAGGAAGATCACCATGAGTTCAAGGCCACCCTGAGACTACAGAGTGAATTCCAGGTTAGCCTGGGCCAGAGTGAGACCCTACCTTGAAAAACCAAAAAAAAAATATGTGTATATATTTTGTTTATATTTATTTATTTACTTGAGAATGATAGACAGAGAGAGAAAGAGGGAGAGAGAGAGAGAATGGGCGCGCCAGGGCCTCCAGCCACTGCAAACGAACTCCAGACGTGTGCACCCCCTTGTGCATCTGCCTAACGTGGATCCTGGGGAATCGAGTCTTGAACCGGGGTCCTTAGGCTTCACAGGCAAGCGCTTAACCACTAAGCCATCTCTCCAGCCCCAGTTTTTTTTTTTTTTGAGGTAGGGTTTCGCTTTAGCCCAGGCTGACCTGGAATTCACTATGTACTCTCAAGCTGGCCTCGACCTCACAGTGATTCTCCGAAGTGCTGGGATTAAAGGTGTGCACTACCATGCCTGGCTTTGCTAGATATTTTCATAGAACAATAAGAAAAGTAACTCACACAGAGGGACTTCAAGATGCTGGTTTATTTAGGTGGGATGAGAAATGAATGCTTGGATATAGGGCTGAGGATTAGGGCTTCATTGTTCTGAGACTCATTCCTATAGGTTTAAGGGTCAGGAGCAGAACAAACTCCATTTTCCTCTGGCCTAGATCCTTACAGGTCTTGCTGA
The DNA here is from genome assembly GCA_036346955.1 of Dipus sagitta. Classification (NCBI taxonomy): domain Eukaryota; kingdom Metazoa; phylum Chordata; class Mammalia; order Rodentia; family Dipodidae; genus Dipus; species Dipus sagitta. The sequence continues at coordinate 190,459,494 of CM070771.1, forward strand.
AAGTCTTCCTCCTAACTGCTGTGGCCTGTCCAGAGGGAGACTTAGCCGCTCAACGTGGACTGACATTCAGAGGGATCTTGTCTCTTGCCCTCACTACCCTGTCTTGAATGAGGCGGATTCTCTCTGCCAGTGGTTACAGGCCTCTGACATATAGTACTATATGTGTTCCATTTTCAAATATCTTAAAAATGTCCTCAATGTTTTACATCACGTCTCACTGTTAACAACACAGAAAAATCTTCTTGTTAACAAGCAGAGAGGGGCTGGAGAGATAGCTTGGTTGGTAAAGTGCTTGCTGCATAGCATCATGACCTGAGTTTGATGCCCAGAACCTAGGTTAAAAAGAAAAAGCCAGGTGAGGAAAGCCAGTCCTCTCCTTGTAAACCCTCGTGGTGCTGGAAAGTGCTATGGGAGCTACTGGGTGGTAATGCTCACCCACAGCATGAATAATTGGGGGACCCTGCAAGCTATGCAATCAACCAGCTAGACAAGAAGGACACACCTGTACAACAGTGGCGTATAGTCTTTGTGGGTAACCCATTGCCCGCTGATTGGACATGAGGCCCGTTCAGAGGGAGGAACTCATAACGGGTACTGGGAATCAAGTCAGAATCCCATGATCAGGAAACTCATAGACCCCAGAAAGAAGTCTCCCCATTACTCTCTGGATAAGTAAAGTGGGCCTATGCCTCAAAATGTCCCTCGAATTTCTATGCACATCCCCCTTAATCAAAGCTGCTGTCTTCATAGGAGAGCTGTATTTATTTTTTCTTTTTAAAAGTATTTTATTGCCGGGCATGGTGGCGCACGCCTTTAATCCCAGCACTCGGGAGGCAGAGGTAGGAGGATCGCCGTGAGTTCGAGGCCACCCTGAGACTACATAGTGAATTCCAGGTCAGCCTGGGCCAGAATGAAACCCTACCTTGGGCCAGAGTGAAACCCTACCTAGAAAAACCAAAAAAAAAAAAAAAAAAAAAAAAAAGTATTTTATTTATTTGAGAGAGTGAGAGAGAGAGAGAGAATGGGCATGCCAGGGCCTGCCAGGGCCTCTAGCCATTGTAAATAAACTCTAGATGCATGCACCCCCTTGTGCATCTGGCTAACGTGGGTCCTGGGGAATCAAACCAGGGTACTTTGGCTTTGCAGGCGAACACCTTAACCGCCAAGCCATCCCTCCAGTCCAAGGAACCTTTTCTTGTTTTTTCAAATATTTTTATTTATTTTTTATTTGACAGAGAAAGAGGGAGAGAGAGAGAGAGAGAGAGAGAGAGAGAGAGAGAGAGAGAGAGAGAGAGAGAGAATGGGCATGCCAGGGCCTCTAGCCACTGCAAACAAACTCCAGATGCATGCACCCCCTTGTGCATCTGGCTAACGTGGGTCCTGGGGAATCAAACCAGGGTACTTTGGCTTTGCAGGCGAACACCTTAACCGCCAAGCCATCCCTCCAGTCCAAGGAACCTTTTCTGTTAGGCACCTGAATTGAGGGGCAGCCTCACTATGTGAGCCTCAGTGGAGGGGCGGGATTCTGCGCACTTCCAGGCCCCAGAGACTGACTGAGGCCCTGAGAACCCCACAGTGAACACCAATAACCCTACTGAGGAGGGTCCTCAGGGAAATGGGGACCAGGAAAGAGGGGATATGAGACTATAACCTATATAAAAAAAATAAAAATAGCTGGGCGTGGTGGTGTACGCCTTTAATCCCAGCACTTGGGAGGCAGAGGTAGGAGGATTGCCATGAGTTCCAGGCCACCCTGAAACTACATAGTTAATTCCAGGTCAGCCTGGACCAGAGTGAGACCCAATATTGAAAAACCAAAAGAAAAAAAAAATCTGGGTGTGGTGGCACATGCCTTTAATCCCAGCACTTGGGAGGCAGAGATCAGAGGATTACTATGAGTTTGAGGCCAGCCTGAGACTACATAGTGAATTCCAGGTCAGTCTGGGCTAGAGTGAGACCCTACCTCAAAAGAAAAAAAAAGTAAAAATAAATGTCAGGTAAAGTAATGCATACGTGTAATCTTAGTGCTGGGAGATGGAGACAGGTAAGTCCTTAGGGCTTGTTGGCTAGCCAGTCTAGGCTTTAGGTCAATGAGAGAACCTGTCTCAAAAAAAAAAAAAAAAAGTTGGAGGCTGGAGAGATGGCTTGGCAGCTAAGACACTTGCTGGCAAAGCCAAAGGACCCAGGTTTGATTCCCCAGTACCCACATAAGGCCAGATGCAAAGTGGCACATGCGTCTGTAGTATTTTTGCAGAGGCTAGAGGCCCAGGCATGTCCATCTTCTCCCTCTCTCTCTCGCACTCTTGTTCTGCTTGCAAATAAATAAATAAAAATATTTAAAAAAGAAAGATGGCTGGTTTTCTTGAGGATGGTACTCAACGTTGCCCTCTGGCCTCCACATGCACGTGTGGACACACACATTAGAAAAATAGATAGTGGGCTGGGGAGATGGTTCTGTGGATAAAACAATTGCTGCACAAGTGTGAGGTCCTGAATTCAGATCCCCAGTACCCATGTAAATGCTGGGCGGTGTGCCAGCCTGCCTGCTTGGAGCCCTGGGGCAAGCTGGCGAGTTGGTGACCTTTGGGTTCAAGTGAGAGACCCTCCTGCAGTAAGTAACAGGGAAAAGTGATTCAAGATGATGCCCAAGGTCAACCTGAAGCCTTCATACGTATGTGCACACACATGTACACACACATGTACACACATGTACACGTACCCACAAACCACATACGCATGTGCAAAAAAAAAATAAGCAAAGAAGGAAATTATCCCAGATCAAGATGTAAGTGAATGTTTGTGAAAATATGTTTTCTATTATATACACATTTACTATCTGGCTAGGAACCTTTTCTTGTTTTTTCAAATATTTTTATTTATTTTTTATTTGACAGAGAAAGAGGGAAAGAGAGAGACAGAGAGAGACAGACACAGAGAGAGAGAGAGACACACCCACAGAGACAGAGAGAAGGAGACAGAGAGAAAGAGAGAGAGAGAATGGGCACACCAGGGCCTCTAGCCATTGTAAATAAACTCTAGATGCATGCACCCCCTTGTGCATCTGGCTAACGTGGGTCCTGGGGAATCAAACCAGGGTACTTTGGCTTTGCAGGCGAACACCTTAACCGCCAAGCCATCCCTCCAGTCCAAGGAACCTTTTCTGTTAGGCACCTGAATTGAGGGGCAGCCTCACTATGTGAGCCTCAGTGGAGGGGCGGGATTCTGCGCACTTCCAGATACCAGACATAAAGGGACCAGGGCTTCCCACTCTCTGGTTCCATCCAGGTGCAGGAGGGTGACCGAGGTTTGACCGAACACACCCTCTCGTGGAAATGGATGGAAGGGGGCTGGTGGTTCCATGTGGGGGGCATTCCTGCAGTGTCAGGGGTGTTGACCAAAAAGGATTCCTGCTGCCGTAGCTGCTTGAGTCCTTGCTGCCTGGTGCTGGGGAGAAGGTAAGGGGAGAGTCTCTCCATTCCTGCCTGTTTGCCAAGCCTAGCACACATGCTGTGAAGCTTTTCTTTTTCTTTTTTTCTTTTTTTTGGTTTTCCGAGGTAGGGTCTCACTCTAGCTCAGACTGACTGGGAATTCACTATGGAGTCTCAGGGTGGCCTCGAACTCAATGGTGATCCTCCTACCTCTGCCTCCCGAGTGCTGGGATTAAAGGTGTGCACCACCACGCCCGGCTATTTTTTTAAAATTAATTAATTTATTTTTCTTTATTAATTGTGTACATACTCAGTGTGTAGACAGCACATGTTGGTACCGTCGTTAGCCTCCTCCCTGTCCTCCCCCTCCTCAGGGACCCTCCTCATTGGGAATTGTGGGTGATGCATTGTGGAGGCAGCCATCTGTTATGGGTAAGAGGCAATGTCTCTGTGCATAATGACCCACCGTGTGGCTCTAACAATCTTTCTGCCTCCTCTTCTGACAATTTCCCTGACTCATGTTGGGTTCGTTTTAGGTCTACTTCATTGATGAGGTCTTGGGAGCCTTTGTGTCTCTGGATCTCTGGTTTGGTAGGAGTTGAGTGTTCTCTTTGTCTATCTCCTTTACCCTTGTGCTGGTACCAGATGCTGTGAATCTTGACTGTCTTCTAATAAAATCTTGGTGCATCAGAGAGCCAGAATGGGCTTCTGTGGCTTGTAAACAACAGTAAGTGGGACAGTGAAGAACTTCCCCACGGGAGAGACATTCAGACAGTGTCTCACACATAGGCTCCTGCCCTCACCCATTGTTCATCTCCTGTCTTCCATGCCTCCGTGTGCACTGGGGCTAAGATTTGGATTCAAGCAGAGAGGATAACTTGTAAGTATTAGGACTTACCAAAAGAAATCATCTGCTGAGAAAACTGGACTTAAGCCCAGAGGAGGGATTGTGTCTTGCACAAAAATGGCAGACTTAGAAATCCTGAGAGGGAAGAATGTTGAATGCCCCTGTGTGAAAGCCCAAGATGGGGAGTTAGAAAGCTTAGAGATGTGGGATCTGCTGATAAACCGTGGCCAGAGAATTAGCGGGGCAGCAGGGCTGAGCCCTGAGACAGTTCAGCTGGTGATATAACTTCACCTAAGACATGCGTTTTATTTAGTCATAAATTGTTATTTGTTATAAAAAATTGTTATTTTTTAATAACAAGTTGTTATTTGTTATAAATTGTTTCTAAAATTGATACACTATCCCTATTTTATTTCAAGGAAGCTGCAAGTTAGACATACGATCAGTCACACAAGTGGCAGACTTTTGGTCTTTTCAATCCAATGCTTGTGTGCTTCCTGTATATGATACCATTCTGCCTCTTGAAGATCACACTAGGGCAACAGGGGTGAGGAGAGGGAGAGAATGAAAGAGAGGAGAAAGAGAAGGAGAGAGAAGGAAGAGGAGGAAAGGAAAGGAGAGAGGGAAGCAGGGAGAGAAAAGAGTGTTTTAAAAGAAAATGCTTCTACATAACTGGTTCTATTTTTTTTTTTTTTTTTTTTGAGGTAGGGTCTCTCTCTAGCCTAGTCTGCCCTGGAATTAGTCTCAGGGTGGACTCAAACTCAGCAACTCCTACCTCAGCCTCCCAAGTGCTGAGATTAAAGTTGTTTGCCATCATGCCTGGCCACGACAGACTAGATTTTAACATAACTGCCATTGTGAAGTGTGGTGAGATCTCTATTATCTTGATTTCTTCCACAATGCCACCTCTAAATAACCAAGAAATTCATCAAGAGACACATAGCACTTGGCTCTTGCTGTAAAGGTAACCGAGCTGGCTGTGTAACCCATCACCTGAAAACTTTCTAGAACCATGGAGTGACCTTTCTAAGACCAGTTGGGAGACACTGTACATGGTGAGGGTCATATAGAAAGTGGTTAGCCTGTATCATAGCACATGGTCTTGGAGCCAAGGCTAAAGTACTTCCACCTCACTATAGATCATTCTACTGAACCTCCTGCTTTGAACACCTTTGACTCCCATCCTCACAACCCTGGGATGATGCAGTTGGGAGTTCCAGTTTTCACTGGGGAACAGAGACATGAATCCATTAAGTCTAAGGCTGAAACTAACCAGGGTCCTTAGGCTTTGCAGGCCAATGCTTTAACTGCTAAGCCATTTCTCCAGCCCTCACCTAAACCTTTCTTTTTTTTTTTTTTTTGGTTTTTCGAGGTGGGGTGTCACTCTAGCCCAGGCTGACCTGGAATTCAATATGGAGTCTCAGGGTGGCCTCGAACTCATGGCGATCCTCCTACCTCTGCCTCCCGAGTGCTGAGATTAAAGGCGTGCGCCACCACGCCCGGCGTGTCACCTAAACCTTTCTGATGTCATAGCTTGACTTACCTAACCTTAAACACTGGCACACTTGCATTAGCCTGTAGTTGGGCAACATCATCCAATACAAAGCCCACTTTAGGATAGGGTGTCGAATATTTCACATAATTTCTCGAGTCTAGTACACTGTAGAGTACTGATTGCTTCCCCTTGGAGAAGCTGGCTGGGAGCCGTCATGGACAGGTTTGTTGCTGACTCATCCAGGCACTGCTAGCCTGGAAAGAGATCAAAATCCCCAAATCAAAGTATGTATAATTTCTCTTATATGGGTATTACATTTGCACTATGGTAAAGTCAAAAAATCACTAGTAGAAGTATCAGGATGTGTCTTTAAATTGAAGACCCCATGCAACTTTATTTTCTCTCTTAACTCTCTGTTACCTTGTGGACATGTCAGAATCTAGGGTCCAGGTAAGATTATAGCTGGTACTCACTATTGGTTGGAGAATCTTTTGTGTTTTTTTTTTTTTTTTTTTCTCAAGGTAGGGTCTCATTCTAGAGCAGGCTGACCTGAAATTCACTAGGTAGTCTCAGGGTGGCCTCGAACTCATGGTGATCCTCCTACCTCTGTCTCCCAAGTCCTAGGATCAAAGGTGTGAGTTACCACACACAGCTGAGAATCTGTTTTACCTTTACAGATAGCAGAGAATACTGGGGAGATCCAAGATCCATCAAAAAGACAGGAAAAGATAGCTGATTGCTCACCATAAGATATGCCACCTCTACTACATTTTCCTGGTGTACAGGAGAAATTGCAGAGGAAGCAGCAACACAAGTGCTGCTCCTAATGCCAACCTGACAACCAGCTCCAGGGAAACAGCAACAAACACTGTGGTGAATTGAAAAGCACTGAAGCAGAAATACAGAGAACTACAGAGAACTGAACACTAAACAAACTACTAACACACCCGCGAAGGCTCGGGGATCCTTGTAGCAGATGGGCTAGGAAGACTGTAAGAGCCACAGGGTGGGTAGAATTATCCGGAGGCACAGCCCGCTCACCCCCAGAGACTGACTGAGGCCCTAGTTACCCCACAGTGAACACCAATAACCCTACTGAGGAGCGGCCTCAGGGAAATGGCGACCAGGGGAGAGGAGATATAAGACCATAGTCTGTGTAATAAAAAAGAAGTAAATTCATTAAAAAAAAAAAAAAAGATCGCAGCCGGACTAGTTTCTCCTTATGCTGATGTGACAGTGTGTGTGACACTTTGTGTCTCTACAGAGCTAGGGATGACAGTCTTTTTCTCTGGGGACGGAGCAGGGTGTTTTTGAGTGGCTGCAAGAGGGCAGAGCATGTGACTGCTTCCTGTGATTTCCTTCCCTCCCCTCGTCCATTCTCAGTCCTTCTCCATGCCCGAGGAGATGACCCTACAGAGCCTCACCTGGTCTCCTGCCTTCTGGTTCCAGTTATGCCTGGTCCCTGAAGGCAGATCAGAGGTGGGGAGGAGAGAAGTCGGATCTTTCTTCCCCTCTCCGTCTTTGCAATGACGTAACTCCTGCGTTGTCTCTGCTGCCACCCAGCAAGAGCCCTGTGCTGCCATCATTTCTCCTGGGGCTCTCCGAGGTTGCTTGCTTTTTTCCTTCTTTGACCACTTAAGACACAGAGGCAGCAGCTCCCCTGTAGCTGCCTGTCTCTTGTTGGTCCTCTTGACCCTACGCACACTTCTGTAACTGGTCTCTTTATTAAGACTTCTTAAAAAAATTTCTTTTTTCTTTTCGTAAAAGGGAGAGAGCGAGAGTGAAAGAGCGAATTGGCGCACCAGGGCCTCCAGCCACTGCAGTCAAACTCCAGACGCGTGCGCCACCTCGTGCACGTGTGCTGTCTCACATGCTTGCATCACCTTGTGCGTCTGGCTTACTGTGGGATCTGAAGAGTTGAACATGGGTCCTTAGGCTTCTCAGGCAAGTGCCTTAACTGCTAAGCCATTTCTCCAGCCCTATTAAAACTTCTTCTCTTTTTTTTTTTTTTGTTTTGTTTTTCGAGGTAGGGTCTCACTGTAGCCCAGGCTGGCCTGGAATTCACTATGGAGTCTCAGGGTGGCCTCGAACTCACGGTGATCCTCCTACCTCTGCCTCTCAGAGTGCTGGGATTAAAGGCGTGCACCACCACGCCCCGCCTATTAAAACTTCTTAATTAAAGCTTCTGAGAAGAGTTTTATAACCCGCTAGGCCCTTGCATATAAAATTGGTAGCTGATTTCAACTTATTAAAACAGCTTTTATTTTCCCAAAGGCTACATAGTCATGTACTTTGAAGTAGCAAGACCTCCTGTGATCAGTTTACTCTAGGAGTATGTGATCTACTTGCAGGCTTCCAAGGGGAGGTCATGCCAGGAGCAAAATAACACAGGGCAGGAGGCTACTTAAAAAGTCTATTGTAGGGCTGGTGGAATGGCTTAGTGGTTAAGGTGTTTGCTTTCAAAGCCTAAAGACCCTGGTTCGATTCCCCAGAACCCACGTAAGCCAGCTGCACAAGGGGGTGCATGCATCTGGAGTTTGTTTGCGGTGGCTAAAGGCCCTGGCACAACCACTCTCTCTTTCTCTCTATCTGCCTCTCTTTCTCTCTCTCTCAAATAAAAAAAAAAAAGTCTATTGTAGGGTTGGAAAGATGGCTTAGAGGTTAAAGCACTTGCCTGTGAAACCTAAGGATCAGGCTCAATTCCCCAGGACTCACATAAGCCAGATGCATAGGGTGGTGCATGCATCTGGAGTTTGTTTGCAGTGGCTGGAGGCCCTGGTATACCCATTCTCTTCTCTCTATCTGGCCCTCTTTCTCTCAAATAAATAAACAAATAAGTAAATAAAATAGTTTTTTAAAAGTCTATTGTATTCAGAGACTTTGACAAATGTACCTTTTTCCTAGTACACATATGGAAAAATGTCTACGCCATAAATAAACAATTGGCCTCTGAAGACGTGGGAGAATTTAGCAGCCACTCCAGTTTTATTAGTTTTCATCATATTATAATCCTTTTTTATTTTTTGAGGCAAGGTCTCACCATAGCCCAGGCTGACCTGGAATGCACTTTGTAGTCTCAAGCTGGTCTTGAGCTCACAGCGATCCTCCTACCTCTGCCTCCCAAGTGCTAGGATTAAAGGTGTGAGCCACCATGACAGCCATATTATAATCCCCGGGGATGTGCAGAAGTCAAGCGTTCACCCACTTTTGTTCTCTAAGCTTTTGGGTTTTAAATCTTTGTATGTGTGTGTGTGGCATATGTGTACGTGCATGTTTGTGTGAGTGTGGGCGCATGTGGAGGTCAGAGGGACAACATGGGGTGTCAGTCCTTGTTTCCACCTTGTTTGAGACATGGTCTCTTATTCATCACAGAAAATGCCAGGCTAGCTGGCCTGTGACTTCATGGGGTTTTTATATTTCTACCTCCCATTCTGCAGCGGGAACACTGAGAGTATAGACATCTGTCTTTATGTGGGTTCTGGGGATCGAGACTCAGAGTGTGCGTGCGTGTGTGTATGTGTATGTGTACCGTCTTCCCAGCCTCTTCTCTCTATACTTTGTTTTGATTTTTTTTCAAGGTACGTTCTTGCTCTAGCCCAGGCTGACCTGGAATTCACTCTGTAATCTCAGAGTGGTCTCAAACTCATGGCAGTTCTCCTACCTCTGCCTCCTGAGTGCTGGGATTAAAGGCATGCGCTACCACACCTGGCTAAGCAATTTTTTTTTTAAATGAGAGAGAGTGAGAGAGAAAGCAAGAGAGAGAGAGAGGGAGAGAGAAAGCAAGAGAGAGAGAGAGGGAGGGAGGGAGAGAGAGAGAGAGTTGGTGCACCAGGGCCTTTAGACATTGCAATTGAACTCCAGACACGTGTGCCACCTTGTGCGCATGTGCGACCTTACATGCTTCCATCACTTTGTGTGTCTGGCTTATGTGAGATCTGGAGAGTCGAACATGGGTCCTTAGGTTTCTCAGGCAAGCAACTTAGCTGCTCTTTTGCCCTTCTCTAAGCTTTTATTGAGGCCACATAAAGTCCCTGCCGCTGAGTGGAAGATGAGGGAGGTGTGGCCCTTACCCATGATAGGCCTACATGTGACTCCTGACTGTCACTAGCTAGCTGTGCATGTGCAAGTTCAATTGAGTCCCTGCTTTTGAGTGTTCACATTTGCAAAAAATAATATTATTGGGCTGGAGATATGGATCAGTGGTTAAGGTGCTTGCCTGCAAAGCCTAAGGACCCAGATTCAATTCCCCAGTACCCATGGAAAGCCAGATGCACAAGGTAGCACATGTGTCTGGAGTTCTTTTATGGTGGCTAGAGGCCTTGGCATGACCATTCTCTCTCTCTCTCTGTCTCTTTCTCTAGCTGTCTCTTTCTACCTCTCTTTCTCTCTCAAATAAATAAACAAAATATTAAAAAAAATAATATTACCTTCATTCATTTGTCCAACCAATATTTACTAATTGATTACTATGGGTTAGTGTGGGATGTTGGAGGTATAAGAATGAGGGGGAATAAAATTTTTTTATAAATAAATAAATAATAAAATAAAAAGATAAGAAAGTGAAAAACTCAAATCAAAACAAAATCCTAGAAAGCAAAGTTAAAAGGAACAAAACAAGACCTATCTCAAACAAACCCACTGAGCATGTGGCAGCTGTAACTGGGTCATTGTGGGTCTAGAGATCTCATTCGCTGGTTTTGTTGGGAGACGAGGATGTGACGCTGGCGAGGGAGCCGGCACGCAGCAGCTGCCTCCGAAATGCGAGACAGCTTGATCATCTCCAGGGAGACAGACCCTTTGCAATCAAACGTAACGCGGGGCCTCCGTGGGCGCCGAGGAGCCTGGGGAATGAAGGTTTGTGGTGGTGTTGGGAAATCATGGAGGGGCTCATGGAAGAGGAGACAGTGGAAAGATGAGCCTGATTCCTTGGAGTCTAGGAAGAGGTGTGGCGCTCAGCTTAGCTGGGGTAGATGCTGCGACTGAGTTGGAAGGGACCACTGTGATAACTTCCTGCTGCTGTGTGACCTATCCATTGTGGGCAATGGCAGACAGCTCTGGGGGCCAAACGGGCCACTTCTATAGTGTTCAGCCCCAGAACACCAGTAACACGTTGAAGCCAGCGTGTGGCTATCCTTGTGGGTGGGACGCTCCAACTTGGGGTGCAGGTACAGGTCAAAGGGAGGGGTGCCTACTAGCGTTGGGGGTCATGCACGCTAGGAGTTCAATGTCAAGCGCTATTTTATTTTTCTTATTTTCTTGAACCAAAAAGAAGGACCGACCAGAGACTGACATTACATGAAGTGAAGTCATATTCACTGAGTACACAGCATGTGCCACCCTGGCGGCCAGTTGCAGGTGTTGCAGATTCACCGATGAATGAAGTGAGCTCACAGCCTCGTAAAAGACCCAGCCGTGTCCACAGGCAGAGTGCCGCTTTATCTTAGGAAGGTTCCAGACTCCTTACATGTTGTCTGCTAACAGCCCTGAGAAGTAAGTATGGTCATCCCCACACCTTCTCGTGAAAGCCAACTGTGGCAGTTAGATTGGATGTCCCCCAAGAGATTCAGTTTTATTCAAAGCTTCTTGGATCTCCAGCCAGGTGTCACTGTGGGGACTGGGATCCTAGGGTCCAGGTCTAAGGTGTGTGTGTGTGTGGGGGGGGTGGATTTGGAATTCCAGTCTAAAGATATGCACAGTGCTAGAGCTTTGGGGTTCCTGGGGTGTGCTTGCTTGTGTTGGTGGTGGTTTCTTTTCTCTCTGCGTGGGCCTGTGAAAGTGGCCCGGTTTCTTCTCCCATTATAGAACTTTCCCTCCATCTGTAAGCTTCAAATAAATTCCCTTCCTCGCATAAACTGTGTCTGGTCTGGAGGTTCATGCCAGCGACGCAAGTTGACTGCCACACCAGCCTTCCCCAAAGCAGAACTCTTTGGCTGAGGATTCCTCACTGGGATGTCAATCAGGGTCCCTTGCAGGAAAGGGATGGCACCCACAGATGGGGCGGCTGAGAGCAGCATCACAGTGTGGTGGGTGTGCCAAGGGAGATGAGGGGAGGGTGATGATGTATCCCAGGGAGCACCGTGGGGAGGGGTGCTACCGTGCCTGCGGCTGAAGGGTAAGCGGAGAGAGGGCCTCCAGGGACCCCGGGCAATGGCTCTGAATGTGGGGGAGGATCTCCAGATAGGAGCTGTGGTCCCTGGAAGGACGCAGTGACATCCTAGTGACTCAGCTGGAAGGAGCCGACGGGGGTCGACAGATATCTTGGCCTCACACCACGGGGAGGTGAAGAAGGGCCACACTGGGTCCAGAAGGCAAAATGCCAGCCAGTGGGAGATGAAGCTGGGATTTACCTACCTGGTTTGCCCTGGCTTGAGTGCCCCTGCCTTTTCTGCTCTTCCATGCGAAAGCAGCAGCCCCTTGCTCTCCCGTCAGCCCCCACAGCATTACAGTGACGTGGAGTCAGCGGGTCTGGGCAGCGTGGTGGCAGGGCGGACCCGTGCTGTTTCCGAACACGCCGACAATCATCTTCCCCTTGATTTTGTCCTTTCCCCAGGTGAGCCCCACCTTCTAGAAGCACGTGCCTTGAGTAGTGGTACTGGTGACCTTTCCAGTTTATGTCACCAAATCCCCGACAGGAAGCGGCTTACAGAAGGAAGGGATTTATTCTGGCTTACAGCTCTGAGGGCATACCGTCCATCAGGGCAGAACAGGCGTGGCAGCCGGGGCAGGAGGTCAGATGGTCGCACTGCATCCATAGCCAGGGAGCAGAGGATGAAACAGGAAGTGGGGCCGGGCTAAAACCCTCAAGGCCCATCCCCGGTGACTGGCTTTCTCTAGCAAGGTTCGGTTCCACAACCTTCCCAAACAGTTATCACCAGCTGGGGACCAAGTGTTTAAACACACAAGCCTGTGGGGGACATGTTACAGTCAAGCCACAGCTATTAGACTGCTCTGCCTGTGGGTGGCAGGGTGGCTTCTAGTCCAGGTGAAGCAGTTCTCCACAGGTCAGCATTGACAGTGTGGCCAGGTTCACCCTGACTCTTATAGGTCTCACAGTTTCTTTCTTTTTTTTTTTTTTGTTTATTATTTTTATTTATTTATTTGAGAGCAACAGAGAGAGAGAGAGAGAGAAAGAATGGGCCCACCAGGGCCTCCAGCCATTGCAAACGAACTCCAGACGCGTGCGCCCCCTTGTGCATCTGGCTAACATGGGTCCTGGGGAATTGAGCCTCGAACCGGGGTCCTTAGGCTTCAGAGGCAAGCGCTTAACCGCTAAGCCATCTCTCCAGCCCAGGTGTCACAGTTTCCTGTGGCCTGCCTAGAGGGCCCACTCTCAGCCAAGGGCACCAGAGGGTGGAGGGTGTTCTGGGAAGGTTACTTTAGGCCACCCTATTTCATCCTAGGAGACAGATTTGAGTTTGTGGGGATAGGATTCTGTCTATCCAGAGTGAGTGAGTGCTTGTTGAAACCAATGCAATGTCATTTTATGGGATTGCACAAACTGTCTTTGTCAGCTGGGCCAATCTGGATCTGATCTCTATGTTCTGGGGACAATTTATTACTGGGCCAGTAGTGCCATCCTAACATACGGTTACATATATGTAGTTACCTATATGTATAGTGGTGTGTGGTGGCACATGGGCATCCAACGTCAGTGAGGGAAGGGTAAGGGGGAACCAGTGTGTGGGCTTCTGTTAGTGTCTTGTTGCTGTGACCAAAATACCTAACAGAAACAACTTCAGGGAGGAAAGGCCTCTTTTGGCTCCCAGTTTCAAAAGGATTTCAGGCCACCCTGGTGGATAAGACAGGGTGGAGTGGCTCAGTTTATGGTGGCAGGAATATGAAACCGTGGCTGTTCAAGGATCAGGAAGCAAGCAGAGAAAGCAGGCTGGGAACCAGGGCCAGGCACTGGCCTTCAAAAGCCTCTCCCTAAGTGTCCTACTTCTGCTAGCCAGGCCCCACCTCCTCAAGGATCCATGGCCTTCTAGAATAGTACCACAGACTGAAAACCAAGGACTTAAAACACGAGCCTGTAAGAGACATTCCAGACTCGAACCAGAGCAGCTTCTGTAGTTGGACATGGTAAGAACAAGCCTGACCAATCATTTTCATGGTAGAGAGGCATTCAAGGCATGTGACCCAAATCCAGCCAATCAGAGCCAACTACAGCTCTCCCTCCCCCCCCTGCTGGTGAGACCAGGAATGCCACTTCATCAGGAGTCGCAAGGAGGGTAGGATGTGCTCTAGGCTATGGGGTTACCAAGAACCTGCTAGAGCTGACTAAGAGAACAGCACAGACTATGTATGATCAACTCCCTGCTGTGCCTGGGCTCATTCTAGGAATCCCTCAGTCTGGGGCTGATTGACACTTGGCAACCTGGACCAGAAAGTGAGAGTGTGTCCCAGTAGCATCATCCCATCCCCATGGAGCCCCGCCTGAGTACTTTCCAGTGGTTTCTGCTCTCTGCAACAGATTGTGTCTTGAGTAACACACCGATGTGCAGTTCAGGGAATAGGAACATCAGACTGGCCTTCCGGTCAGTTCTTGAGGTTTTGATCCTTCAAAATGAATGGCTGAATTATATTTAATATTCTATTCCAGTCCCAGAAGGGCTATGCATCTGTATCTGGCAAGCCTTGCAACCTCCCCATCTCCCCCTTTGTCATTAAAAGAAAGAAAAAAAAAAAAATAAGATGAAGAAGAAAAGAGCAAGTCGGCTGTGCAGAGTGTTCCAAGACACAAGCAAAGAGCTTGGGCTGATCTTATCATCCTGTAGTGCAGTTTTACCTAGATGAAAGCAAGGGCTATTAAAATATCTGCTTGTAATTTTTTATGTGAGAAGAGGGCTGGAACACTAGGCATGAAATGGTATTTACTGTGCTTGTGATATTAAACAGCTGGGAACCTTCAAGAATCAGGTGATTGCTCCAAGGATCAGGATGGCTTTCAGGACCCAGCTTCTACGGGGTAAAACTGGGGCAGGCTGTTTTCTAAGTCCTAGCTCTCCTGAGAGAAAAGGATGTAGTCTGGGGGTGAGGATTCCTGGGTAGAGAATTCTAGAGTGGCAGTAACAAATCTGCTTAGGCAAGAGTTGATGATGCGTGGAATATGCCTCACCTACTGGAGGGTAGGCCACTACTGGTGCTACCCTATGGGCATGAGTTCCCTGACTAGGGGAATCTGACTTGGTTTCCAGTACCAGGTATGAGTTCTCTCCCACTGAGTGGGCCTCATGGCCAATCAGAGAACAGTTGGTTACCTGCAGAGGCTGTGTGCCACTATTGCACAAGTGTGTGCTTTTTGTCCGGCTGGTTGATTTCAAGCCTCAGTTTTCACCTGTGAGTGGATTGATGTGACTATTCAAGCAGATAGTAGACATACTTTACTTGGCACTGTCTGGTACCCTCTGAGCTCCTAGTAGAGACTGGCTGTCATAACATGCATGGGAGTTTTTCCTTCTAAAGTGTCCCCCTATGTCCCCAATATCAGCTTCTTTCTACTGTTGCCCTTTTCTCTGGACACAGCTTTGGATAATTGCCTGTTCTGGTGGGTTGAATGACTGTCAATCAAGAGTTGGCTCTCCTCACACTTTGCCGTCCATGTACGGTCAGGAACAGAATTTGCAAGCAGCACTTGGGCTCTGAGGGAAGGAACTCATGAGATTTCTCTGACCATCAGGCAAGCTGTGTTCTGGGAGATCCAGGTCAGATAATATTGGCCAGAAGTAGAAGTGACTTTCTCAGAAAAGGGAAAATATACCTGCATCCCTCTTTGTCTGGGTGCATCAGGGAACATGTTTTTCTTGGAGACAAATAAAAAGAGGAATGCCCCACCCAACGAGAAAATAACCAGTAATAAAATCTTCTGTGAACAGCCACTTCATAGTAACCTGGACCTAGAAAATGAGGGTCAAAGTCACGGGCGGAACGGTATTACACGCACCACGTAAAAACACAAAGAACGTGGAGAACTTGGCTTTGGATTTATGACATGTTTATGCGGCAAATATGTACTTTAAAAAAAGCCTGCTTCCCATGGCTTGGCAAAGGGAAGACAGCTCTAGAGAATGTTCCATTTGGACTCCTGGAAGACGAGGTGGAAGGAGGCAGAAGGGCTGTTTATCTGGTGACAGCAGAGCAGGTGACCAAGAGAATGTGTTCAAGAGCCTTATCCCATCATCCCACAGGATGTCGACTCCAGGGTCCTGGCGCTGGCCATCGTCTGCACAAGTGGTCCTTCTGTAAGAGGGGGTTCGAGCCGTCCTACCCCAGGCTGGCTCTTGGGCTGTAGCCGTGGAGCCCCTGGGCATGTTGGTAATGGAACCATTTGTCTCCCATGGTCCTCCGGCCCTGAAATCTTCCTGTCTGGTGAGTTCCATCCTTGTAGCCCATTCATTTCCTTAGCAGCACTTTCTCCCAGGCCTTCCTTCGTTGGCTTCTCTGCCCTCACCATCATTCATCAAGCCCGTCACGCTGCCACCTAATAATAGTTACCTCGGCATTAATAGTACCATGAATCGAGTGCTTTATGCACTCATTGCTACTTTACAAACGTTATCTAAAATCCTCATGAAACCCCAGAGATATGTACTTATAGCTCCATGGTTTTTCAAAGGACGGGGGTCTGGTTATGTGATATTTTAGTCTGTTTGTGCTGCCATAACAAAATGCCTTAGACTGGGTAATTTGGAAAGAATGAAAAATTTATTTCTCACAGTCTTAGAGTTTGATAAGTTCAAATAGAGGAGGCAGCAGCTTCAGTGACTGGTGTAGGCTGCCTTCTGCTTCTAAGATGGATTCGATCAGAGCATGGATACCCATTACCTGGCATTGTCTGGTACCCCCTGAGCTCCTAGTAGAGACATGTCCTCACACCGTGGAAAGGGAAGTAGGACCAAAGCTACTTACTCCCTTGAGTCTTTTTTATAAAAGCAATAATCCCACCATAACAATGGAGCCCCCAGTGGCTAGTCCTCTTCTAAAGACCCCTTCTTTTTTATTAGTTACGTACATACACAGTGTATACAGTCATGTTGGTACCATCATTAGTCTCCCTATCCTCCCTCCTCCGCAAGGACTCTCCTCATTGGGGAATATGGGTCATGCATTGTGGGGTTAGCCATCAGTTATGGGGAAGAGGCAATGTCTCTGTGCATAATGACCCAACGTGTGTGGCTCTAACATTCTTTCCGCCCCCTCTTCTGTAAATTTCCCTGGGCCATGGTGGGTTCATTTTAGGTCTGCTTCATGGATGAGGTCTTGGGATCCTCTGTGTCTCTGGATCTCAGGTTTGGTAGGAGTTGATTGTTCTCTGTGTCTATCTCCTTCACGCTTGTGCTGGTACCAGGTTCAGCAAGAAAGAAGCACTCTTGCTCATTTCCCCAATTATGCTTGGTTTCAGGTGGGGTCTTTTTGAGGTGTGATGAGCTGGTTCTCTCCTTAGGATCTGTGTCCATCTGAAAATGAGAAGCAAATTCTCCAACAGAGAATGAAGTTAGCACCAGATAAATGGGATTGCCATTGATTTTTTAGAGAGAATTTAATAGGTGTAGGCCCTCTTGTAGCCCACGATGATGGGAGCTTGATAATGGAGAATGGGCTCATTTTTGGATATGGTTCTGACTTGTTTCCCAGATCCAGCTATGGGTTCCATTCCACTGAGTAGATCAGTTAGCCAAATCAAGAGCAGTTGGTTACCTACCATGGCTGTGTGCCACTATTGCACTCGTGTGAGCATCACATCAGGTTGTTTGCTGCTGAGTAGCTTAGAGCATGAGTTGCTTGGACAGATGTTGGTCATTTACCCCAGTTGCTCATGTAGCACCTTCTGGCACTAGATGAACTAACTGTCTGGGGACTGACTCTCTTCCAGATTCTCGCCAGGTCACTCTATATTCTGTACCAACAGCATGTGGTGTCTTCAGTAGTAGAAAGACCTCCTTCATGATAGTGTTGTGTTGAGAGTTAAGTTTCAATATGGTTTGGAGGAGACTCAAACCATAGACTTGATTTGTCTAGAGTCACATATCTGGTGATCAGTGGAGCCAGAACTAAATCTTATGTTCTTTCCCTCTGCAGGAACTAGGATGAAGCCTGTGCTCTTCAAATTTGGGGTGATCAAAGGACTTTTCTAGAATAAAGTCACATCAAAGATAGACAAAGGTGGCTCTGGGGCAGGGGCATTCATCACATGCTTCTGGTAGGAGCTACTAGGTAGATTTTACTTATTAACTAATTCGGTGGGATTGAGCTGTTTTTGAGCACATGCCTTTGTGCTGTAAACAAGACCCTGGGCAACTAACTCCTGCTCTTGGTTTTGTAAGACGTGAATGATGGAGCCTCCTTGGAAGGGTTAGTTAGGCTCAAAGGAGGCCATGGGGGTGCATGGAGGTGCTGTGGGAGTGACAGTGGTTCCTGTGTTTTCATACTTGATTTCAGTCACTGTCCCAAGGCCACAGTGACCAATCTCTCATATAATCAATGAACCCAGCAGGTATCATTTTCTCTGAAGATAGACAGCTGAATCGTGGAAGATTAAGTCTTCCAGGCCCTTCAGTCGTGCATGGTAGAGAGGCTCCATTCTTAGGAGACCACAGAGGCTTCTGGGAAATGGGTAAGTCTGGAGAGAGCTGTGCACAGCTGCTGTCCTGGACCAGGCCCACTTCTAGCAGGAATTCCACAGCGGGACACTGATTCTCACATGACCCTGGACAGGTGGCTAGGTAATAATTATCTTTTTTTTTTTCCTAAATTCCTTTTCTCAGAGGCTAAATTTCCCAAGGGTAGTATTCCGGCTTTGGACTGCATTTCAAGGGTGTCTTTCACTTGGAACAGAGCTAAGAGCTGGACCACAGGAGGGACTTGAGCCAGGAAACACGGTGCATGGATGGGGCTGGGGGAGACAGGAAATAGCTTCTTTCTCATCCAGCTGGGCTCAGAGTAGGCAAGCTGTTTTCGTTCAAGTCCTCTTTTCTCCTACTGCCACAAGTGTCTAGCTCGGTGTTCTATCACAGCTTTGGATGCCTGCTGTTACCCAGGGACGTTTGCTAGTGTCCCAAGTAGATGCCTAAGGACTGGAGAAGGTGAGTTGCCAGGAGGTTATATGAGGCACTTCCCTGCAAAGTACTAGACTCGGGGATGTTCTGTATGCTGAGCCAAGCAGATGAGGCCATAGGCAGTTGAATATCTGTCAGGGCATAGCAATCCATAGCTCAAGAATCCTGACCATTGATTCGGAATTATAACATTGTACTTCTGGGATTTCACAGAATACTCCAGGGCTCTGGGAAGCTGTGACTTGCTCCAACAGGTACATTTTAAGGATATTAGTGAAGTTGCTTGGCTTCTACTGAGAGAAACAGTCAAGGAGAAACAGAGGAGCAGAGTGGATTTAATGGCCCAAGTCCTTGAGAAGTCCAGGCTGGATCTGGGCTGGGGGCATCCTGACTCCTGTGTTGGTCTCTCTCTTTCCACTTCACATCCTTCTCACCTTGACCCTGGCTTCCACTCCAGGAGGCTTGCTCAGTATGACAGAGACAGCCTCTTGGGCTTTCCTGCTGTCACTGTCCTCAGAAAAGGAGAAGTGTATTAGCTACTTTCCTTGTTGCTGGGACCAGATACCTGATCAAAAGCAACTTAATAAAAAAAAAAAAAAACTTGAAAAAAAACCTGAGAAACGGGCTGGAGAGATTTCTTAGTGGTTAAGGCGCTTGCCTGCAAAGCCAAAAGGGCCCAGATTTGATTCCTCAGGACCCACGTAAGCCAGATGCACAAGGTGGCGCATGTGTCTGGATTTTGTTCGCAGTGGCTGGAGCCCCTGGTGCACCCGTTCTCTATCTGCCTCTCTCTCTCTCTCTCTCTCTCAAATAAATAAATAAAATACTTAAAAAAAAAAAGAAGCAACTTAAGGAAGGGTTTATTCTGGCTCACAGTTAGGCATGGACTGACTGGTGGCAGCACTGTGAAGCAGCTGGTCACACTGTTTTCGTGGTCAGGAAGAAGAGAGCAGACAGGAAGTGGGGCCAGGCTATAAAACCTCCACGCCCACCCCCCAGTGTAACACTTTCTCCAGCAAGGCTCCAACCACCAAAGGTTGCATAGCCTTTCGATACATAGTGCCACCAGCTGGTCTTGAACTCCTAATAATCCTCTTGCCACAGCCTCCTGAGTGCTGGGATTAAAGGTCTGAGTCACCATGCCCGGCTTATCACGACTTTGTGGAAAATAATTCTACTGAAGGCACAGTCCTTTGGAAATGAGAGCCACGAGCTGTCCCCAGCTGATAACCTGCTGCGGCGCTCAGCCTCCCAGGCCTTGGTGACAGGACGCTGTGTCACCACACCACACTGCAGGTCTAGCGTGCCCCATGCACTCAGCAGGCCGGTTATGCTTTTCCCACCCAGCCCTTGGAATCACCTGCCATGAATCACACCAGTACTCCAGTAATGTTTTTCAGTTTCAGTTGAGAATTCAAAAGAGACAACTGTCACCAAACTTGCTTGACCCCTGCACACCGTGTCACAGTGTCTATTCCTCTGAGCCAGTGGAGTATGGCTACTGGTACTTTGTGAAGAGAGTGTCTGGCTACTTTCGGATATTATGTCTTAATAGGGTTGTGTCGGAGCCGGGAGGCTGGTCTGTTCTGCTGCAGGGAAGGAAAACAAGGGTGTGAGGACACCCGAGGTCACACAACTATTATTACTAACGCTGGGCTTTGGGTTTTCAACCCAAGTCTCTTGGTTATTTATAGTACAGTTTTCTTTCATTTACAACACAATTTTGGCTCCATCATTCACTGTGTGACTTAAAAAAAAACATTTTTTTTTTTCGAGGTAGGGTCTCACTCTACTCCAGGCTGACCTGGAATTCAGTATGTATTCTCAGGGTGGCCTTGAACTCACAGTGATCCTCCTACCTCTGCCTCCCGAGTGCTGGGATTAAAGACGTGTGCCACCATGCCCAGCCCAAAACTTTTATTTTTGAGGATAACTTTGGATGTTGTTCCTCAGATATTTTATCACCTCTTTTTTGTAAAATATTTTATTTTTACTTATTTATTTATTTGACAGAAAAAGAGGGAGAGAGAGTGAGAGAATGGGCGCGCCAGGGCCTCTAGCCACTGCAAACAAACTCCAGACACCTGCATCCCCTTGTGCATCTGGCTAACGTGGTCCTGGGGAATCGAACCTGGGTCCTTTGGCCTTGCAGGCAAACGCCTTAACTGCTAAGCCATCCCTCCAGCACCCCCCCTTTTTTTTTTGAGACACGGTCTGTCATTGTCCTGGAGCTCACCAATTAGTCTCAAGTTGGCCTCAAACTCAAAGCGATCCTCCTTCCTTGGCCTCCCAAGTGCTGAGATTAAAGGTGTGCATCACCATACCCAGGAATGGGCGGGGGCGGAGAATGTGTGCACCAGGGCCTTTAGCCCCTGCAAACAGACTTCATATGCATGCGCCACTTTACGTGAGTACTAGAGAATCCAACTTAGGTCATTAGGCTTTGCAGGCAAGTGCCCTAACCACCAGGCCATCTCTCCATCCCCAGACTTTTTATGTGTATTTATTTTGAATAAAATTAAGAAAGAAATAAAGCTTTACTGATATTCAGCCAATGAATTGACAAGGCACTAATTCAATCCTCAAGCCAGTGAGTCACGTGTCACTTTTGGTTCAAGAAGTATATGCTAGGGGCTCCAGAACATGTTGGGGTTCTTGGGGTGTCCTTGTGGCTTTGTCTGCTGTCAGTGTGTTGCAATGTGTTGTGGGTTACATCTTATCCAGGATGAGCAGGTTCATGGATTATATTAAGTAGTTCTAATTAAATACATTTTCAAAAACATAGACAAGCCGAATAAAAGAAGTGAGGCCTCATATTTGTAAATCGAAGGCCAGCAAAAAGGAACAAGAGGCTAATGGCCAAGCTGGTACACCTCCTGGAGGGACTTCATTATCTTGTCTTGATCTCATCAATTCTCAGGGCAAGTTGACAGCCATGTTTGAAAGGTTTCAAAATGCTCAATGAAGGGCTGGAGAGATGGCTTAGCAGTTAAGCGCTTGCCTGTGAAGCCTAAGGACCCCGGTTCGAGGCTCGATTCCCCAGGACCCACGTTAGCCAGATGCACAAGGGGGTGTACATGTCTGGAGTTCATTTGCAGTGGCTGGAAGCCCTGGTGCACCCATTCTCTCTCTCTCTGCCTCTTTCTCTCTCTGTCTGTAGCTCTCAAATAAATAAACAAAAAAAAATTTTAAAAAAGTCTTTAAAAAAAGGCAACAAAAAATGCTGAATGAAGCCCACACAAGGCTCTACTACAAGTTATTAATTACAAGCTTCACTCTGTGTTATACTTTTGGTCCTTAACTAATGTTATCACAATTTGTAAGCCCTGAAGAAGACCTTTCCATTGGAGATGTTTTCAAACTATACACCACGAGATTCTCCCAACCCTTTTCCAGACATGTATGCTTTATAATGTACAGGAACGTGAAGTTAATCATCACTGTTGGCTGGATTTAGAATGCCCTGGGAGACTTAGGAACACCTCTGGATGTGTCTCTGTAGGTATGTTCAGAGGATTAATGGATTTGGGTAGACCCACCCTGAATGGGGGTGGCACCATCCCATAGGCAGGGGGGCTGGATAGAATAAAAGAAAATAAGGGAGAAAGCCAGGGGAGTGCAGGCATCCTCTCTTTCCCTGTTTCCTGGCCACCATAACCTGAACTGTTCTGCTCTGCCATGCCTTCCCTCCCATGAGGGACTGAATCCTCTGAAATTGAATGAAATAAACCCTTTCTCAAGTTGTTTCTGTCATGTGCTCTGGTCACAGCACTGAAAGTTAGCACAGTGAGCTAGCTATCCAGTATATATAAATATACAACACAAATGACCAGAAATCAAAGGTGTGCACACAAAACATGTTCACTCACAGAATGTGTAATCAAAAGTTCAAAGATGGATCCACCCTGCCTTTATGGGCTGCTTCCAGTGGCAAATGGATCCTTTTTCTCTCTCTCTCTGTGTGTGTGTGTGTGTGTGTGTGTGTGTGTTTTCGGTTTTTCGAGGTAGGGTCTCACTCTAGCCCAGGCTGATTTGGAATTCATTATGTAGTCTCATGGTGGCCTTGAGTTTACGGCGATCCTCCTACCTCTGCCTCCCAAGTGCTGGGATTAAATGCATGCGCCACCACACCTGGCCTCTGTGTGTTTTTTTTTTTTTAATTTTTTTATTTATTTTTATTTATTTATTTGAGAGTGACAGACAGAGAGAGAAATAGGCAGATAGAGAGAGAGAATGGGCACGCCAGGGCGTCCAGCCACTGCAAATGAACTCCAGACACATGCGCCCCCTTGTGCATCTGGCTAATGTGGGTCCTGGGGAAAAGAGCCTCGAACCGGGGTCCTTAGGCTTCACAGGCAAACGCTTAACCGCTAAGCCATCTCTCCAGCCCCTCTGTGTGTTTTTTAAAAAAATATTTTATTTATTTATTTGAGACAGCGGAAGATAGAAATATATATATATATATATATATATATATATATATATATATTATATATAGAGAGAGGGAAAGAGAATCTATCTATCTATCTATCTATCTATCTATCTATCTATCTATCTATCTATTTATCTAGAGAGAGAGAGAGAGAGAGAAAGAGAAGCAGATATATAGAGAGAATGGGCATGCCAGGGCCTCTAGCGACTACAAATGATCTTCAGATATAATTGCCACCTTGTGTATCTGGCTTTATGTGGGTACTGGGGAATTGAACTCGGGTCCTTTGGCTTTGTAAGAAAGCACCTGAACTGATAAGCCATCACTCCAGCCCTCCGTGTTGTTTTTGAGGAGCCTTTTGCAAGGACCCACCTAAGTCTATGGCTCCTCTCCCACCTTGCTTTCTCTGCTGTGACCCCTTGTGCCCGCTCACAGGGCAAACGTGCCAGCTCACATACTGACCCACATTTGCTTCTGCCCAGGGCCTTTGTCCATTCATCCACGGAGCCACTCAGGGAACACTTCGCTTTTTTCCAATCCAATTCGGGTTTCCTAGTGACCCATTCTTAACGAATTGGATTATTTTCCTTCATTTACTCTTGACTTAATCTGTCAAAGCAGACTGATTTTAGTGATGGCTGATGTTCCTCCTTTCCTCTGATTATCGTCTCTAAGAGGGATAACTCCCCACTGTCCATGAAGTACTTGGAAGGTTAATAGACATTCAGCAGATTATGGACTAAGTAAAGGCTATATTATAGTTCAAGGCTTTCGCAGTGCCGCGGTAAGATGTGATCCCTGGAAACCAGTTGGTGGATGAATCACCATTGCCATGAGAAGTTCAACACTGGAAGAGATAAGGAGCAATGCAGGAAAACAACTCCAGTTCATGGTTAATTGCTAAACAAGCACACGGGATGTCAAATGCATCAGGTTCAAAGAGAGAACACTCTTTGGGGAGGGGTGGACTGGGCTGCCTTCAGATGTATCATCTTTTGAAATATAAAAGCCATATGTGAACAGACACATGCTGATGTCTGGAAGCTGAAATCCTTGCTTCTGATACGGAAAGCCTAATTTAATTTTGATTTACGAGAGTCTCCAGTTGGACCCTGAGGTCATGAGGATAATGCCGTCTCCCCAGATCACTGCAACGCGCATGGGATCTGCCCTTTCTCAGGCTCTGCCCCCCTTTCTCCTTCGGAGATGAAGCTGAGATTAGCATTCCCTAGGACTTGCATCGGTCCTTCCCAGCATGACATGTTTTAAATGTGTGTGTATGGTATGTGTATGGTGTCTGTATGGTGTATACATGTGTACAGATGTGTGCATGCATGCAGAGGCCAGAGGAGAATGTCTGGTGTCCTCTATCACTCGTCCACTTTATTTCCTTGAGACAATCTCTCACTGAACCTGGCACTAATTGACCAGTGAGCCCCAGCAATCTTCTCATCTCTGCCTCCCTCAGTACTGGGGTTATAAGTATGCATGCCCATGCGCCTGCTGGAGATGGAGCGAGCGAGCGAGAGAGAGAGAGAGAGAGAGAGAGAGAGAATTGCACTTCAGGGCCTCCTGCAACTACAAACTCCAGATGCATGTGCCCCTGGTGCATCTGGCTTTACGTGGGCCCTGGGGAATCAAACCCAGGCCATCAGGCTTTGCAGATGAGCGTCTCTAACCACTGAACAATCTCTGTAGCCGGAGAAGCAACTCTTGGTGTTGATTTAGGAGGTTGTGGAGCCCAGCCTGGTGTTTATGTAACCAGAGTCTGGTACTGTCCAAGAAGCACTTCTGTTTATTCCACTGCTTTCTCACGCATCTTCTTCCTTAAGGATGCTGGCTTCCTGGAAGCATGGACCGTCACTATCTGTCACCATAGAAACCTCAGCATCCAGGCCAGTGCGTGGTGCAGAGCAGGTGCTCGATACACCCTTGTTGAGTGAATGACTGGAGGGAAGTTCTGAAGGAGGGTGGAGTTCATGGTTGTGACTGAAAGCACACAGACTAGAGGTGGTGCGCCATGATTCTTCTATTCCTCAAGCTGTGAATAACCCCAGGACAGGGGATGCTTCACCCAACCCCCCATCTCTTTATTTCCCTCGACATCCCCCAACAATAGGTGCTTCTCACATTCCATGAGAGAAGACATCCATAAATGGGAAGCTCTTGACCTTGAGGTGGACAGGAAGGAAAGGCAGGTGAACTTGGATATGGGTTGACCTACAGTGAAGTCCTAGGCCCCTTCTCACTTACTGCACAACCTCAGGCAAATCACTAGACTTCTCAGCCCCACTCAGTTTATTCACCCGTGCCATGGGAACATCCACAGCAGGAGTCCTTGTCCAGGGAAGAGCTCTGCAAACAGTGGGATGCCCAGAGATGAGTGTCAAGGTGGACTCTTGCCCAGGCAATTAGGAAAGGCTGGGGATTCCCATAGGGCTATTGGTAGTGTCCTTGGCCTTCGGATGGACGTTGAGCTCAGAAGCTGAACCTGAACGCCAGGTCTTTGCCTCCCCAAGCTCCTGTTGTCATCACCTTCCTCTGTCTCCTCCCTCCCCTCCCCCCCGTCTCTCTTTATACTGGCTCATCCAGCCAGAACCACGTGCCAGACAAAACGCAACTTGATAGCCTGAGTTATCTAGAATTACATCCCCAGAGCATCACCACATTTTTTCTTTTTCAGGGGAGGAGGCAAAACAAGGACCAGGGCACTGCAGGGCACAGAGGATGTGCGAGGCACTTTCCAGTCTTTCCTTCGAACAACTTGGCCTGTGGTTTCCTGAAGAATTTTCTGCAGTCGGTAGAGCCCTGTAGGTCAAATGAGGTCCTCTCTCTCTCTTGTTTTGGTTTTTCGAGGTAGGGTTTCACTCTAGCCCAGGCTGACATGGAATTCATTATGCAGTCTCAGGGTGGCCTCGAACTCACGGTGAGTTCAAGCCTCCCTGGGCTCTGGGTTTAAAGGTGTGTGCCACCACACCTGGCCAAATGAGGATCGCTCACTGGGAAGGATTATAGGGGAACAAAGATCCTGCACCAATTTCCCTTATTAGCCTGGAATTCTCCCATCACCTGAACTTTTGTTTTCTGAATTTTTATTTATTTATTTAGTTAAGGGAGGGGGAGGGAGAGAATGGGCATTTTCGGGCCTGTAGCTGGTACCCAGGCTGGCAGGCTTTGCAAGCAAGCACCTTTGATAGCTTTGATAGCACCCACTGTCATGACTTTTTTAGTGTGTAAGTGTGTGTAAGTGTGCATGTGCATGTGCATGTTTGTAAGTGTGTGTGTGTGCACATGTGTATATGTGTGGATGCTCATGTACATGTGTTTATAGGCATGTGGTCAATGTCGGTGTTACCCTCAGTATTTCTCTCTCTCTCTTTTTGAGATCAGGTCTCACTCTAGCCCAGGCCGACCCGGAATCCACTATGAAGTCACACGCTGGCCTTGAACTCACAGTGGCCTTACTACCTCTGCCTCTGAGTGCTGGGATTAAAGGCATCCGGCACCGCATCCAGCTTTAACCTTATTTATTTATTTTAATATTTTGTTTTTCTTTCTTTATTTGAGAGAGAGAAAGAGGCAGAGAGAGGGAGAAAGAGAGAGACAGAGAGAGGGAGAGAGAGAATGGGTATGCCAGGGCCTCCAGCCACTGCAAACAAACTCTGGAAGCATGTGCCACCTTGTGCATCTGGCTTATGTGGGTCCTGGGGAATCAAACTGGGGTTCTTTGGCTTTGCAGGCAAGTGCCTTAACCACTAAGCCATCTCTCCAGTCCCCCCCACCAACCTTATTTTTTACACAGGCTCTCTCACCAATTTTGCTAGTGAGTCTTGGGATCTCCTGTTTCAGCCTCCCCAGTCCTGTTTTACAGGGATTAAAGGCACTGTCTTCCAAGCCTTGCTTTTAAGTGGGTTCTGGGGATCCAAACACAGGTGCTCAGGGTTTTGCACAGCAAGCACTTTGCCAACTGAGCCATCTCCTCTATATTTACATTATTACAAAAATTAATCTGACTTATGAACAGGACTATTTTAATTTGGACACAGTGACAAGCATCTTGAAATTTAAATGAAAGTGATTATGTTTCCCTTCATGTTCAGTAAATGATGACTCAGCTATTTGCGTTCAAAATTGAAAGGCGGACCAGTTACTCTGCACAGGTCTATGATGCCATCAGTTTGCTTGATAAGGCCTCTCCCCACTTTTGCCCACTTTCCTGTCAAGGTTTCTATCCTCCCCACCAGGTTCAGTTCTAAGGTCCCTTCGGTATGGCCTCACGTACCGTGCATCCCCTTCCACTATGTCATTTCAAGAGACTTCCTCAATAGTGTATGTGCTCTCAGAATGATCCCTTTTCTCTGCCCTTGTTCTTTTCAATCAGAGATAAAGTAAATTGGAACTCAGGAGTTAAATATGATTGCTTATGAGAGATAGCTTAGTGGTTAAGGTGTTTGCCTGTGAAACCCAAGGACAGACCTGGGTTCAATTCCCTAGTACCCATGTAAGCCAGATGCATAAAGTGGCACATGTGTCTGAAGTTCCTTTGCAGTGGCAAGAGGCCCGAGTGTGCCCATTCCCACTGCCCTTTCTCCATGTCTTCTTGTAAATAAATAAAATATTGGGCCGGAGAGATGGCTTAGCCGTTAAAGTGCTTGCCTGTGAAGCCTAAGGACCGAGGTTTGATTCTGCAGGTCCCATGTAAGCCAGATGCACAGGGTGGCACATGCATCTGGAGTTTGTTTGCAGTGGCTAGAGGCCCTAGCATGCCCATTCTCTCCCTCTCTGCCTCTTAGTACACAAGTAAATAAATAAAATATTCTTTAAAAAGTAATAAAAATATTTTAAAAAGTCATAATTCATCCTGGTTTCATTGTCATAGGACACTATGGAGGCAACCGTGAGGCCTGTGACAGGTCACCTGGGCTTTCTCTACCCAGAGCTCCTTCCTGGGACCAGGGCGCTACTCCATGTCGCCCCTGCACTTTTCCTTGGGCCCTCTCGTCTTGCTGGAACGCCCGCCCTCCCTAACCGTGCCCGCTCGAATTCTTCCAGGCCCAGCCACCTCTGTCATCCGCGAGTGTCTCGTGATTTCTGTGCCACGTTCCATGCAGCTCTTATTTATTGCCCTCTCACACACCTCCACAGTCGAGGCTCTGCATGCATTGTCCTTCCCTGCCCACCAGATCCTCCAGGTGAGGCCGGTGTGGGTGTCTTCCTGATCCCTGTAGCCCCCCCCCCACCCCAAAGGGCACATTACAATGCATGTAGAACTGATTGGCAGCAGCTGGTACACGATACTTTCTGTGGTGATTCAGAGCCCCAGAAAGAAAATATCCCGCTCCCCGAAGGATGCCTGCCTATGTAAGGTTTCTATTTCACCTCACAGGGAAGGCCTGGGGGACAGGGCTGTGAGGTGCATGTCGCAGTCTCTGGGGAATATCTGGATTCCAGATTAAGCACCCTAAGCACAAAGGTAGTGGAGCTGGAAATTCGTTGTGTTGCTTGCCCAGGAAAAGACGCGATGTGTTCCAGACTCCATGTACTGCGCTGGGCCCTTAAAGGGCATGTATGCATGTAATTCATCAAGCCTGGCTTCCGGAACCAGCCAGACTGGGTTCTGATTTGACCTGATGAGTTTGCTGCAAGTCTTTTCTCCGCCCTGGATCCCCTTGGACACTGAGCTCAGCGTACCCCTGCATGCACTTGAAGCCAATTGAACTTGTAAAGCCAGAAAAGCAGAGCGGAGATTTCTTAGGGAAGTCTGGAGAAAAACATTCCATATCTCACAACACCAACTTGCAAGAACTTCCCCTTTAACGGAACTGCTCATCCTCCAAAGCTCTTTTCTCAACCTTAATCTTCCTCTACCTTATCCCCCACCACCTGTCCCCCTATGACATTCTCCCATTCCCAGTGATACCTTCTCCAGTGATCTAGGCTCCTCCTCATGGATCTTGGAAGGTAGGGAGGATTAATGAGTACAAACATTCTTTCATCTCTCATATTTAGAATGTTAATTAACAGAAAATCCTATTCATTCATATGTCAGAAATTACGTGTGGGTGATGCGTCGGATTCCTGGGTGGCCCTAGCCTACCAAAGTCTTTCAGTGGTGTGCTGAAACCAGTTCACGTGAGCTCCCTCAGCGACAGCATGTTAGTGACTTGAACTCTGCCACCACGGGAGCGTTCATACCACTGCAATTAGTAAAAGCTACATGCCAGGGCTTGCCTCGCCCTAGAGAGTGGGTTGTTAAGCATTAACCAACACACCACCAACACTGTGCCTTTCTCTGGCTGTGGTGCAAGGTGTCGGGAGTGTACCAGCAAGGCTTTCTGTCCGTCACACTCGTGGTATCCTGTAGCAGGCACGGAGTAAGCCTAGGAAGCGAGGAGAACTGCTCTCCATTCTTCAAGCTCCACCCCAGCACAGCGGTCATCTCTCTTCCTCTTGCTTGGCTGTACCACTGCTTGCTTCTCCTAGCATCTGTGCTGTTTGCTGGCTGGTTCTAGACCAAACATGAAGCTGGCTTAGGGTCATGCTCTTTTTTTTTTTTTTTGAGGTACCAACATGGCATGTGGAGAAGGCCTCATCGGCTAGGACATAGACAGTGCAAGACCTGGTGACAGGAACGTGTCAGCTGATGTGCAGTGAGGACTGGCGCTGCTCTAAACCCATGGTCTCCTCTGTCACCTGGGTCCTCTCAGGGGCATTGCTGTGCAATAAATATCCTTGGAAGTAAGTTCTCTCCTGCTGTGTGAGCTGAGAGGGGCCAGGGATCTGGTCCTGCCACAACCACTTAATTAACAATTTATTGGTGCTATTGAGGCCAGAGGATATGATAGTGAGTAAGGCCTAGTTTGTGCCCTAATGGAACACAGTGAGGGACAGACACAAGCAATAATAAGCAATGTGGTTGGTGAGCCATCAAGGGTTACACGGATGGAATATAGATTCATGAATGTCGGAGAAGCCGTAGGGAGATGGTATTTAAATTGGGACAAAATGAATAGGCTCATGCTTATAATCTCACTATGTGGGAGGCTGAGGTAGGAGGATTGCTGTGAGCTTGAGGCCAGCATGGGCTACACAGTGAATTTCAGGACAGCCTAGACTAATAGACCCTGCCTCAATTAAAAAAAAAATGCATAGGATTAGTCAGGCATGTGAGGGAGTCATGAGCAAGTTATGTTAGAAACATAAACAAACATGCTTGTATCTTTCAACAATATCAGAATTTATCGAATAACACCAACCTGCCCCCATTTCAGCCCTAGGTGTCTTCTTTTTGGTATTCTGATGAAGGGGTTACACCCTTTCCTAGGCCTGATACTGGCTACTTTGGTAGTTCTCCCCTGTGGCTGTTAAAATCCCCGAGGAGTTAAGTCTCCTGTCCTCCAGCTGAACTCAAACAAGAGAGTCAGTATCGGGCAGCCTTGAACATCTAGCTAAGGCTCGCCTGCGCTCCTATGCCCCCGTCTGTGGGAGGCTCAGGGCTTTCATGCTTGCATTTTGGCATCACCCTTGCTTCTGAGGTGCTGAGCCTGCTGCCTTGGTCTAGTGTAAGAATCAGCAGCCCATCCTGTGGACGCTTCTCTTTTCATGAAATCACACACCTACCGCTCTGTCAGGAGGCCACCCTGACTCTCCAGACCACGCCAGCTCTGCTTGGTATATATTGTTGAGTGTGTGTGCGTGCTCGTGCGTGCGTGTGCATGGGGGGCTCCAGAAGACAATCTCAGGTGTTGTTTCTCAGGTGCTGTCCACCTTTTGGGAGACAGGATCTCTCACTAGCCTCACCAAGTAGGCTACATGGGCTGCTTGAAACTCCTCAGATAGGCTAGACTGACCAGTGACCTGTCTTTGCCTCTCCAGGGCTTGGATTAAGGGTGTATATCATCATATCAAGCTTAATTTTTTTTTAGAAGTGTTTCATGGGCTGGAGAGATGGCTTAGTGGTTAAGTGCTTGCCTGTGAAGCCTAAGGACCCCGGTTCAAGGCTTGATTCCCTGGAACCCACGTTAGCCAGATGCACAAGGGGGTGCACGCATCTGGAGTTCGTTTGCAGTGGCTGGAGACCTTGGTC
Organism: Dipus sagitta; assembly: GCA_036346955.1. Taxonomy (NCBI): domain Eukaryota; kingdom Metazoa; phylum Chordata; class Mammalia; order Rodentia; family Dipodidae; genus Dipus; species Dipus sagitta. Next base: position 190,490,834 of record CM070771.1, read on the forward strand.
CTTGGTGCGCCCATTCTCTCTCTCTGTCATTCTCAAATAAATAAATAAAAATAAACAAAAATAATAATAATAAAAAACGGGTGTGCCAGGGCCTCTAGCCACTGCAACTGAAATCCAGATGCATGGACCACCTTGTACATCTGGCTTTATGTGGGTCCTGGGGAATCAAACCTGGGTCCTTAGGCTTCTCAGGCAAGTGTCTTAACTACTAAGCCACTTCTACAGCCCACAGCTTTTTTTTTTTTTTTTTTTAAAGCAACACGATTCTGTGAATTGAACTCAGATTTTCGTGGTTGTGAGGCAAGTGCTTTTACTGACTGGGCTATCTCTTCAGCCCTGTTGATGGTTTTGTAATTAGTTGACATGGTGTGTTTGACAAGGAAGAGATCGTGGCTATATTTCTTTATTCCATTAGACTAGGCACTGGAGGGGGCTTCAGTGAATAACTGCTGAAAGTTGAGGGGATGGCAACGGGAAGCAATGAGGTGGGGTTTCAGAAGAAAGAACAAACACACCCTGTGTGTGGGTGTTGATAGTTCCTTCTACTTTCTGCTCAGGAGTCTTTCCTGACCCCCGAGGGAATGTAGTAGGTGACAGAACCATCACCCAGCTCCTTAGTTACACCTCTTACCTGAAGGATCAACTTAGACTGAACAAGAGTTTCTTGTTCCCAGTTCCTAGGTGAGAGAATATGATTGGTTCAAATGGTTGGGGTGTACCACAGTAGTCCAGTCAGTACTGATGAGGTGGGGCGCTGATTGATCAGTGGTTAAGGCACTTGTGTACAAAGCCTAAGGACCCAGGTTCGATGTCCCAGTACCTATGTAAAGCCAGATGCACAAAGTAGCACACATATCTGACGTTCCTTTGCAGTGACTGGAGGCTCTGGTGTGCCCATTCTCTCTCTCTTTGCCTCTCTCTGCATGTAAATAAGTATTTTAAAAAATACTGGTCACGGGACAGGAAATAAGGTAAAAAAATATAGATCCCATGAGCCCTTTCAGGTAAGTGGTATACCCAATGGATCCTAGTAAACTGGGAAGATACTCCAAAAGACACTCACCGTCACCTATACAGAATCACTGGCAAACACAGTAACTGACCTTTGAATGGTGATAAGGAACCGAATGAATAAGAGAGTAGAGAGACAAGTAGGTTCAGAGAGAGAGGGAATATACTCACCAGTCCACAGGGGAGTGAGCTGTTGGTTTGTCTCCCCAGATCAGGGTTTCAGGCTCTAGTCCCAGGAGCCTGGAAAGGGCAAATATTCCCCAGACTGTTTTCCTGGCTGCTTTGGAACTCTCATGCCAGAGGAGGGAGAAAACGAGATGGACCTGTGCCCAGTCTGCAGAGAGGAGCTGGCTGGTTCTGGAATGGGCTGGTATTCTCCAGACCTTTGGGCTGTTATGAAGCTGTTCACAATGGCAGAGGGGAGGATAGGGGAGAGAGGGAGAGAGAGAGAGAGAGAGAAGAGGGGAACTCCTCTCAGGGGCATTGCTGTGCAATAAATATTCTTGGAAGTAAGTTCTCTTCTGCTGTGTGAGCTCAGAGAGGCTCCTGCCACAACCAGATAATTAACAACTTATTGGTGCTATTGAGGCCAGAGGATATAATAGTGAGTAAGGCCGAGTTTGTGCCCTAATGGAACATTGTGAGGGACAGACACAAGGAATAATAAGCGATGTGGTTGGTGAGCCATCAAGGGTTACACGGATGGGATATAGATTCATGAATGTCGGAGAAGCCGTAGGGAGATGGTATTTAAATTGGGACAAAATGAATAGGCTCATGCCTATAATCTCACTGTGTGGGAGGCTGAGGTAGGAGGATTGCTGTGAGCTTGAGGCCAGCATGGGCTACACAGTGAATTTCAGGGCAACCTAGACTAACATGAGACCCTGCCTCAATAAAAAAAATGCATAGGATTAGTCAGGCATATGAGGGTGTCATGAGCAGGTTATGTTAGAAACATAAACAAACATGCTTGTATGTTTCAACAATATCAGAATTTATCAAATAACACCAACCTGCCCCCATTTCAGCCCTAGGTGTCTTCTTTTTGGTATTCTGATGAAGGGATTACACCCTTTCCTAGGCCTGATATGCCTGATAAGTTATTGAACCTGCTTTTCCTGATGATTTTAGTACACCCATGTGCTCCAATAGTCCCAATTCATCTGGACAAATTTATTTGGTGGCATCCTTTCTGCTCTCAAGGCAAAGTCATTTTTCAGTCTGTGCCACATGGGTGGTGCCTGGCAGATGGCACCTCTCATATGTTCACTCAAGAGCAGAGTGATCTTCTTGGCCTGATCTCAACAGAGGATCGTGAAGGAGAGAAGGGTGTGGTGCGGGGTTTTAGGCCAGGGCAATTTATTAAAAAAAGAAAAAAAGCCTATAGGAGAAAAAAATGGCATTTCGGGCTGGAGAGATGGTTTAGTGGATAAGGCATTTGTTTGCAAAGCGTGAGGACCCAGGTTCGATTCCCCAGTACCCATGTAAGCCAGATGTACAAGGTGGAACATGCATCTGGAATTCATATGCAGTGGCTAGAGGCCCTGGTGCGCCCATTCTCTCTTCTTCTCCCTATCTGCCTTTCTCTCTTAATAAATAAATAAATTAATAAAATATTAAAAAAAAACCATGATATTTCCCAGAAATACAAGTTCTCCAGAACTCTGGCTAAATATTGAGCATATTGGACTTGTGATGGTGCTGCATATTGTATGTGATTTTTTTTCACTGTTTTATGGGTGGGGGCTGTGTTTTCCACAAATGGAAGGTATTTCCAGATCTCACAGGCTTTGACTAATATGAGAGCAGGGCATGAGGGCATCATGACATCTCAGCACCTCTGAGCCAGCAGCAATCACCCCCTATGTGAACAAGGACAAGGGCTGTGGAAGCAGTTGCCAGGTGGCAGGGCCACCACTCCGTTTCCTGGGTTCTGCTGTGGTTCTGTGGTTGAGGCTGTACCACCAACACCGGGTCACTGAACCTTGATCTGACCAGAGCTGCTTTCTAGGGTTTCACATGATGTCCTGCTCTGCGGCATCCGTGCCCTGCTCCACCAGGGACAATAGAGTGGCCTTCGTTATCTTCATCTCCACAACCCACCAAAAATACTTCTGACAGTCTGAGAGCCTGTGTGCACTGGAGCCTACTTTCTCCCTGGGTTGAGGACATTCCCGCTGTGACACCTGTCATCCCATGAATTGCCAAAGTGGGAGGGCTGGGTAGGTGTCTCCTCTCTCTCATACTATTTTGTACATGTCATCCCTTAACCTGTGAGGCAGGTATAGTGTAAAGGGGACCGAAATGGGAAAAGACAACCTTTTTGGCTAGAAGAGGCACAGTCTTCCATCAAGGCTGTGTGAGTGGTTGGTAGAACCTCAAAACTTGTCTGGACTTGGTTCCTTATCTGAAGTGATGGGAGGCTAGGCAGATGTTCTTTGGCTTGCTTACCCACATGCTACCTAGGAATCTAGGACACCTGGGCAGAGGGTGGGTGACACATGGATTGAGTGAACAGAGGAGTGCCCTGGCAAGCAAGGATGGCACACTCAGAAGGACCTAGCTGATCTAGGATGAGAAGTATATTCTATCTAGCCACTCTTTCTACATAGAGCACAAACTTTCTAGTTTATCAGGACTCCTGTCATAGCACCCTCCTCCAATCTTTTGTTCCATCTGGCCTCTGTAGTCAAGGTTATGCATTCAACTCTTGAATGCCTTCCACATTCCCTCTCCCAGCTTCCCCATGACCTGACTCAGGGACTTTTCTACATACTGAATCATAATGGCTGCCCACATCTGTTGAGTAACTTCCATCTGTTGTGTCTGGTCCTGTATTAAGGTTTTCCACACTTTATCTCACAGAGTCCTTATGAAACACCCTTGGAAACAGGTTCTGCCTGCAGCATGCCTGTCCTCCTCTTCACATGGCTGTATTGTTCCTGCTCATTCATTAGCTCCATTGTTTTTGCTAGAGTTTCATTATCCCCTTCCCCTCATTGCTTTCTGTCACATAATCCTGTGTTATTTTCTTTATAGTACTTGTGGTAGAAGTTATCCTGCTGCTTTCTTTCCTTTTGTTTTTCTCTTGAGGGAGGGTCACATTCTAGGCCAGATTAATTGGAACTCTGTAGCCCAGGCTGGCTTCAAAATCATGGCTACCCTCCTACAAGTGAGTGCTGTGATTAAAGGTCTGCACCACCATGCCCAGATTTTTGCTTCTGTCTTTTTTTTTTTTTTTTTGATGTAGGGTCTTGCTCCAGCCCAGACTGACCTGGAATTCACTATGTAATCTCAGGGTGGCCTTGAACTCACGGTGATCCTCCTACCTCTGCCTCCCGAGTGCTGGGATTAAAGGCGTGTGCCACCACGCCCGGCTCATACCTGGTTTATTTGCTTATTTCTTAATGGATTGTCATTATTCCCTAGAATATAAGCTTCCCTGAAGCACAGACCTTGTTTTTTTATGATCACATTGGCCTTCCAGACCCCTATACCTGCCCTAGTCCAGGCTGGCCTCAAAATCATGGCTATCCTCTTACAAGTGAGTGCTGCGATTAAAGACCTGCACCACTGTGCCCAGATTTTTGCTTATTTCTTAATGGATTGTCATGAATATATGGTTCAAAAGCACAGACCTTGTTTGTTATGAGCACATTGGCCTTCCAGACCCCCAACTCTACCCTTAAGACCTAGAAGAAGGCATTGCATACCCTAGGTGTTGAGAAACATGGTCTCAGTGGATCAATGAGTCATGATGTCAGCTATGAAAACATCCAAGCAGAGAGAGAGAGAGAGAGAGAGAGAGAGAGAGAGAGAGAGAGCGCAAATTATTTGCAGTTCTTATGTTAGCAAAATTGGTGTTTAAACCCAAGTTGCATGTCTCTAGCACCTTTGGTCCTGGGCTAGGTTTAATAGTGGTATAACCTTCTTTTGTCTGGTTTCTCTTACTAGTCTGAAGTGGGCTGGATTGCTTTCTACTCTGATAGGTCATCTAACTGGTGCTTGGTTTTGCTTTCCTTTAATATTTTCTATTTATTTATTTGAGATGGAGAGAGAAAGAGAGAGAGAGAGAGAGAGAGAGAGAGAGAGAGAGAGAGAGAGAGAAAATGGGTGTGCCAGGGCCTCTTGCTGCTGCAAGTGAATTCCAGATGTATGTTCCACCTTGTACATCTGGCTTATGTGGGTCCTGGGGAATTGAACCTGGGTCCTTTGGCTTTGCAGGCAAGCATTTTAACCACTAATCCATCTCTCCAGCCCTTGCTTTTCTTGTCATGGAACATGAGTTCTCAGAACTGGGCTTCTCATCCTTCCTTGCCTCCCTTCTGTGAAAATAGTTCCTTGTTTGAACATTTAATTTCTCATGGATCTAGAAGCCACAGCAGTGAAAAGCACACTTCTTTCCTGACAACCTGATTCAGACAAGGGTTCTAAATTTACTGTAACTCTGGATTGTCCCTCTATAGGCATCATGGCACTGAGAGTGGAGGGTGAGTAAGAGCATGGGGATTTAATTTCTCAGAAAAAAACATAGAAAAAAATGCCAGAGAGAAGAAATAAAAATCTGCAGTCCATTTCTGGTGGTCATTTTTAAAGGGAAATATAAAAATAGAAAGTCTTGTTTAACTGAGAAACTCTCTAAGAATGGATGTACAACAGAATCGTGTATAGAATTGGGCAAAATATGAAATTCCATCCCAGTTCTGGGAAGAGTCAGAGGAAAAGGGACATATGTGTCTCGTTTTGTCCTTTCTCAGATTTTATATTCATGGTATATAAATAAAGAAGGAAACGAAAGATGGGAGAAAAAAATCTTAGCTCCCCCAAAATATCTGAGATATGATGGATAAAATCCATCAGAATGTTCATGTCTCAGAAAATTCTAGACTAATCTCAGAAATGCAGGATTCAACACTATAACTTCAGAAGACTGTCAAAGTGAAGCTCAGCATTTCTGAGAGTCTCCCCTCCCACTGTCCAAGTTTCCCCTTCATCTTATATGTCCATAAGTCCTCTGTCCTTTGCAGAAGTCAGTCTTGATCATTTAAATGAGTCATTATTGAAATAGACTTCTAAATTTAAAACTGTCTCCCACATTGAAACATGAACTCCTTTAAATACGAGACGATAACATCCCAAGGAAGTCTGAATCAGAAATAGAGGCTCCCACGCTTTTGTCTTTCCTTGTTTCCTTCTTGCTAAGAGAAATTTCTTTTTTTTTCTTTTTTTTTTTAAAAATCATATTTCAGAAGGTTCTACGGCTGGAAAACAGAGCAGGCAGTTTAGCTCTCTCTCCTACAGCTCAGCAGCCGGGAGTGCTGCTGATGGAGTTAGTTGGGAAGAGTGTGGGGGGGCGGCTCCGTGTAGGGGCTTTGCTTCATCTTAGGGGTGTGCCTCGTGCACACAAAAGGTCAGGAAGGGCATGGGAGAGGACTAAGCCGGTAAGCTTGTCATTTAAGCAATAAAGGCCCGAGAAAGCCTCAGAGGGCCTGTGTTTGATTTCCGGCACACAAGTCAAAAGATAAGTAGTCTATGCAGGCCTGAAACGTTAGTCCCATGGAAGACAGAGACAGGAATTACTTGGGCTCGCTGGTCAGCCAGTCTGACTAAAAACGGCAGCTCCAAGTTCAGCGAGGGACTGTCTAAGGAAACAACATGGGAGAGCAACAGAGGCCTCTGTTTGCTCATGTACATACGAGCTGCACACATCTACACACACATGCATATACTGTACATACACAAACTACATACAACAACAGGGCAGCAGGGTGCTCATGGAGTCAGACTATCCCCTGAGCAACTTATTTCCTTCAACCTTTGTCAATCTCTTGGAAATATTCTCTTCTGGTGGGGTGGGGGAGGAGCAGAAGGCCGTCCCTTCTTTGTACCTGGGGATGTGTCTGGGAGTACATGAAGCAAGCCACTGGATCAATTTGGGTGCCTTCTCAAACGTCACTATTTAGGATTTGGAAAATTGACTTGCTTTTTAAAAAGTATTTATTTGACAGAAAAAGAGGGAGAGAGAGAGAGAGAGAGAGAGAGAGAGAGAGAAAATGGGTGCACCAGGGCCACCAGCCACTACAAATGAACTCCAGATGCGTGCACCCTGCCTTTTGAATCTGGCTAACGTGGGTCCTGGGGAATCGAACCTGGGTCCTTTGGCTTTGCAGACAAACGCCTTAACCACTAAGCCATTCCTCCAGCCCATTTACTTGCTTTTTAATTAAAGCAACACACAAATTCAAAGAGATGATGGGCTTATGACAGTGGGAGTCTGCCTCCCTCTGGGTCACCGGCTCCTGTGGGGTTCACGTCCCTGCCATTCAAGGCCGCTTGCATCAACACTACTGACCGCACTGGGAACTCCAGGAGAAAATGTTCATTGGAAGGGGAAGAACCCACCAGTGTGGGCTGTGGAGAGGACTGGGCGTGTCCCAGGAGTTGCTATTCAGCAACAAGGGATTCGTGGAATAAAGAGGTACCTCAGATGGTCACAGCTCAAAGCCATCAAATCTTCAAATCAGTTTTTTTTTTTTTTTGTTTTGTTTTTGTTTTTTACATAAAAGGCTTTATTTGCAGGGGAGCAGGAATTTAATCAAACAAGCCAAATCCCATATCATCACCTCACTCCCCAGCCTCTTCTTCCTTCTCATCCTCCTTCTCCTCGGCCGCAGCAGGGGCAGAACCGGCAGCAGAGCCAGCCACAGCCCCACCGGCAGGCACACCGGCGAGCTTGCCAATACCTTGGGCGATGACATCTTCAATATTTTTCCCGTTCAGCTCACTGACGACCTTGTTAAGCCGGTCATCATCAGCCTCGATGCCCACGCTGTCCAGGATCTTCTTGATGTCCTTGGCGCTGGGGGAGGAGGTGCCCCCGAGGGCCGCCAGCAGGTAGGAGGTGACGTCACGCATGTCGACAGTGCGGACAGGCCCAGCGCGTGCGGCGTCGGCGAGAGAAAGCCAGATCAGTTTTTTTTAAAGAAAAAAAATGAGCCATATTTTTATTTTGTTCTGAAAGGTCACCAATACCTAATAAATACATCTAACCTGCTTCTTTGGCTTCTGTACAATCGCTTGCTTAACATAAGGCTCAGGTAAGGAAATAGTTAACTGAAGTACCGGCCGTTGCCTTAGTAACCTGTGCATACCTAATCTCTGAAAAGCCTTAGCTCTCTGGGAAGCCCAACGCCTAGCTGCAGGGGCCCTAACTCCCTGCACAAGGTCAAGATAACACGGGAACAGCACGGCCCGGGCGACTGCCTGGTGACGTCTGAAAAGTCCCCGAACTGAAACATGTTTAAGATATTTCTGCATTTTTGCCTTTAAAACCCCTACCTCCCGGCTGCTAGGGGCTCTTCACCCCTCCTGCGTGAGGACTTCGTGTCGAGCCCCGGTGCACCGGTACAATAAACCTCTTGCGACTTGCATTGAGAGTTCTCCGTGTGAGTGTCTCCGGGTCTGGTAGACAATCCCATCTGGGGGACCCTCTGGGGCTCCCCACATTTTGGAGGTCCCACCGAGATTGTCCAGGATCTCTACAGGACCCCAGACCTCACTCCGGACCCCTCAGAGGTAAGAGGCGCCTCCTGTTACGTCTGTCTGTCTGTCTGTCTCTGTCTGTCTCTGTGTTTGTCTAACCTCGTCCGATCTTGAGAATTCTCAATCTGGGTGCCTTGCTCTGGGGTGTGGCAGGTCGGGGCTGACGGGCCTGAGGACCACCACCCAAGCAATCTGGAGGACGCTCCTGATTGCCCGGAGGAGACAGATCTGTTCTCTGTTCTCTGTCTCCTATCTGAAGAACTCTGACCGAGTTCTTATCTGTCGCAAGGCACCATCCGGGTCTAGCTCTCCGCCTTCTGAATCACTTTCGTTTTTGCTCAGGCGGCGGGCAGGCCAACTCAGTCTTTCTGTTTTCTGTATTTTCCTGTTCATTTTGTTCTTCTACTTTTCCTATTCTCCTCCCAATATGGGACAGACTGTTTCTACCCCTCTGGACTTGACTCTAACACATTGGACTGACGTTAAGACGAGAGCTCATAACTTATCAGTAGAAGTTAAAAAAAGAAAATGACAAACTTTATGCCAGGGAGAATAAAATTTGCTGAATGTAGGATGGCCTCAGAAGGGAACTTTTGACCTAGGTGTTATCCAAGCTGTCAAGAAAATTATTTTGCAGGAGCCCAGAGGCCACCCTGACCAGCTGCCCTACATTTTTACCTGGCAGGACTTGGTGCAGGACCCTCCCTCTTGGTTAAAACCCTGGATCTTCCCCAAGCCTATTAACAGAGACTCCTTGCAGTCCGCCACAGTTCTTGTTGCAGGTTCAGAACAAAAGAAGAAGATCTATCCGGATATCCAGACAGACTTACTCCTGTCAGACGCCCCACCGTCTTACCCGCCATCCCACGCTCCCACGGCTCCGCCTAACCCCTCAACCGGAGGAGCAAGTGGGGGGCCGGCAGCGGGGACCAGAAGCAGACGGGCTCAGACTCCAGATACCGCTATCACTCTGCCCCTTAGGGCTATAGGCCCTCCTCCTCCCCCAGGGCCAGGAGATGACCCAGATCAAAGACCCCTACCACCCCTTCAGTATTGGCCTTTCTCTTCTGCGGACTTATATAATTAAAAGGCTAATCACCCCCCTTTCTCAGAGGATCCCTCTAAACTAACTGCCCTCATGGAATCTCTAGTTTTCTCTCAGCAGCCCACTTGGGATGACTGTCAGCAGTTACTCCAAACCCTCTTCACAACAGAGGAGAGGGAACGCATCCTGTTGGAAGCCAGGAAAAACGTTCCTGGGGATGATGGACGTCCCACACAGCTCCAGAACGTGATTGACGACGGGTTTCCCTTAACCCGCCCCAACTGGGACTTCAACAACTCTGAAGGTAGGGAGCATCTCCGCGTCTACCGCCAGGCTCTAGTGGCTGGTCTTCGGGGAGCCGCGAGGCGTCCTACTAATTTGGCCAAGGTAAGAGAGATTATTCAGGGACCTGATGAAGTACCCTCTGTTTTCCTGGAGCGCCTCATGGAGGCCTACCGTAGATATACACCATTTGACCCAACTGCAGAGGAACAAAGGGTATCAGTTCTGATGAGTTTTGTTGACCAGTCAGCACCAGATATCAGGAAGAAGTTACAGAGATTAGATGGCTTAAGTAGATATACGCTGTCGGACTTAGTTAAGAAAGCTGAGAAAGTTTACAATAAAAGAGAAACAGAGGAAGAAAGGAAACAAAGAAGAGCAAAAGAGCAGGAGGAAAGGGACAATAGGCGAGATAAGAGACATAAGAGAAATATGACTAAAATTCTGGCCGCCGTAATTCAGGATAGAAAGAACCTAGACAAAAAAAAGCATAAAAATCCTAGGCAGAAACAAAACCAGGGCAACAGACAGCAGTTAGACAAGGATCAATGTGCCTATTGCAAAGAAAAAGGACATTGGATAAAAGACTGTCCTAAAAAGAAACCAAGAAAAATCTTGACTTTGGAGGAAGATGATGAATAGGGGGTACGGGGCTCGGAACCCCTCCCCGAGCCTAGGGTAACCCTTAAAGTGGAGGGGAAACCCATTAAGTTCCTCGTGGATACGGGCGCTCAACATTCAGTTCTGTTAAAACCAGAAGGACCATTATCAGGCAGAAAGTCTTGGGTTCTCGGGGCCACCGGGAACCAACAATTTTCATGGACTACCCAAAGAACGGTGGACCTAGGCGTGGGCCGGGTATCCCACTCGTTCCTTGTGATTCCTGGTTGCCCAGCCCCCTTACTAGGACGGGACTTATTAACAAAAATAGGGGCCCAAATCACTTTTACTAAAAAAGGCCCCCATGTAACTAATAAGACAGGAAAACTTATTCAAGTCTTAACAATGAAGTTGGAGGATGAACACAGGCTATTTAAAACGCCTCAGACTAACTTAGAAGTAGATAAATGGCTCGCTGAGATCCCTGGAGCCTGGGCTGAGACAGCTGGCATGGGGCTGGCCTCCCACCAACCACCCATAATTATTGATCTGAAGGCTTCTGCTGTGCCCATATCAGTGAGACAGTATCCTATGAGCCAAGAGGCCAAGAAAGGAATAAAACCCCACATACTGAGACTTTTGAAACTGAGAATGTTAAAAAGATGCCAGTCACCTTGGAACACCCCCCTCTTGCCAGTGCGTAAGCCCAACTCTAATGATTTCCGCCCAGTGCAGGACCTAAGAAAAGTTAACAGAAGGGTAAAGGACCTACACCCAACAGTCCCCAACCCTTACAACCTATTAAGCTCACTCCCACCTGAGAGGGATTGATACACCGTCCTGGATTTAAAAGATGCTTTCTTCTGCCTACCTCTACATAAAAAAAGCCAGCTCGTCTTCGCCTTCGAATGGAAAGATCCGGATATGGGACTCTCCGGACAATTGACTTGGACGAGATTGCCACAGGGCTTCAAAAATTCACCCACCATCTTCGATGAAGCCCTCCACCGAGACCTGGCACCCTTCCGAGCCTCCAACCCCCAGGTAACACTCCTCCAGTATGTTGATGATCTTCTCCTTGCAGCTAACAGTCAGGCTAAATGCGAAAAAAGAACAACTGCGCTGTTGGAGGAGCTGGCCCGTTTGGGATACCGAGCCTCAGCTAAGAAAACTCAAATCTACAAAAGGCAAGTTACATATCTGGGGTACTCTTTAAAGGGAGGACGGAGGTGGCTGACGGAGGCCCGTAAACAGGCCGTGGAACAGATTCCAGCCCCAACAAATGCCAGACAAGTACGGGAATTCCTAGGGTCCGCTGGGTTTTGCAGACTTTGGATACCTGGATTTGCCTCCCTGGCTGCCCCGCTTTATCCTCTGACTAAGACAAATACAGCCTTTAAATGAAAAAAAAAAACACCAACAGGCTTTTGACAGTATTAAGCTTGCCCTGCTAACAACACCTGCGCTCTCACTCCCAGATACCACCAAGCCCTTTTACCTGTATGTGCATGAACAAAGGGGCATTGCTAAAGGAGTGCTTACCCAAAGAACAGGACCCTAGAGAAAACCAGTAGCCTACTTATCTAAAAAATTGGACCCTGTAGCCGCGGGATGGCCCCCTTGCCTAAAGATCATTACAGCCGTAGCACTACTCCTAAAGGATGCAGACAAATTGACTTTGGGACAGACTGTTACAATCATTGCTTCACATACACTGGAGAGTGTTATCCGCCAACCTCCAGACCGCTGGCTCTCCAATGCCAGGATCACTTACTACCAAAGTCTCCTCCTTAACTCAGACCGGGTTAAGTTTGCTCCCCCCACTCAGTTGAACCCCGCCACCCTCTGGCCGGACACGGATTCCACCGTGCTACATAACTGTGGGGAGGTCCTGGCTGAGGTCACCGGAGTCAGACCCGACCTCATGGACCAGCCCCTACCAGATGCTCAGATGACCTGGTTTACGGACGGCAGCAGCTACCTCCTTAAAGCAGGCTGCAAGCGCTACACCTCCTCCAGAGTGACTTGTGGCCTAAACTGAGAGAAGCCTACCTTCCTGCTAAGGACCCAACTCCACACCCGTACCAGCCTAGAGACTCGGTCTACGTGAGACGACATCGACCCACAAACCTCGAACCTCGCTGGAAGGGATCCTTCACTGTACTCCTGACAACACCAACGGCCGTGAAGGTGGACGGAATCGCTGCCTGGATCCACGCCTCTCACGTTAAACCAGCTCCCTCACCTGACTCTTGCTGGCAGCTGACAAAGACTGACAACCCCCTCAAGTTGCGTTTCCGCCGTATTCCTGTCACTGTCCTGAATCATAATGGCTCATCTTAAGGTTTGGTTCAAACTATTAATGCCTTTGTTGCTACCCTCAGTGCAGCAATAGACAAAGACTTACAAAAATTACAATCAGGCATGCAGAATCTAAAAGACTCAGTCACCTCTTTATCAGAGGTAGTTTTACAAAATAAAAGGGGATTAGATTTACTGTTCCTACAGCAAGGGGGATTATGTGCAGCCTTAAAGAAAAAATGCTGCTTTTATGCAGATAAGACAGGTTTAGTTGAAGATAGTCTGAAACGGGTACGAAAAAGTTTAAAACAACGTAAAAAAAAAAGACAGCAACAACAATCATGGTATGAGTCCTGGTTTTCCCCGCTCTCCGTGGATGACCACCTTGATTTCTACCCTGCTTGGACCTCTCTTAATATTACTTCTACTTTTCACCCTCGGCCCTTGCATTTTAAACAGATTACTTACTTTTATTAGAGAGAAAATTAGTACGGTACAGGTAATGGTGCTTAGACAGCAATATCAACAGTTGACCCAGGCAGATAATAAATCCACTATTCCATGATTGGAATTATGACCAAGAAAAGGGGGAAATGAAAGGTCACCAATACCTAATAAATACATCTAACCTGCTTCTTTGGCTTCTGTACAATCGCTTGCTTAACATAAGGCTCAGGTAAGGAAATAGTTAACTGAAGTACCGGCCGTTGCCTTAGTAACCTGTGCATACCTAATCTCTGAAAAGCCTTAGCTCTCTGGGAAGCCCAACGCCTAGCTGCAGGGGCCCTAACTCCCTGCACAAGGTCAAGATAACACGGGAACAGCACGGCCCGGGCGACTGCCTGGTGACGTCTGAAAAGTCCCCGAACTGAAACATGTTTAAGATATTTCTGCATTTTTGCCTTTAAAACCCCTACCTCCCGGCTGCTAGGGGCTCTTCACCCCTCCTGCGTGAGGACTTCGTGTCGAGCCCCGGTGCACCGGTACAATAAACCTCTTGCGACTTGCATTGAGAGTTCTCCGTGTGAGTGTCTCCGGGTCTGGTAGACAATCCCATCTGGGGGACCCTCTGGGGCTCCCCACAGTTCATTGCTTGCATTTGAAAGGATCTCTACAGAGACACCATGGGGAATGTTTCGACCCATCAGAGGTAAGAGGCGCCTCCTGTTACGTCTGTCTGTCTGTCTGTCTCTGTCTGTCTCTGTGTTTGTCTAACCTCGTCCGATCTTGAGAATTCTCAATCTGGGTGCCTTGCTCTGGGGTGTGGCAGGTCGGGGCTGACGGGCCTGAGGACCACCACCCAAGCAATCTGGAGGACGCTCCTGATTGCCCGGAGGAGACAGATCTGTTCTCTGTTCTCTGTCTCCTATCTGAAGAACTCTGACCGAGTTCTTATCTGTCGCAAGGCACCATCCGGGTCTAGCTCTCCGCCTTCTGAATCACTTTCGTTTTTGCTCAGGCGGCGGGCAGGCCAACTCAGTCTTTCTGTTTTCTGTATTTTCCTGTTCATTTTGTTCTTCTACTTTTCCTATTCTCCTCCCAATATGGGACAGACTGTTTCTACCCCTCTGGACTTGACTCTAACACATTGGACTGACGTTAAGACGAGAGCTCATAACTTATCAGTAGAAGTTAAAAAAAGAAAATGACAAACTTTATGCCAGGGAGAATAAATTTGCTGAATGTAGGATGGCCTCAGAAGGGAACTTTTGACCTAGGTGTTATCCAAGCTGTCAAGAAAATTATTTTGCAGGAGCCCAGAGGCCACCCTGACCAGCTGCCCTACATTTTTACCTGGCAGGACTTGGTGCAGGACCCTCCCTCTTGGTTAAAACCCTGGATCTTCCCCAAGCCTATTAACAGAGACTCCTTGCAGTCCGCCACAGTTCTTGTTGCAGGTTCAGAACAAAAGAAGAAGATCTATCCGGATATCCAGACAGACTTACTCCTGTCAGACGCCCCCACCGTCTTACCCGCCATCCCACGCTCCCACGGCTCCGCCTAACCCCTCAACCGGAGGAGCAAGTGGGGGGCCGGCAGCGGGGACCAGAAGCAGACGGGCTCAGACTCCAGATACCGCTATCACTCTGCCCCTTAGGGCTATAGGCCCTCCTCCTCCCCCAGGGCCAGGAGATGACCCAGATCAAAGACCCCTACCACCCCTTCAGTATTGGCCTTTCTCTTCTGCGGACTTATATAATTAAAAGGCTAATCACCCCCCTTTCTCAGAGGATCCCTCTAAACTAACTGCCCTCATGGAATCTCTAGTTTTCTCTCAGCAGCCCACTTGGGATGACTGTCAGCAGTTACTCCAAACCCTCTTCACAACAGAGGAGAGGGAACGCATCCTGTTGGAAGCCAGGAAAAAACGTTCCTGGGGATGATGGACGTCCCACACAGCTCCAGAACGTGATTGACGACGGGTTTCCCTTAACCCGCCCCAACTGGGACTTCAACAACTCTGAAGGTAGGGAGCATCTCCGCGTCTACCGCCAGGCTCTAGTGGCTGGTCTTCGGGGAGCCGCGAGGCGTCCTACTAATTTGGCCAAGGTAAGAGAGATTATTCAGGGACCTGATGAAGTACCCTCTGTTTTCCTGGAGCGCCTCATGGAGGCCTACCGTAGATATACACCATTTGACCCAACTGCAGAGGAACAAAGGGTATCAGTTCTGATGAGTTTTGTTGACCAGTCAGCACCAGATATCAGGAAGAAGTTACAGAGATTAGATGGCTTAAGTAGATATACGCTGTCGGACTTAGTTAAGAAAGCTGAGAAAGTTTACAATAAAAGAGAAACAGAGGAAGAAAGGAAACAAAGAAGAGCAAAAGAGCAGGAGGAAAGGGACAATAGGCGAGATAAGAGACATAAGAGAAATATGACTAAAATTCTGGCCGCCGTAATTCAGGATAGAAAGAACCTAGACAAAAAAAAGCATAAAAATCCTAGGCAGAAACAAAACCAGGGCAACAGACAGCAGTTAGACAAGGATCAATGTGCCTATTGCAAAGAAAAAGGACATTGGATAAAAGACTGTCCTAAAAGAAACCAAGAAAAATCTTGACTTTGGAGGAAGATGATGAATAGGGGGTACGGGGCTCGGAACCCCTCCCCGAGCCTAGGGTAACCCTTAAAGTGGAGGGGAAACCCATTAAGTTCCTCGTGGATACGGGCGCTCAACATTCAGTTCTGTTAAAACCAGAAGGACCATTATCAGGCAGAAAGTCTTGGGTTCTCGGGGCCACCGGGAACCAACAATTTTCATGGACTACCCAAAGAACGGTGGACCTAGGCGTGGGCCGGGTATCCCACTCGTTCCTTGTGATTCCTGGTTGCCCAGCCCCCTTACTAGGACGGGACTTATTAACAAAAATAGGGGCCCAAATCACTTTTACTAAAAAAGGCCCCCATGTAACTAATAAGACAGGAAAACTTATTCAAGTCTTAACAATGAAGTTGGAGGATGAACACAGGCTATTTAAAACGCCTCAGACTAACTTAGAAGTAGATAAATGGCTCGCTGAGATCCCTGGAGCCTGGGCTGAGACAGCTGGCATGGGGCTGGCCTCCCACCAACCACCCATAATTATTGATCTGAAGGCTTCTGCTGTGCCCATATCAGTGAGACAGTATCCTATGAGCCAAGAGGCCAAGAAAGGAATAAAACCCCACATACTGAGACTTTTGAAACTGAGAATGTTAAAAAGATGCCAGTCACCTTGGAACACCCCCCTCTTGCCAGTGCGTAAGCCCAACTCTAATGATTTCCGCCCAGTGCAGGACCTAAGAAAAGTTAACAGAAGGGTAAAGGACCTACACCCAACAGTCCCCAACCCTTACAACCTATTAAGCTCACTCCCACCTGAGAGGGATTGATACACCGTCCTGGATTTAAAAGATGCTTTCTTCTGCCTACCTCTACATAAAAAAAGCCAGCTCGTCTTCGCCTTCGAATGGAAAGATCCGGATATGGGACTCTCCGGACAATTGACTTGGACGAGATTGCCACAGGGCTTCAAAAATTCACCCACCATCTTCGATGAAGCCCTCCACCGAGACCTGGCACCCTTCCGAGCCTCCAACCCCCAGGTAACACTCCTCCAGTATGTTGATGATCTTCTCCTTGCAGCTAACAGTCAGGCTAAATGCGAAAAAAGAACAACTGCGCTGTTGGAGGAGCTGGCCCGTTTGGGATACCGAGCCTCAGCTAAGAAAACTCAAATCTACAAAAGGCAAGTTACATATCTGGGGTACTCTTTAAAGGGAGGACGGAGGTGGCTGACGGAGGCCCGTAAACAGGCCGTGGAACAGATTCCAGCCCCAACAAATGCCAGACAAGTACGGGAATTCCTAGGGTCCGCTGGGTTTTGCAGACTTTGGATACCTGGATTTGCCTCCCTGGCTGCCCCGCTTTATCCTCTGACTAAGACAAATACAGCCTTTAAATGAAAAAAAAAAACACCAACAGGCTTTTGACAGTATTAAGCTTGCCCTGCTAACAACACCTGCGCTCTCACTCCCAGATACCACCAAGCC
Organism: Dipus sagitta; assembly: GCA_036346955.1. Taxonomy (NCBI): domain Eukaryota; kingdom Metazoa; phylum Chordata; class Mammalia; order Rodentia; family Dipodidae; genus Dipus; species Dipus sagitta. The sequence goes on from CM070771.1 coordinate 190,508,153, forward strand.
CTTTTACCTGTATGTGCATGAACAAAGGGGCATTGCTAAAGGAGTGCTTACCCAAAGAACAGGACCCTAGAGAAAACCAGTAGCCTACTTATCTAAAAAATTGGACCCTGTAGCCGCGGGATGGCCCCCTTGCCTAAAGATCATTACAGCCGTAGCACTACTCCTAAAGGATGCAGACAAATTGACTTTGGGACAGACTGTTACAATCATTGCTTCACATACACTGGAGAGTGTTATCCGCCAACCTCCAGACCGCTGGCTCTCCAATGCCAGGATCACTTACTACCAAAGTCTCCTCCTTAACTCAGACCGGGTTAAGTTTGCTCCCCCCACTCAGTTGAACCCCGCCACCCTCTGGCCGGACACGGATTCCACCGTGCTACATAACTGTGGGGAGGTCCTGGCTGAGGTCACCGGAGTCAGACCCGACCTCATGGACCAGCCCCTACCAGATGCTCAGATGACCTGGTTTACGGACGGCAGCAGCTACCTCCTTAAAGCAGGCTGCAAGCGCTACACCTCCTCCAGAGTGACTTGTGGCCTAAACTGAGAGAAGCCTACCTTCCTGCTAAGGACCCAACTCCACACCCGTACCAGCCTAGAGACTCGGTCTACGTGAGACGACATCGACCCACAAACCTCGAACCTCGCTGGAAGGGATCCTTCACTGTACTCCTGACAACACCAACGGCCGTGAAGGTGGACGGAATCGCTGCCTGGATCCACGCCTCTCACGTTAAACCAGCTCCCTCACCTGACTCTTGCTGGCAGCTGACAAAGACTGACAACCCCCTCAAGTTGCGTTTCCGCCGTATTCCTGTCACTGTCCTGAATCATAATGGCTCATCTTAAGGTTTGGTTCAAACTATTAATGCCTTTGTTGCTACCCTCAGTGCAGCAATAGACAAAGACTTACAAAAATTACAATCAGGCATGCAGAATCTAAAAGACTCAGTCACCTCTTTATCAGAGGTAGTTTTACAAAATAAAAGGGGATTAGATTTACTGTTCCTACAGCAAGGGGGATTATGTGCAGCCTTAAAGAAAAAATGCTGCTTTTATGCAGATAAGACAGGTTTAGTTGAAGATAGTCTGAAACGGGTACGAAAAAGTTTAAAACAACGTAAAAAAAAAAGACAGCAACAACAATCATGGTATGAGTCCTGGTTTTCCCGCTCTCCGTGGATGACCACCTTGATTTCTACCCTGCTTGGACCTCTCTTAATATTACTTCTACTTTTCACCCTCGGCCCTTGCATTTTAAACAGATTACTTACTTTTATTAGAGAGAAAATTAGTACGGTACAGGTAATGGTGCTTAGACAGCAATATCAACAGTTGACCCAGGCAGATAATAAATCCACTATTCCATGATTGGAATTATGACCAAGAAAAGGGGGAAATGAAAGGTCACCAATACCTAATAAATACATCTAACCTGCTTCTTTGGCTTCTGTACAATCGCTTGCTTAACATAAGGCTCAGGTAAGGAAATAGTTAACTGAAGTACCGGCCGTTGCCTTAGTAACCTGTGCATACCTAATCTCTGAAAAGCCTTAGCTCTCTGGGAAGCCCAACGCCTAGCTGCAGGGGCCCTAACTCCCTGCACAAGGTCAAGATAACACGGGAACAGCACGGCCCGGGCGACTGCCTGGTGACGTCTGAAAAGTCCCCGAACTGAAACATGTTTAAGATATTTCTGCATTTTTGCCTTTAAAACCCCTACCTCCCGGCTGCTAGGGGCTCTTCACCCCTCCTGCGTGAGGACTTCGTGTCGAGCCCCGGTGCACCGGTACAATAAACCTCTTGCGACTTGCATTGAGAGTTCTCCGTGTGAGTGTCTCCGGGTCTGGTAGACAATCCCATCTGGGGGACCCTCTGGGGCTCCCCACAGTTCATTGCTTGCATTTGAAATACTCTTCAATGAGATAACAATGGGGAATGTTTCACAAAATTCTGTGTCATCCTTGCGCAGGTCTCTGTATCGTTCTAGTTTTAGTACATGTGCTGCCAAAGTGAGCACCACATCACAGTTTTGAAGAAGACTGCCTACTTTTTCACTAGAGAGAGAGAGAGAGAGAGAGAGAGAGAGAGAGAGAGAGAGAGAATTGGTGCACTAGGGCCTTAACCACTGCAAACAAACTCCAGACACAATGTGCCACCTTCTGCACATGCGCCATCTTGTGCTCATACATCTCCTTGTGCATCTGGCTTACTTGGGTTCTGGGGAGTCGAACCTGGGCCCTTAGTCTTTGAGGCGAGCACCTTAACTGCTAAACCATCTCTCCAGGGGCCCCCTTTTTTAAAGGGTGAGAGAAAGAGACACACACACACACATACACACACAGAGAGAGAGAGAGAGAGAGAGAGAGAGAGAGAGGGAGGGAATGGGTGTGCAAGGGCCTCCAGCCACTGCAAAGGAACTCCAGACACATGTGCCACCTCATGCATCTAGCTTACATGGGACCTGGAGAACTGAACCTGGTACTTAGGCTTCACAGGCAAGCACCTTAACCATTAAGCCATCTCTCCAGCCCTTTTTGTTTTTTTAATATTAAAAAATTTTTTGTTTATTTTAATTTATTTATTTGAGAGCAACAGACAGAGAGAAAGAGGCAGATAGAGAGAATGGGTGTGCCAGGGCCTCTACTGCAAACGAACTCCAGACATGTGTGCGCCCTTGTGCATGTGGCTAATGTGGGTCCTGGGGAATCAAGCCTCAAACCTGTGTCCTTAGGCTTCACAGGCAAGCGCTTAACTGCTAAGCCATCTCTCCAGCCCTTAAATATTATTTATTTATTTACTTATTTATTTATTTGACAGAGAAAGAGTGAGAGTGAGAGAGAATGGGCTCGCCAGGGCCTCCAGCCACTGCAAACGAACTCCAGACACGTGCGCCCCCTTGTGCATCTGGCTAACATGGGTCCTGGGGAATCTAACATGGGTCCTTTGGCTTAGTAGGCAAATGCTTTAACCGCCAAGCCATCCCTCCAGCCTTTTTAAAAATTTTTATTTTTAAATTTTATTTCTCTCTCTGTGTGTGTGTTCTTGAGTGTGAGTGGCCAGAACTCCAATGTGTGCACCGCTTTGTGCACCTGGCTTTCCATGTGTACTGTAGAATCAAACCCAGGCTGGCAGGATTTGCAAGCATGTGCCTTTAGCTACTGAACCATCTCCCCAGGTGGCATCCAGTTTTTTTTTTTTTTTTTTTTTTTTTTTTTTTTTTTTTTTTTTTTGCGCGTGTTCTGGGGATCTGAACCCAGGTACCAACACTTGAGTGGCAAGCCCTTAATCTCCTGAGCCATCTCCCCAGTCCAAACTGCCTTCTTTCCTAGTGAGCTATGGTTACGTGCCCATCCACTTAGCTTTTGGGCAGTGGTAACATCTGATCTGCTTGGCAGTTGCATTTGTCCCTGTGAACTGTGTAATTCTCAATTGCATTGAGAATTGATAGTATTTCTACAGACGATTTCTGGCAGTGCTTGGGGCAGTTTTGGTTGTCCGAACTGAAGGAGGGGCTTCTGGTGGGTAGAGTCAAGAAAGGTTACTAAATATCTAAGCATTTTGCAGTGCATAAATGCAGAGGACTCCTCTTCCCCACACCATGTCCAACAAAGAGTTAGCCAGTCCCTGTCAAATCAGCTCCACTGATGGGACAAGCTGATATTCTGGTTTACCCATCAGTCTCTTGTGAGTTCAGTTGGTTTGGATGTACTGCTGAGAGACTAGGAGAGAATAAACTACTTTTGGGTGTGATGTAATCCAGTTTCAGTCCATTGGAGTGAAGGCATTGATGACCATGCTTAATCTGCACATATGAGCTCCCTGTGGTAGCCAGTTTCTCCCCTTGACTTGAAAATTCTTTCAAATTCCCAGCTATTTTTAAAGATGCTTTGTTTATTTTTTCTTAAATAAATTCAGTAAGTGAAACAAACACATGTTCTAAAGTTTTAGATAATAAAAGACAAATAACAACTCTCTTATTTGCATTCGCCTCCCACACGAAAACATTGCAAAGCATGCCAGCTGGGGTCCAGTTCCCCAGGACTCCCCAAAGCCAGATGTACAAAGCAGCGGCAAGAGGCCCTGGGATGGCCGTAGTCCCCTCCCACTCAAATAAAAAATAAATACAGGACTGAGGGATGGCTTGGTGGTTGTGGAGCTTGCCCGCAAAGCCAAAGGACTCAGGTTCAACTCTCCAAGATCCACTGAAGCCAGATGCACAAGGTGGCACACGTGTCTGGAGTTCGTTTGTAGTGGCTGGAGACCCTGACACACCCATTCTCCATTCTCTCTGCCTCTCTCTCTCCAATAAATAAATAAATAAATAAGCAAACAAACATAAACATTCCTTGCAGGGAGCCGCAAGCAGTCGCCATTACAAGATGGCTCTGGCTTCCTGTCTGTGTTGAGGTAAACAACTCCATATATGGCTAAAGCTTCCGCCTTCCACCTCCCGGATGGTGAGTGCTTCCTCTGTCGTAAACAACTCCATATTAGGCAGTGCCTTGACTCAACCTGTCCTGAGCCTATCCCGTGGCGCCTGGGTGGTGGCAAGCTGGTAACAACCAATCAGTGAGCGCCTCGTTGCACCTTCCCTCTATAAAAGCAGCCGCACATTCTGCCCCTCGCCCCTCGCCATCAACCTTCCTGTCAACCAAGAGCTCTCCAATAAAAGTGTAATCAAAAAGGATCCTCGTCTTGTGGTCGTTCTTCCCTGCGGGTCAGGGGGGCTCGCCACAAACTGGTGCCGAAACCCGGGACGCCGGGAGCCTTGTGGTCACCAGGCGAGGGGTCGAAAAAAATTCAAAACTTAACACACGGAGAGGAAGGCGCCGGTAAGTCATTGTATTCCCCATCTCTTTGCAGAATCTAAAGTCAGTGAGGAATACAAGGAAAGGACCAGAAAAGGGTCCAGGGACATTAAGCCCAGTCATTCACAAGTTTCGGGAGGATTTCCCAGTCATTTTGAGATCTCAGAGCCCCTCATTGAGGTGCTAGGAGAGAATGCTCCTGCTCGACAGGGAGAGGATGGAGGTCCACCTAAATCTGTGCCAACAGAGGCACAAGGGCTCTACCCTTCCCTTTTGCCACTCCAACAATTAGACATCCGGGGGGGGGGGGGAGGATAACACTTCTGCTTCAGAGGAAGATGATAGTGCATTGTCCGATGAGGCGGAAGAACATAAATTAGAGGAAGTTGTTTCTTGCCCGAGGTTCGGGCGCCCTCTTGCGGTGAAGGAGCGCAGAGGCACTGGTTTTAAGGAAGCTCAGATTAAGAAAATTCAAAAAAAAAAGTTGGACCTAGGGTGTGGCCCACAGCCCCCCCGGAGCCTGTTATTCCCCCCCCATATGCTCCGGTCCAGGACCGATGTCACTTTGTTAAATCTCAGACTTGGTCCCGCTTAGCATCGGCCTTCCCTGTCTTTGTGAATCCAGCCACCCATCGGAGGACTTGGGAGCCTGTGCCATATAGACAGCTTAGGGATCTAGTACAAACATACAAGGATTTTGGCCCCACTGCAAACTACTCTGATACGCTGCTCTGTAGGCTCCTCGCGGCTCCACTCACCCCTTCAGATTGGACGGAGCTAATAAAAGCATGTCTTACAGGGGGACAATATTTGGATTTCAGGTCTTTAGTTGCTGATAGAACACAGGAACAAGCCCGGTTGAATATTCAAAATGGTCAGCCGGATTGGACGGTAGATATGCTCCTAGGGACTGGGCCCTATCTTGGTAATCAACTAGAGCTCCCTTTGGAGGTTTATCAACAAATTAGTGATATCCACTACCACGCATGGAAAGCACTCCCTAATAAGGGAGAGGTGGTCGATAATCTAACCAAGATAGTTCAGGGTTCTACGGAGCCTTTTGCTGATTACACAGCCAGGATAATGGATACAACAAAAAAGACAATTGGTGTCACAGATTTTAGTTTGCCTTTTGTAGGGGAGCTGTTTGTGTTTTCCCACAGAACCAAAAATCACCTCACTGGGTTCCCAGTCGGTTGGTAAAAACGGTCCGACTCTCCTCAGAGGACAACCCGGAGATCCAAAATAATCCTAAAGAAGCAGATGTGGAGGAATCTATGGATGCTGGCCTTCCAGTGCCTGGCGCTCAGTAGAGGAGAACAACGCTGGGACATCTTGTCAGCCTTTCCTAAGCCCCTGCCGGTACATCATGCTACAGCGGTCTTCCCTCGCTTCTTCACAACTCAGAAGGAGCTGGGTCTCCCCACTGTGATTGGGGATACCACGTATGTCAGCTTAGGGGAAGATCGAAATTTTGGGGAGGTCGGAGCCCTTTGCTTCACAATTGGTTCACCCCGTAATTTTTGTATAGGGCTGAGAAAACAGGCCTCTGGTTGGTTTGCCGCCTGCGAGCCCAGACCAGGCGGGACAAGGTGATCATTTCTCAGGCACTTGCCGCTTTGGAGTGTGGGTCCTCCCCCCAGATTTGGTTGTCGGCCCTAAAGAGCACCTAGTTTCCCCTGGCCCTTGCACCCTTAGGGCCTGAAGTGCCCATTACACAAGGATGGACAGAGGGTTGGTGTTGGGAGCACGACACTCTTCACGCACAGGATGCGAGACAAGGTACTACACATGGGGTAAGCTCTTAACAGCCTCATGCAGGGCATGTCTGATTACATATGGGTTGGTACTAAAATCCCATCTCTGAGAAAAGGTACCGGACGGTGTGACACCAGCCTGGCTGGCCACTAGACCTGGAGTCATCACAATGTCCTTTCGAACATCAGAGATCAGACCTCTACCCTGGCCTGTTGCGTTTAAATAAAAAGGGGGAACTGCAGGGAGCCGCAAGCAGTCGCCATTACAAGATGGCTCTGGCTTCCTGTCTGTGTTGAGGTAAACAACTCCATATATGGCTAAAGCTTCCGCCTTCCACCTCCCGGATGGTGAGTGCTTCCTCTGTCGTAAACAACTCCATATTAGGCAGTGCCTTGACTCAACCTGTCCTGAGCCTATCCCGTGGCGCCTGGGTGGTGACAAGCTGGTAACAACCAATCAGTGAGCGCCTCGTTGCACCTTCCCTCTATAAAAACAGCCACACATTCTGCCCCTCGCCCCTCGCCATCAACCTTCCTGTCAACCAAGAGCTCTCCAATAAAAGTGTAATCAAAAAGGATCCTCGTCTTGTGGTCGTTCTTCCCTGCGGGTCAGGGGGGCTCGCCACAATTCCTATTAATATACCCACGACAAAGCAAATACATTTGCCTCACTCTTGTCAAGCTCTGCACATAGCTTTCCCTCATGCTGATGTGCTGTCGTTGATCTGCGTGTCTCTCCAGTGATAGCCTGTGGGCTATCTATGGTTTTCCGCTATTGCAGACACACGCAAGAGCATCTCTGTCCCTGTGTCCTTGTATATGTATGCTCCTGTGTTCACAAGGGGGAGTGGTGGACTAAAGGATCTGAATTCTTCTAGATACTTCCCACTGCCCTATCACGAGGAGAGCCATTTTATACTCCAGCCAGCAGTGATTGACTGTACATTGACTCACATCCTTAACAATGGATTGTCTCAGGCTTTAACAATGCTGTCAGTCTGATGAGTAAAACAACAGACATACAATACTGTCATTCTACCGGTCAACAGAGACATTTCCTTAATTCTTATATACTTAAGGCCACTTGCTCTCCTCCTGTCTTCAAAAACCCATTCTCAGTTATTAGCATTTGAGAAAGAATAGGACACATCTGTTCACCCAGACTGCCATGTTTCTAGATCTAGGAAGGCTAGAACTGTTCTCTAACCTTCTGCCTCTTCAAATAATCCAGAGGTAAGTAAAACAGAGACAGGCATGGGCTTCTCTTTGGGTTTGGACCCCTAGGTTTTTCACAGCTCTGTCTTGATCTGGCTAGAGAGGTGTCCTGGAAGGATAGGACTGAGGGGCAGCGTATCAGTCCCGACCCTTTGGATAAAAGGAAGAAACCTCAAATTCTGTGCCTTCTAGACCACAAATTATACTATCTTGCAAAGGAAGAGATTACAGCTTCCATTTGTGCTTTTTTCTTTAAAAAAAAAAAAAAAAGGCCTGTTCATTTATTTATTTGTGTGTGTGTGTGTGTGTGCACGCGCACACACGCAAGTGAACCATGGTGTGTGCCTGTGGATGTCAGGGGACAACTTTGAGGTCAGTCCTTGCCTCTCAGCTCCTTTGAGGCAGGGTCTCTTGCTCATGGCTTACTCAGTCCTACAGACTAGCTGTTCTGAGAGTTTATGGGAAATTCTCCTGTATTAGCCTCTCATCTTGCCCTAAAATTGCTGGGATTACAGTAATCTGCCACAGTTTCTGGCTTTTATCTGGGGTCTGGGGATCTGAACTTAGAGTTACATGGTAAGTGCTTTATCAGTGAGCCACCTCCCCAGCCCTGTGCTTGCTTGTATTTTTCCTTCCTTCCTTCCTTCCTTCCTTCCTTCCTTCCTTCCTTCCTTCCTCCCTCCCTCCCCCCTCCCTCCCTCCCTCCCTCCCTCCCTCTTTCTTTCTTTCTTTCTTTCTTTCTTTTTTCTTTCTCTCTCTCTTTCTTTCCTCTCTTTTCCTTCCTTCCTCCCTCCCTCCCTTCCTCTTTCTTCTTCCCTCCCTCCCCCCTCTTTCTTTCTTTAATTCAGTCTACTTTCTTTGGTGCATGTGCATATGAATGTGGGCATCTGTGTGCCATGACGTGTGTGCGGAGGTTGAGGAACAACTTTGCCTATCAGTCCTCAGTGTCCACCTTGTTTGAGGCAGCGTCTCTTGGTCAACACTGTCTTTGTCAGGCTAGCAGGTTCGCAGGTCTCCCGTCTCTGCCTCCCTTCTCATGCTAGATGCCCTGGGACTACAGACAAGAACTACAGCTCTGGCTTTATGTGGTTTCCGAGGACCCAATCTCAGGTCCTCAGGTTTGTGTGGCAAGCACTTTGTCCACTGAGGATCTTCCTCAGCCTTGTGCTTTTTCCTTGATGCAACTGTCCTGTGTCACTTATTGTGTGTGCATTGTAATATATATAGTAACTTGCATTTTGCCTCTATCTTAACCAGAAGCTCTGGAGTTACGCATTCCTGCACCTTGCTAAGGCTTGATGGTGAGACCCTGGAGGTGCTGATATGCGATGAAGGAAACAGGGCAATTTCTCTCTTTTCATATACACTGGAAGGAGCTTCCACTGGAGTTCTCAGGGCTGTTTCTAGGTGGTCACCACCTTCTCCGTCCCCAGGCCACACAAATTCTTGGCAGGCCAGGTTATTAGACATTTCAATGGGCTTCCAGTTCTCGGCTCTGACAAAATGACAGGGACTGTCCATGTGGTTGTTGTTTGTGCTTCCTTCCAGACACAGTCTAATCCAAAATATCTTCATCTGGCTATTGCCAATAAAGATTTCTACTAGTAGGCATGCATGACTAAAATTTCCCTTTATTAAAATAATATCTTTTTCTTGATCATTACTTAGCTTCTAGAGATGACTTCATTCCAGGGAGGCCCATTAAAAATATTTTTAGGGAAGGAGACTTGGCACTTTGAAAATTTCTAAAAGACTGTAAAAATAATAACGAAGTTTCGTATTAGGCAATGGGACAGATATGCTGGCTGATAAAAATCAGCATTGACGGCTGAAAAGATGGCTTAGCAGTTAAGGCACTTGCCCGTGAAGCCTAAGGACTCAGGTTTGATTCCCCAGTACCTGCATAAGCCAGATGCACATGGTGGTGCATGTGTCTGGAGTTTGTTTGTAGATCTCATAGTCTCTTTTTTCCCTCTCTCTCTCTCATAAATAAACAAATATAAAATATTAAAACAACAGCATTGAGATCAGGTATAGAAAAGTTTCAGGTTTTTAGAGAAATTCCTTTTATGAGTCACAGAACAGAATCTCAGAAGTGCGAGTGGTACCTGGTGGGGAATGTTGAGAGCTATGTCTCTCTGCTCTCCTAGCTGAAGCTATGAGCTAAACAGTGCATGACACAGAGGGAGTATGCAGCCGGCTCTGAGACGGGCTTTACCATTCTGAGTTGTGAGTTGTGAGTTAAAAAGCGTTTAGCTTTTGGTGCGTCTTGGTTTGTTTCTGCAGAGGCTCTTGTGAGTATGAAAGGAAATAATGAATTTAGTATGGTGCTTGGTGCATACTGAACCACGATTGTTATAAGTCTTCTTATTGAAGCATTTAACACCAGTCTCTTCTGTACAACTCAAAACCAGCTGGAGTAGAACTAAGGATTAGTTGAACTTGGCCGGATAACTGTTTAGTGACAAGAGTAGTTAAGTTGCGTGAGATTTGTTCTAACATTTATTATGTTGTTGCAAGAAGAAGCCGGGATTCATAAAAAGGTCGCATTATTTACTGAGTGAAGAACAGCGCTATATTTGGTCAGGGAGCTAATTCAGCGTCAGGAGGTACGTACCTGCTTCTCTGTGATGCCCATGCTAAAATGCTGGATCTATTAACAAATACGCCTACCTGAAGGAACTCTTCAGAGTCCAGACAGAGTCCAGGTGAAGAGAGAGGGTCTTGGTAATTATCTGGAATTATCATCCCAGAGGCGGGTGGTCCAAACACATCCAGGACATCCTATTTGGGAAGACTATGAATTCACTTGTGACATCTGTTCAGGTGACACACCTTCCTGAGAGACTAGCTGCTCGGAAGTCTCGTTCATGGGCCACAGAGGACAGATTCAGGCTAGGGTGCTGGGAAGACTGGTGGCAAGGCTAGGGTGAGAGAAAGGGACTGGCGCCATGGGTACAAGGGGACACAGAGCGTGTGAGACTAGAGAGTGGCAGAGCCCTCAGCCTTAGTTTCCCTGAGGAGGAAAGAGGAAAGAGAAGGACAAAATCGCTGAAGTAGAAAGGGAAGCTTCTCCCAGGATCAACCAAGAACTCTGAACATTCAGACCAAAGGATGACACTCCTTACGTGTGCTGGCATTGGTATCCCGGTTTTAATTTCTTTTTTTCGAGGTAGGGTCTCACTCTAGTTCAGGCTGTCCTGGAGTTCACTATGGAGTCTCAGGGTGGCCTTGAACTCACGGCGATCCTCCTACCTCTGCCTCCCGAGTGCTGGGATTAAAGGTGTGCGCCACCATGCCCGGCCCGGTTTTAATTTATGCACTTGCATCTTAATCTTATATTTTCTTTGTCTTCATCAACAAAATAATTTTGACTCAGTATAGAAAACTGTAGAAAAAGCTGGGTGTGGTGGCACACACCTTTAAGCCCACTCGGGAGGCAGAGGTAGGAGGATTTCTGTTAGTTTGAGGCCAGCTTGAGACTACAAAGTGAATTCTGGGTCAGTCTGAGCTAGATCGAGAGCCTACCTCAAAAACCAAAACAACAACAACAACAACAAAAAACCAAAAGCCAAAAGCCAAAACAACAACAACAAACCCACCCCTAAAGCCAAAAACTATAGAAAAGTTTCTTATGACAAAATATTCATAGTCTCACCAGGAAAAGACAGCCCCTCTCTGAAGATTAATAGTTTCCAATAGTTATAGATAATAGAAATAATTGTTCTAATGCAGATATTTTTTTTTGTTTGAGATCAAGTATACATGGTTTTTCATATAGCTTGTCTTTTTTTTGCATGTGTGTATGTGTTTATGTTTATATGTGTGAGTATGTGTTTGTGTATGCATGTGTGTATATGTGGAGGCCAGAGAACAACCTCTGATGTTGTGGTAGTTTGAATAGATGGCCCCCAATATATTATTATTTTATTAGTTTGTAGTTTGCATCTGCAGCCACCTGGCTGGAGGCAGTGTCACTGGGTGGATCTTAAAGTGTGGTGGTGGGTTTCAGATTTCAATCTAAAGATATGTAAAGCGTGCCTAGCTGGAGTTCCTGAAGGGTGCTGTGCTGTGTGGCTCTTGGCTTTTTGGGTTGTGCTTCTTTGTCTGTGTCTGGTTCTGTGAAGGCAGGCCAGCTTCTTCTGCCATTATGGAACTTTCCCTGGATCTGTAGGCTTCAATAAATATCCCTTCCTCCATAACTGTGCCTGGTCTGGAAGTTCATCTCAGCGAACCTGAAGCTTTCTGATACAGACATTATCCTTAGATATGCTGTCTGCCATTTTTATTTTGTTTAAGTTTCCTTTATGTGTGTGTGTGTGTGTGTGTGTGTACATGCATACCACAGTGTGCATGTGGAAGTCAGAGGACACCCTCAGAGTGTTGGTCTCCTCTTCCTCCTCTTTCCACTTTGTTTTGTTCCCTTTGAGTCAGGGTCTCTCTTGTTGTCTTTTTGCCACTGAAAAAGCTAGTCTGTCTGGCTTGTGAGCCTCAGGATTCTCCTGGCTCTGCCTTCCTCACTGGAATCTCACTGGGATAATAGACATGTGCGTCACTTTGCATGTGGATTTACTTGGTGCAGGGGATACAAACTGGGCTCAGCATGCTTGCAGAGTAACCACCTCTAACCACGGAGCCATCTCCCTTTGAGTCTCTTTTTGGCCTGGAGCTTACTGATTAGGCTAGACTGGATGGCCAGTGGACTCCAGAGACCCACCTGTCTCTGCCTCCCTCCCCCGTGCTGGGGTTACAGGCGTACAATACCATGCCTGGCATTTACATGGGAGCTGAGGATTGAATTCAGATCCTCATGCTTGTGATGCAAGCACTTCACCAAGCGATCTCTCCAGCACCACGGCTTGTCTTTTTTTTTTTTTAATTTTTTTGTCCATTTTTATTTATTTATTTGAGAGAAACAGAGAGAGAAAGAGGCAGATGAGAGAGAGAGAGAGAGAGAATGGGCGCGCCAGGGCCTCTAGCCACTGCAAACGAACTCCAGACGCGTGCGCCCCCTTGTGCATCTGGCTAACGTGGGTCCTGGGGAATCGAGCCTCGAACCGGGTCCTTCGGCTTCACAGGCAAGCACTTAACTGCTAAGCCATCTCTGTAGCCCACGGCTTGTCTTTTCAACATAGCAATGTGTCACCACATTTCCCGAAGCTTTTTTGTCGTGTATGTTTTCCACAGCTGCTTGATAGCCTGTTGTATTGCTAAGACATGCTTTACCCAACCATTTCATTACTGGTAGATGTCTAAGTGCTTTCAATTTTATTTTATTTATTTATTTATTTATTTATTTTTTGCTGATAAGTAACATTAGCATAACTATTTTGTATGTAAATCCTTGCCTGTATTTCTGGTTGCTTGAAAGTGAAATTAGCCTAATAATGGTACCAAACTGACTGTATTTGCTGAATACAGAACTGACTAATAAACTAATTAAAAAAAAAAAACTAAAAAAAAAAAAAAAGAAAGTGAAATTGTTGTCTACCAGCATGATTTTCAGAAACTATCCAATTTATATTCTAAGCAAGTTTCTATAAAGCACGGGAGCTTTGCAGGCATTATTTCTGTGCTCTGTGGAGCCTCCACCTTTCTTCTGTTCTCTGGTGGAGCCATGCTGGAGTCCCTGCAGTCTAGAAAGAAGCGTTGGCTATGAACCCTGCCCAGAGGGTGTGGAATGCCAGGGATTTCTCACACTGTCACATATATCTAGACTATTAAGATTCAGCAGGTGAGAAGGTGGTGGGTCCCAATGCTAAAGGGACTCGAGTCTCATATACATACATGGAGGGGCCTGTGTTGCCTGCCCTTCTCTCCACACTTTCAAAGGGGAAGAAAGGGATAAGTATGACTGTCTTTTCTCACTTTCCTCCCTTCCTGTCTCCCTCCCTCCCATCCTCTCTTCATTCATTCTTCATCCACAACCTGACTGCTTATTAGATACCAGGCACCCTGCCAGATGCTATGGTCGAGAGACAGGAATTATCAGTTTAGACTTTTTAAAATTTATTTTTTATTTTCTTATGAGAGAGAGAGAGAGAGAGAGAGAACTAGTATGCCAGGGCCTTTAGCCACTGCAATTGAACTCCAAGATGCATGCGCTGCCTTGTGCACATGCGTCACCTTGTGCGTCTGGCTTACATGGGTTCTGGGGAGTTGAACCTGGGTCCTTAGGCTTCACAGGCAAGCACCTGAACCACTAAGCCATCTCTCCAGCCCCAGTTTAGATTTTTGGTTCCAAGTCCGAGAAGCTTTCTTGTATGCATTCATGAAAGGATGGCAGTCTTTCCTCAAGTTGACGGTAGGCTGAAGAAGCCATTGGGGCAACAGGCAGGAGTTCAGGATGTCAGGCTGTCTAGAACGCAGCTCTGGATTTGCTCTGGCTTTTAGAGAACCTGCCTCTTGACTTGGTCCCTCAGCTTTCAGATTCTGGGTGGAAGCTATGATTGGATGATTGGCACCAACTCATGTCTTTTGGCTGTAGGGGAGGGCATTTCAGGCTGACAAGGCTTCTGTAGGGGAAGGGGATGCTCTGCCCCTCTCCAACTTCATTCAGTGGAGAATCTTCCCCCCAAAGAAAAAAGGGCTATTTAGATTGTAGGGGGCTCCTTCCGCCCTCCTCATGGGCAAATGTCACCGCCTCAGGTCTCATCTGTCCCATGATTCACTGTTTGGTGGCAGAAACAGGAAAGTCATCAGAGACTCCTTGAAGGTCCGAGAGGATGGAGAGCAAAGGACATAGAGGGAGCACCCAGATTTCAGGACAGAGAAGGAGGTGAGCAGGAGGAAGTGAGCAAAGAGAGGCGGGGAGTACAGGAGGAGGCCTCGGTGTGGAGGAGAGCGAGAACTTGGTCGTACGGAAGCTGCCCCTGAAAGAGTTCGAGTAGAGAGAGAGGTGTCTGCAGGCTACCAGACCCAGTTCCATTTGTTGACCGCACAGGTAAATTATTCCTAAGCAGACAGGCTCCACACGCTGGAGACACAGGAGAACAAGAGGTGACCACTCCCTCCCTCAGACAGCTTCTGTGCTGGGGTGCTCAGGCCAGGCACACGAGAGAACATCAGAGGTGACGCCGAGATTGGGGGACTCATCGGGATGCAGGGCTGGACCTGAAAGCCTGACATGTGGTTGGGAAGACTGTGAAAGGGAAGGGGAAGAGCAGAGGGCCTTGGCAGAATTTAATGAGGAAAAAAAGAGCCAGCCAAGAAGCCTTAGCATGAGCTACCATTTCCCAGCGGTGGCCTCTCTGGTTCTGGAAGATCTAGCTGAGTTCTGCTTGGAATGGGGCTAAAGGGAGGGTACTAGTTACTTTCTTGTTGCTGTGACCAAATACCTGACAAGAAGCAATCTAAGGAAGGAAGAGTTCATTTCGGCTTACAGTTTGAGGTCACAGTCCATGGTGGAGGGGAAGGCGTGGAGGCCGGGGATGGAGGCAACTGGACACATTCCGTCCATACTGTGGAAGCGGTGAAGATGAGTGCCATTCCGTAGCTCCTTTTCTCCTTTTATTTTTATTTTTTTTTTAGTTTTGGTTTTGTGGGGTAGGGTTTCACTCTGACCCATTCTGACCGGGAATTCACTATGTAGTCACAGGGTGGCCTCGAAAGCCTGGTGATCCTCCTACCTCTTCTTCCCAAGTGCTGGATTAAAGGCATGTGGGCTGATGAGATGGCTTAGTGGTTAAGTGCTTGCCTGTGAAGCCTAAGGACCCCGGTTCGAGGCTCGATTCCCCAGGACCCACGTTATCCAGATGCACAAGGGGGCACAGGCGTCTGGAGTTTGTTTGCAGTGGCTGGAAGCCCTGGTGCACCCATTCTCTCTCTCTCTGCCTCTTTCTCTCTCTGTCTGTTGCTCTCAAATAAATAAATAAAACTGAACAACGACAACAAAAAAGGCATGCATATGCTACCATGCTCAACTCCTTTCTCCTTTTAAAAACTATTTATTTCTTTATTTGAGAAAGCATGAAGAGAAAGAGGGGGGATGGGTAAACCAGGGCATCCTGTTGCTGCAAATGAACTCTAGACACACGCACCTGTTTGTGCATCTGGCTTTAGGTGGGTTCTGGGGATTCAAGTCCCAGGCTGCCAGGCTTTACAAGCCAAATGCCTTTGAATACTGAGCAAGCTCTTCAGCTCCCCTGGTCCTTCTTATACAGTCCTAGCCCCCAGGCCATGCAATGATTTAGCCTATAGTTAAGGTGGGTGCACCCACCTCAGTTAACCTAATGAAGATAATTCCTCACAGAGACTAACCTAATCCACATACCCCCCCCCCCACCCAGGCATGCCCAGAGGGTAGTTTTCTAGATAATTCTAGGTCTTGTCATGTTCACAGTCAACATAACTAATCAAAGGGAGGCATGTGGAGGACCTGGGGCATCTAAGGAACAGCTGGTGTGAAGCCCACTCTTCTTGAGTGGATTTGAACTTTGGACTGTTCCCTGCACTCCCCCTTTGCCCACCCTGCCCACAATGGGTCATTGTCACCTGATCTGGAGTGGTGCGCCATCAACAGCAGCCAAAGCCCCATTTCCTGCCTCCGTGAGAGCGAGGCACCGGGGAGATGCCCCCACACATCCCGGCAAGCTGGGCGGAAGGCAAGACTGTCTCACGACCTCCTCGTTTGGATTTCTTCCTTGGCTGCGTTCGTGCCAGTTTATCTCACTGCATACCCCCACAGTACTGGGTGTACCAGCTCTGGAACTGCTGGTATTTATTGCTGTGCTGAGGAGGCCCATTGCACAAGTCCTCCTGAAAGAGGACATTGTCTTGCTCCCTTTCGCATCTCTACCCTGAGGAGCTGCAGACTTAAGGAATGGGTCCCCCTTTCCATCCACCACCTTGCAGCTCAGAAGTGCTAAGGTGTTGGGGGTTCTCTGGGGGAAACAGATACCATGGGATTTGTAGAGAGAACACACACACACACACACACACACACACATCAGTGTTGTGGTTTAAAGCATCTAACATCTGTAGACTAAGCCAGCAGACTGGAGGCTCAGGGAAGAGCTCAAGTTCAAGTCCATTCCAAAGACTTTTTGCTTCATAATTCCTTCTTGTTTAGAGAGGTCATTCTTTGCTGTATTCAGACCTTCCCTATATAGGCCCATTTGCTTTCCTTGAATTTGCCAATTTAAAAGTAAACCCCAGGCTGGAGGAAACGGCTCAGTGGATGAGGTTCTTCGTGCTAAACACGAGGACGGGAGTTTGGATGTCCAGAACCCAGTCAATGTTGGCCAGGCATAGTGACTGACCTCTAGTCCTTCCATCACTTTGGGGACAGAGACAGGCCATCCCCAGGGCAAGCTGGCTAGCTGGATTAGCTGAATTGGTGAGGCACGGGTTCGAGTGAGAGACTTTTCTCCAGCAAATAAAGAAGAGAGTGATTGAGGAAGATGCTAGTGTCAACCTCCAGCCTCCACATGAACACACATGTGTACATGAACCCACAACACACGTGTGCCTACATGCATAAGCACATGCATGCATACCACACACATACATATTCTGAAATTAAAAGTAAATTTCACGCACAAAACACCTTGATAGAAACATCCAGAATCTTAGTGGACAGCCTGTCTGGGCACTGTGACCCTGCCAAGGTGACATGAAGTTTATCATCCCAGACCTCCCCACTTGGCAGGTAGGGAAATGGAGTCTGGGGAGGCTTAATGACCCACATGGAGCTGTGTGGTCATTCAGTGGGGTGGGAGGCCAACAGAGATGGAGGTCTTCTGCCCCATGTTCTCTGTACTCTCTTGTTCACCGAGAAGCTCCCCAGAGACAGAGACCCAACCAACCCAGGCAGGTGGATCCCACCTCAGCATTCTTCAGATGCATGAGGCTGACTTTTCTTTAAAAAAATTATTTATTTACTTATTTATTTATTAGAGAGATAGAATGGGTGCATCAGGGCCTCCAGCCACTGCAAACGAACGAAATCCAGACACATGCACTACCTTGAGCATCTGGCTTATGCGGGCTCTGGGGAATTGAACCTGGGTCCTTAGGCTTCACAGGCAATTGCCTTAAGTTGCTAAGCCATCTCTCCAGCCCAAGACTGCCTTTTTTTATTTTTTGAGGCAAGCCCAACAGATTGGCCTTTTATTTCATTATTATTTTTAAGATAGAGAGAGGAAGAAAGGGGGAGAGAGAGAGAGAGAGAGAGAGAGATGATGGGTGTGCCAGGGGCTTTTAGCCACTGTGAATGAACTCCAGCTGCGTGCCCCCCCCCCTTGTGCAACACTGCATACTTGTCACTGTGTGTCTGGCTACATGGGACCTGGAGATTCAAACATGCATTCTTAGACTTCACAGGCAAGCGCATTAATTGCTACACCATCTCTCCACCTCCACCTTTTAAAGGTGTTATTTCTTTTTTAATTTATTTTTATTTTTACTTTAATTTTTTTAATTAAAAAATTTTTATTGACAACTTCTATACCTACAGACAATATACCATGATATTTCCCTCCCCTCCCCCATTTTCCCCTTCACAACTCCGCTCTCCATCATATCCCCTCCTTCCCTCCATTAGTCTCTCTTTTATTTTGATGTCATCATCTTTTTCTCCTATTATGAGGGTCGTGGGAAGGTATTGCTAGGCACTGCGAGATCATGGATATCAAAGCCAATTTCTGTCTGGGCAGTTGCATTGTAAGGAGTGGTACCCTTCCTTTCGCTCTTACATTCTTTCCGCCACCTCTTCCACAATGGACCCTGAGCCTTGGAGGGTGTGATAGAGATATTTCAGTGCTGAGCACTCCTCTGTCACTTCTCAGCACTATGTTGCTTTTTGTGTCATCCCAGCAGTCTCTGCCATCTGAAAAGAGAAGCTTCTCTAACCAAAAGTGAGAATAGCATTAATATATGAATATGAACATTAAGTATAGTGCTTTCAGGGCAGAATAATATATGTATTTAGCCAGACAAGAACAGGCTTTGTACTGCTAAGGCTCATGACTTTCCCTGCCATATGCTTTTGATTAGGTTTTCAGTACCAGGTATGTATTCCCTCCCATAGAACAGGCCTCTAGTCCAATTAGAGAGCAGTTGGTTTCTCCCAGAGCAGACATGCCACTATTGCATTTATTTGGTCATTTGGCCTGTCTGGCCAAACTTGAGGCTTCCAGTGTCCACTGTTTTCACCACTGATGACTTTTGTCTCCCATAGGGATGCATGTAGTGCCGCTTTTTCCAGCTTACAGTTGGCTGGTCTACAGGGAGAAGGTTTTCAGCTCAGCACCAGCTTGATTTTTCAGTGATCTTGTTGCCCACGCATGTGAAGTCTTCAGCGATAGGGTCTTACCATCTGTTATTCATGGGAGACCAAGGGCCTTGGCAATAGCCTATAATGTCTTGGAAGCAGCAGGGACCTCCCTGGCCAACAATTCACTGGTAGGTATCCCATCCCTGGCACTGAAAAATTTTCTAGCAGCAATCTATGGCTTCTGGATGTGCCGTTATCCAAAGAAGTAGGCTTTCATATGCCTTATTCAGAATATCTTGAATTTTGATTGACCCTCCCCCACCCTTCTCTTACTCAATCTTTTCCCCTGGCCTCACTTAGGCCATTCCACTCCCTGTAATCTGTTCTTCTACTTACATATATACAATACCATCCCCTAAAGTCCTTCCTTCTCCTCCCTCCCTTATATTTTTCTGGCTTACTGGCCTCTGCTACCAATTTTTTGGTTCCAGCTCACATACAAGTCTAAACATTTGTAGCTAGGATCTGCATATGAGAGAGAACATGCAATGTTTGGCTTTCTGAAGCCCCCCTTTTTAATGCAAGACAGTGAGAGTGAAAGTGAGAGCAAGAGAGAGAATTGGTGCATTAGGGCCTCCAGCCATTGCAATCAAACTCCAGACACGTGGGCTACTTCATGCACATGTGCAAACTTGCATGCTTGTGACATTGTGTGGTTGGCTTATGTGGGACCTGGAGAGTTGAACATGAGTCCTTAGGCTTTGCAGGCAAGTGCCTTAACCGCTAAGCCATCTCTCCAGCCCAAGACTGACTTTTTAATAGAACAAATGGGTCTTGGTGCATTTCAGAGGAAAGCCATGCAGTGAAGTATGCTGTGTATCTTTTGGGTTCCTTCAGTTTGAAAAAATTCTAAGAAAGCAAAGGGCTAAAACCTGAGGATGTTTCCCTGGCAGGAAAGCCTCTGAGCAGTCAAATGTCCCCTGTACAGTGCACATCCCACTGTCTCCCTGGTTTATACTGAGAAATTTGCAGTAATGTTTTGCACACCTGCTAGGTGCTTCAGTACATATGTAGGTGGTTAATCACATAAACTTCATCTTGATTTTCAGCTCAGTTTAGAAAGGTAGGGTGTGAGGCCACACCCTGGCTTGGGCTCACCATCTGAATGGCCACTCTTAGTCCTGTCTCTTTCTTTATGTGACCTACTCACTTACCAGGACCTTCTCTGGGACCATGCCAAGTCAGAAAGGATCCTAATTTCTAAGGTCAGAGAGTAAGTGGATTTGAATGTACAGGGCCTTTCTGTCCCTTTGTGGAAGAGCTGAATTTGGAGTGACAGTGGTGTGTTATAAATGGTCATGATCATCAGAAGAGCTCCCTTTCACTGAGAGACCGCTAGGCTGTAGTCACTGGGTGTACTTTCAGATCCCTACTCTGTCAAGGGCGAAGGTGAAAGCAGCTTCTCAGAGCTAAGAGGAGTTTGTTTATTAAAGCAGAGTGGAATGCCCAGGCCTTTCCCAGAATGCTGTTCACATAACACATGACATGTGTTAGGGTGTAGGATTGTCCAAGAAAGCTGCAGATGTGGTGGTCTTTCTAGAAGAATCTCTGAGGAGCATTTTGTGAGTGGTTGGCTTATTTTGTTGGGGTCCTTTGTACAAAAGAACTTTGTAGAAAATAACCTAAGGACTTGACTTTACCATGTATAACAAGGTTCATATAATAACCCTTAAAATGCTCTTTTGGAGTTGGAGAGATGGCTCAGCAGTTAAAGTACTTACCCATAAAGCCTAACGATCTGAGCTCAATTCCCCAGTAACCATGGAAATCCAGATGCACAAAGTGGTGCATACATCTGGAGCTCATTTGCTGTGGCTCGAGGACCTGGTGGTGTGCCCATTCTCTTTCTTTCTCTTTCTCTCTCTGTTGGGTTTGGTGGCACATGCCTTTAATCTCAGCACTCAGGAGGCAGAGGTGGGAGGATCACTGAGAGTTGGAGACCAGCGTGGAGTGAATGATAACGATAGACGACACTATTGAGTCACTGAATCCGGAGGCCTAACGGACAGGGCTTAGACAGTCAATTGTGCGCGCTCTTGGGAACCCTGAGGTAGTTCCTGAACTCCAGGCTTCTCAAGTGTCCAGAATCCCTCTTCATTTCTGCTTCTTTCCCTTTATCTTTTACTACCTGCCTTCATTCTTGACACTTCATGGTCTCGCTCCTGTCAGGTCTGGGGTTACAGGAGTGCCTAGCTTTTTATGTGGGTGCTGGGCATTGAACTCAGGTCTTCCTGCTTGTATGCTGAGTGCTCTTACCTGCTGAGCCACTGCCCAGCCCCAGACTGTAGCTAGGTTTTATTGACTATTTATATGTACCTAGCACCTTGTTATGTATTCTGTGTGAATTTTCTTTTCTTTTTTTCTTTTTTGGTTTTTCTCTCTAGCCCAAGCTGACCTGGGATTCACTCGGTAGTCTGAGGGTAGCCTTGAACTCATGGCGATCCTCCTACCTCTGCCTCCTGAGTGCTGGGATTAAAGGTGGGTACCACCACGCCTGGCTTGTGTGAATTTTCTCCAGGAGGCAGAGGCTACTGTGGCCGCACTATATAGGATGAGAAGACTAAGGTTAATGGAGGCTGAGAATTCTGGATGAAACCAGTCAGTGGTGGAGATGGGGTTGGTAGTTTGATGTGTCTCTTGCATTGGCCCATGTTGACAATCAGCAGAGCTTGTGGCTCCTCTGAAATATATCCTTTCTTGGGTGAAAATTGCACAAGGCCATGATTCCCAGGATTTCTTGAGTCTTATCAGTTGGCCTGTCCAAAAAAAAAAAAAAAAAGAAAAAAACACCCAGAAGCTTATTAGGACATACATATTCAAAAAGTCAAAAAGTTCAATTTCCCCAAGGACTTTCATATCTTTATGCACATTAAAAAATGAAGTTTAATAGCAGAGGAGATAAGCATAGACATTTAGAATACTTTTTGATGGGCGTATCCTCTCATTTTAGCTAAAGATCAGTGAGGGCTTCCCTCCCTTTTGGGTCTATGATCTTTCAAGCCATAGCATTCTGACCTAGTTTTCAGGGCCAAGTATGAAGTCCCTCCCACTGAGTGGGCCTCAGCCAATCAGAGACAGTTTGCTACCCTCATAGCCTGTATGCCACTATTGTACAGGTGTGTACATTTATCATCTCTATCTATCTATCTATCTATCTATCTATCTATCTATCTATCATCTATCTATCCATCCACTCATCATCCATCGATTTGTATCTATCTCCTATTGATTCAGTATTTTTAGGCAGCACTGATTAATACCAGGACACTCAGTCAAGCATGGTGCATTTCACTAATCAATTTCTGCCCCACTTTCCTAGAAGCTTATTTTGCTTCTTTTTAAAAAATACTTTATTTATTTATGAGAGAGGAAGGGAGAGAGAGAGAGAATGGGCATGTCAGGATCTCCAGCTACAGCAAACGAACTCCAAACACATGTGCCACCTTGTGCATCTGGCTTACGTGAGTTCTGGAGAATGGAACCCGGGTCCTTAGGTTTCTCAGGCAAGTGCCTTAACTGCTAAGCCATCTCTCCAGCCCCCTTATTTCTGTCCTTCCAGCTCTTTCTTCCCTTATGCTCAGTCTCATTGAGAAGGTAGAAAAGTTAGAAGAGAACTTCCTTTTCCTTCTACTACTGAGTCCACCGCCCTCCCTGTGAATGTTCCTGCTCCCTTGCCTTCCCTCCTCCTCCACCTTGCTCTGTGGCTCCTGTCCAGCCTGCGCCTATGTGCTGAGCTCCCCTCATCACCTCATCCTCGTCTGACGTGAGGGAAACAGCCTTGCCACACACTTCTGCTGCCATTAACTGAGCTGTTCTGCCATGCCTCCCTGTCGTGATGGACGTACCCCTCTGACACCACGAGCCAACGTAAATCCTTTCTCCCTTGTGTTGTTTTTGTCAGGTATTGTGGTCACAGCGACACACAGGTAACTGATACAGCTTGGACTGTGGTAAAAATTTTGGGCAGACAGAACTGGACTTTTCTATGTCATTCTACCTTTATCACGGTGTGATCTTGGGTAACGTGTTTAACATCTGCTACTCAAGACCGCACATGCCAGGTGCTCAGCCTTATGCCTGACTTGATTAAACACATGCGGAGCAACCTTGACTAGGAGTTTAAACACGTTGCTAAGCAAAAGCTCCTACATCTTTTATTGATTATTTTTTTTTCTTCTAACAAAACTTCCCAGTTCTTGCCAAGCCTAGTGGCGTATGCGTGTATTCCTAGCACTCTGCAGGCAGAAATAGGAGGCCAGGAGTTCAAGGTTATCTTTAGCTACATAAGTAAGTTTGAGGCCAGCCTGGGCTACTTAACAGCCTGTCTCAAAAAAAATATAAATAAATAAAAAGAAAAAAGAAAACAAAATCAAAAAGCAAAAAGCAAAACTGCAGCATGAGATTTGGAGCTGAGCGTGGTGGCGCATGCCTTTTAATCCCAGCACTCAGGAGGCCGAGGTAGAAGGGTCACTGTGAGTTCGAGGCCACCCTGAGACTACAAAGTGAATTCCAGGTCAGCCTGGGCTAAAGAGAGACTGAATCTTTTTTTTTTTTTTGTTTATTTTTATTTATTTATTTGAGAGAGACAGACAGAGAGAGAAAGAGGCAGATATATAGAGAGAGACAGAGAGAGAGAATGGGTGCATCAGGGCCTCCAGCCACTGCAAATGAACTCCAGACGCATGCGCCCCCCTGTGCATCTGGATTATGTGGGTACTGGGGAATTGAGCCTCGAACTTGAGCTTCACAGGCAAGCACTTAACCGCTAAGCCATCTCTCCAGCCCCGAGAGACTGTATCTTAAAAAAAACCAAACAAACAAGAAGAAAAAAAAAATGAAAATCTTCTCTGTTCTGTGTCCTTTCCTTCATATACCATATCAGTTTTATTCATTCAATTACTTGTTTATAAGATTTAATAGGTACCTGTCAATGATCTGGCTTCAACCTTATGTGCTAGCCGTAGCGGAATGAACAAGATGCAGGCCCTGCCTACAAGAAAGACAGGAGAACATAGTTGGTCTAATGGGGACCAGAGTGTGCGTGTGTGTGTGTGTGTGTGTGTGTGTGTATTAGCATACATGTCCATGTGATAAATGCCGTGACAGAGGCATGCTCACAGAACGTTTTGCCTGGAGAAGTGGGGACCACGGAAACTTTCCTAGAGGACTCATAGGCTTAAAAGGCACCAGGGTGGACCGAGGCATAGCTAGTGATGGATTCAGGGAGGTGGAACACAGGGCACAGGCCCGGGGCTTAGAGGTTAGGAACTACTGAAGCAGACTGGAGCGGCTGCGCTGTGCACTTTGAGGCAGGCTGCTAAGGCAAGAGGTGAGGCTGGAAGAGCAGAAGAGGACAGATGGCAGCAGACCTGCCCATCGAGCCTCAGAGGCCAACAGCACACCGCAGACCGAGGGCCGGCAGGTCATCCGAACTGAAGAAGCAGCTGGTGAAGTGGGAAGTCATTCGGGTTCCCAACTCACTGTCCCCCCTTGTGGGCATGCCAGGTCAGAGTTGCCCATTCCTCCAGTTACTCAACAAGCTGGAAACCCAATGTTTGTGTGAAATTTCTGCTTTTAATATTGGCAATGGATTTAAAACATGTACCCTATGTAGGCCAAACAAAATATATCTTTTGGCCAGATACAGCCCAAAGGCCTTTTTGAACATAGTTGGAGGAAGAGAATTCTAAGAAACAGGCAAAGATGCTGTGTTCAGACAGGTAGAAAGAGAGCTAGGAGAGTTCAGTGTCATGAGGACTGAGGGATAGGGAGGTTCTAGAAGGAGGCAATGGATAAGTGTCCAACATGGGAGAGAGGTTAAGACAAGTCTGAAGGATGGCCAGCAGCTCTCATGTTTAGGAGGCCCCTGGGAATTGTGGGGAGGTCACCTTTGTAGGGGTTTGGTACATGCAGAGTCCAGATTACAGTCATGTTTAGGGGTAAATAATTGTCAAGGTAGTGAAGACATAAAACTTCTATAACAGGATTTCTTTTGACAATAAGTAGTGGAAAACTGAATTTTAAATGTCTTTAAAACAAGAATCCTGGCTGGGCGTGGTGGTGCTTGCCTTTAATCCCAGCACTTCGGAGGCAGAGGTAGGAGGATCATTGTGAGATCGAGGTCACCTTAGACTACATAGTGAATTCCAGGTCAGTCTGGACTAGAGCAAAACATTACCTTAAAAAACAAAAGAATCCTCACGTAGCAAAAAGTCTTGAAATAAGGAAATTTCACATATGTCATCATAGACCTTTGGCTCTGCCACTCTGTATGTTGCTCAATCTGTCTGCCAGCCAGGGCCCCCAAAATAGACATCAGTTCCAAAGAACACATGCATCCACACCAACGGCAGAGGCAGAAATGCACTGTGTAACCCTGGTCTTTCAAAGAACTAAAAGATTTTGCTATAAGACATTCCCTTCTCCTTATTAGCTAGAATGGCATCAAATGTCCACTCTAAACTCAGCCTGCAAAGGGAGTAAGGCCCTCATGCCCTGCCTGGACCAGCTTGACTCGGCTGCTGGAGCTGGGCTTGGGCCTGGCTTCCTGTAGCACATATATGAGAAGCCCTGGAAACTGGGTACCATGAAGAGATGAAGGGGTCCTGGCTGCTTGTACACATGTCTTATCAAGTAGATCCTGAGAGGAGACATGCCATTTTCTTTCTTTCTTCTGTTTTTTTTTCTTTTTTCTTTTTTGTTTTTCAAGGTAGGGTCTCACTCTAGCCCAGGCTGACCTGGAATTCACTATGGAGTCTCAGGGTGGCCTCGAACTCACGGCGATCCTCCTACCTCTGCCTCCCGAGTGCTGGGATTAAAGGCGTGCACCACCACGCCCGGCTTTTGCCATTTTCTTTCTTATTTTCTATTTTTTTCTTCTTTTTACTTCCCTTTCCTCTTCCTCTCTTTCTTTCTTCCTTCCTTCCTTCCTTTCTTCTTTCTTTCTCTCTCCCTCCTTCCTTCCTTCCTTCCTTTCTTTCTTTCTTTCTTTCTTTCTTTCTTTCTTTCTTTCTTTCTTTCTTTCTTTCTTTCTCAAGCAACAGTTTATTTAAAGTGAGACTAAGAGGTAAACACAGACTCATTGTGAGAGGAGAGAACCCAAAATCTAGATTCCCCTTCTTCTTTCCCTCCCTCCCTTCTTTTCTTCCCTCCTTCCTTCCTTCCTCCCTTATTTCCTTTTTATTTTTTTGTGGTTGGGTCTTGCTCTAGCTAAGGCTGGTCTTGAACTCATGGTTAATCCTCCTACCTCAGCCTCCTTAGCGCTGGGATTTTAGGCACAAGCTACTTCACCTGGCTAACAATGTTACTTTCAAAGGCATTTTGAACATACCACGCTAAGCTTGGAGAGGGGCTGCTGTGAGGTCCAGAGAGGAATCCCGTTGCTGCCCTCAAATCACACCACTGATCGCGGTTGTGTGTGGTGGCCCCCTCCACATTTTTGCTGGGTGGATCCTGGGAAAACTAGAGTAAGCTAAGGACCCAGTCTATTTCACAAAGAACTGGCTTTAAACGTCAGGTTCACATGTGTTTTATCTCCCTGAATTGTCTGGATGGTGGTGGTCCGAATAAAGTGTTCTTCCCCTTGACTCATCCTGGGTGGGGGGCAGGGCATATCTACCGCAGACAAGGTCAGGTCCAGCCAAGGAAGTCATTTGTTCCTTTTCAAACTCACAAAGGGAAATGAAGAGCTAAGAACAATTATTTTGGGAGATTCAGTCTCTGAATCTTAGATTAGAGGAAAAAAGATTTAAAAAAAAAATAGGATGAATAAGTCACAGGTGGTTTCCACATTGTAATTAATTATTTTCTGCATGTGTGTGTGTGTACATATTCGTGTTCATATGTGTATGGATGTGCAGGTGCATGTTTACATGTTCATGTGTGTTTGTGGAGGTCAGAGGTCCATGTCAGGTGTCTTTCCCAATATCTCTTCACCTTACTTTTTTTTGTTTTATTTTTATTTATTTATTTATTTGAGAGTGACAGACAGAGAGAGAAAGGGAGAGAGAGAATGAATGGGTGCGCCAGGGCCTCCAGCCTCTGCAAACGAATTCCAGACGCGTGCGTCCCCCTTGTGCATCTGGCTAACGTGGGTCCTTAGGTTTCACAGGCAAGCGCTTAACCGCTAAGCCATCTCTCCAGCCCCATCTTAACCTTATTTTTTTCACTGAATCTAGAGTTCACCCATTCAGCAAGACTAGCCAGCGAGCTCCAGGGCTCCTCCAGTCCAGCCTCCCTGGGGCTGGAATTACATGTTGCTGCTCTGGGCTTTTGAGTGGGATCCAAACTCAGTCCCGCAGGCTTGAGACTGAACTGTCTCCCCAGCCCTGGTCTCCACAGTTTGGAAGCTCACTGAAGACTGTGATCACCCTGTCACCCACAGCAGGTTACCATTTTCCTGTGCTCTCTATTTAATAGTGCAACGGGGTGCTCGGGGTCCAGGAAAGTCCTTAGACCCCAAACCTTAGGTTCGTGTCTAATTTTCTTTAGTTTTTTTTTTTTTTTTTTTTTTTTAGGTAGGGTCTCACTCTAGCCCAGGCTGACCTGGAATTCACTATGTAGTCTCAGGGTGGCCTCGAACTCACGGCGATCCTCCTACCTCTGCCTCCCGAGTGCTGGGATTAAAGGCATGCACCACCACATCTGGCTCATTTCTAATTTTAATCAAAGAATTGAATTTAAAAAAAGACTGAGAAGGATAATTATTAAATTATTATATTTATTGAGGGAAGTACAGAGCCAAGGAAAGGCACTCACATGGCTGGAGATCCCCTGTGAGGGAAAACTCATCCACAGCTGGAAGTTCCCAAGTGGTCAGAGCGCCTGCCCTCCCCTTGCAGAGTTATTTATAACCTTACAGTGGTGGGCTGTCTTCCGGCTCAGGTGAACCGGAGGGACAGCTGGTTGGTTAGGGCTAGGGGCTGTCTCAGGAAGAGGCTAATCCTGACACCAAGTTTCAGGGGCTAAACTTGACTAATGACAATGTTTAAATCCTAGGAAGGACCTCCCTCCCCGGAGGGGTCCTAGTTGTTTGTGGAAAAACTAAAGCAAGAGATAAGAAGTCAGATCATCTTTGATTTCTAGCAAGTGTAGACTTCCCTGCCTTTTTTCACTTTCAGGGGTCCAATCACCCTAACTGTTCTCCCTCTCAATAGCAATTGCTTTACCTTTACAATTATAGACTGCCTGCACAGTTTGCCTAGACAGGAGGTTTGGAAGTCTTGGATCAAATTCTGTCTCAGCTCTTGGTTCGGTCCCTCTGCATGGAATACCTTTTCCCTTCTGTAGGGACTTTCCCTCATCCTCTATTCTACTCCTCATCCTTTAAGGCCATGGGCACCTCAAGTTTATTTTGTATACTATGCCAAGGCACCAGGCCAAAGGGAACAGTGAAGCCTCTCCCTAGCCAGTTCACCCCTCACCTGGCCTTGACTGTTTGCTTAGACCAGGTAGCTAGTTCTTTCTTTCCACCTTCCTTCCTTCCTCCTTCCTTCCTTCCTTCTTTTCTTTCTTTTCTCCCTCCCTCTTTACCCCTCCCTCCCTCCCTTCCTTCCTTCCTTCCTTCCTTCCTTCCTTCCTTCCTTCCTTCCTTCCTTCTTTCCTTCCCTCTCTTCTCCCTCCCTCTCTGCCTTCCTATACTGGGGATTGAACCTAGGGCCTCATACATATCAGGTAAGGGCCCATGAGATGAAGTTACCTCTGGGAAATGGGAGCCTAATTTGAACCTGGGCTTTACACAAGTTCGTTTTGGGGGGGGGAGTGCTAGACCAGCCTTGGAGATAATATATAGCCAAGCAAGCTTAGCCCAAGGCTTAGGTAATATTTATTGGGTATTCAGGGCCCAATACACAAGCGTCATTCATATTTACCCAATCATACCTACCATGAGGATACAACAAGGTCCTAACAACAGAAATAACAGAGGACTCAGGGGCAACTTGTGACCTCTCACACTACCTCGTCCACTCAGCTTTTTCCCAGGCTGTCCCAAGAAGATGGGCACGTGCTTGGAATGTTGTCATGTGCTTGCACAGACTCTGTCTCCTCCTCCTCGTGTCCATGGCTCCAGAGCTCTGCTCTATCCGGAAACAAGTTGGCCGGGCTCCCTACTCAGGCCACGGTATTCCTGGGCTGTGCCTTCTCGGGTGTGTGACCCCCTCTCCTCATGCAAGCACCACCTCACTAGTCCTTTGTTCCCATGGCCCCCTGTGTCCTGCTCTCAATTCCTCCCTATGTTTTGCGTCAAACAACTGTGGCTTTTTAGACTGTGCCTTGCCCCGAGGGACTCCCTTTTACAAGCACCTTTGACTTCATTTTGAGGGTGGAGATAACTCTGCTCCCAGGTGGACTCTGGAAAAGCACCATCTGTCCAGCACCGCCCACGTGACACAGACTGATGCTGACATGCCTGGGACTAGAAAGGGCGCCACCCTATCAATGTATCAGGGTGAAAAAGGACTATTGGAACACATGGGGGTCATTAAAGTGATATCAGAAAAACTACGCCCAAGAAATTACTGGGCATACCAGGCCAAGCGAAGAGTGTAACTCCCTCACCTGCACACCATCAAGAAGTGAACACCCAGCACAGCCATGGTGACAGCCCCACCCAATCTGTCACCTGACCACCCGGTGTAGGCACACCAAGGAACTCCTAGGCCATTCCAGGGTCTTCAGCTCAGCGTGCTCCCCGCTGTTAACACAGTCTACTCAAGTGTCATCCACTTGTACATGTGTTTGCCCATCTGTCCTTACTGTCCATGTGTCTGTCCATTCGTCTGGACCCAGTCTTGCCCTTCACTTCACCTGGCTGCCACAGTTAAGCTCTGACCCTCTGCAGCCCCAGCAGATCCTCCGGCCTCTCTTGCAGCAAGTGTCCTTATCAATAACGACTCTTTGGCAACTCGTTCAGTTTCCCAGCTCTGGTCTCTCAGCCTCCTTGAGACTCTTTGCCTTTTTAACCCTTTGTAGTCACTCTCTAACCTATATGCGTGCAGAGAGAGAGAGAGAGAGCGAGAGAGAGCGAGAGAGAGCAAGAGAGAGAGAGCGAGAGAGAGAGAGAGAGAGAGAGATTTACTATGTGATGTGTGATTTGAGAGTTAATGGTAGTGATTACGATTGAAATAAAATAACCTTGTTTGCAGCAACCAGGGCTATCGAGGAAAGTGGGAGTATCTGGCAAACTGCTGTCATTGAAACCATTGGTACCTTGGGAATTTATTGTTATGTGATAAATTCTGACATTGTGGAAAGGCACAAGCATGTTCATCTGTTTCGGACAGAGTTTTTCTCCGGCTCTGTCCCACAGCCACATTCTCTTTGGGTCCAAAAACAGAAGGAGAAACTATTTGAGACACATGTTTCCTGCTGGATTCAAAGACCTGCTTCCTTTCAATACCAACTCTCAGCCTTTGCACCAAGAATTTAGAATGTAGGTTCCCCCACCTCCATTCTATTGCTCAGTTCCTCCTGCTCTCAGTCCCTTAGAATGTTGGCCTTACGAGCCGCCGTACAGGCCCAGGCATGTGTGCTATCAACATAAAACACCTTCCACTCCATTGTTCTCTGAGGTGGACCAGAGTCCTATGCCAAAGGCCCAATCCAGAGCTTCTAATGTATCAGGTCCAACCACTTCCCCCAAAGAAAGCAAACACGAGTAATCATGAAAAAGCAGGAAAAGATTCTCATCAACATAGCTATGCTACAGAGAAGACAGAAGTAAACATTTCTTTGGGGTATTGACATGAGCTTTAGGGTTTTTATTTATTTGAGAGAGACAGACTAAGAAAGAGGCAGATAAAGAGAGAAAAACAAAGAGAGATAGAGTGTGTATGTGTGTGAAGGGGGCATACCAGGGCCTCCTGCCACTGCAAAAGTACTCTAGATGCATGTGCCACATTGTGCATCTGGCTTTACACGGGTGCTGGGGAATCAAACCCAGGTAGTCAGGCTTTTGCAAACAAGCAACTGTAACTACTGAGCAATCTCTCCAACTCAGCTTTACATTTAATGAAGAAGTATTTGGGGCAGTGGGCAAGAGGTATGTATAATTAAGTATGGTCAAGGTGTGGTCTGTTCTAGCCTGCAAGGTGGACAGAAGTCTTGTTGCTTGAAAAGACAAACAGGTTGCTATGAGGTAACTGCTCCTGTTTGGGGTGTGTGATCTCATCATAGGGAGATATGTCTGTGGAGCTCTGTTGTTCTGGGAATCCAAGGACATTGCAGGCTTTTAAGAAATATTTTTATTTTTATTTATTTATTTGAGAGAGGGAAAGAGGGAGAGGGGGAGAAGGGGAGAGAGAGAGAGAGTGTATGATAGAGAGAGAGAATGGGTGTGCCAGGGCTTCCGGACACTGCAAACGAACTCCAGACACATGTGCCACCTTGTGCATCTGGCTTGTGTGGGTACTGGGGAATCGAACCTGGGTCCTTTGGCTTTGAAGGCAAGCGCCTTAATTGCTAAGCCATCTCTCCAGCCCATGGTTGCAGGTTTAAGACAGTAACTGGAAGACTTTCAGATGCCTTTGGGGGCTCTGTAACAGTACATTGTAAAAGGTGATG
This sequence comes from Dipus sagitta, assembly GCA_036346955.1. Lineage (NCBI taxonomy): Eukaryota > Metazoa > Chordata > Mammalia > Rodentia > Dipodidae > Dipus > Dipus sagitta. The sequence goes on from CM070771.1 coordinate 190,539,775, forward strand.
GGAAAATGCCCATTACTCTTATCTCTGTGCTGTCAGTCTGGAAGAGGGATGCCATGGGGAAGGTCTCACCAGTTTTTAGACAGACACTCCTTGAGTGATTATATGCCTACATGAAGAGTTAAGCAGGAGTGTGTCCCAACACAAAAACAGATCCCAAATGCAGGCTGAATATCAAGATCTTGTCCTAGCATCGTTACCTTATAGACCCAAGTGAGCGATCAGTGCTTTTCAGCAAACATAGCTTCTAAATGCCGTCAGAAAGAATATAGTGTTTGGGCAGGGTCCTAATTCCTCAAGCCTGAAAAACTACCACAGCAATGTAAGATAACACTGGGAAAACAAATGGACAAGGAAGATATGGAAATCCTCCCCTACCTTTGCAACTTTGCTATACACCTAAAAATGTTCCAAAATGTAATGTTTATTTGAGAGAAAGGGAGAGAATAGAGGGAGATGGCTAAAGAGGAAGAGAGGAGAAAAGGAAGAAAGGGGGGAGAGAAGGAGGGAGGTTTGAATTACCTTGCTTTTGGGGCTTAGATGGAGACAGACCATGTCTAGCTGGGAGTATTAATCTAATGAAGAAAAATAAGAGGATAATTATAAGTGTGTACATATATAGTCAATATATATCTTACGATGAACAACTCACTTCATCAGTTAGAATCAAAGGTAATTGGGCTGGAGGGATTGCTTAGTGGTTAAGGTGCATGCCTGTGAAGCCTAAGGATCCAGGTTTGATTCTCCAGGTCCCACGTAAGCCAGATGCACAAGGTGGCACATGCATCTGGAGTTCGTTTGCAGTGGCTGAAAGCCCTGGTGTGTCCATTTTCTCTCTCTCTCTCTCTCTCTCTCTCTCTCTGCCTCTTTTTCTCTTTCAAATTAAAAAAAAAAAAGGATTCGAGCAACTCAAATAAGGCTGGAACCCCCCGTATCTACTTGGTCAAGGGCATCACCATCTCTTGATATCCCAGGCTAGAAGGCCAACTCACTTATATGATGTGTTTTTCCATTGTGAATAAATTTGTACTGAGAGTTGATGTACTGGGTACTTCATTGAGGGCATTTCAGATATTTTTGCATACCATCTTTTTAAAAAAATTATTTATTTATTAGAGACAGAGAGAGGGAGGGAGATAGAGATTGAAAGAGTGAAAGAATGGGCATGGCAGGGTCTCCAGCCACTGCAAACGAACTCCAGATGCATGTGCCACCTTGTGCATCTGGCTTACATGGGACCTGGAGAATCGAACCTGGGTCCTTGGGCTTCACAGGCAAGTGCCTTAACTGCTAAGCCCTCTCTCTGGCCCATATACCATCTTTTAAATCACCCTGTGAAATGGGTATTGCTATTCTTGTTCTACAAGCAATGAGACTCATGGTTTGTGAATGATGCAACTAAAGCTAACTGAGGCGAGGTCACTGATTCAGACTCAAGCTATGTCTGATGCCAGAAGCCACATTCCTTCTACAGCCCCATGCTGCTGCTTAGGGCTTACTGAATTTATCATCCTATAAGAACAGTATTTCTCCAGAAATGCTTTCACAACTCCCCGGCTACTTGTTAGGAAGACTCACAGACCAAGTCCAGATCTGTGGAATCAGTCTTGGAGAGTAGACCCACCTCTGGCCTCTGTGGCAAGCTCTGCAGATGTCATAGGTCATTCATGCCTTAAAACCTTCCAGGGGGCTGGTTAAGGCACTTGCCTGCAAAGCCAAAGGACCCAGGTTGGATTCCCCAGGACCCACGTAAGCCAGATGCACAAGGTGGCACATGCTTCTGGAGTTCCGTTTACAGTGGCTGGAGGCCCAGGCTCGCCCATTCTCTCCCTCTCTCTCTCCCTCTGTCCCTCTATTTCCCTGATCTTTCTCTCTGTCAAATAAATAAATAAATAATAAATAAGTAAAATATTAAAAAAAAAAATCCTTCCGAGATGGCCAATGGGCAACTCAAAGGCAATAGGGGAATCCAAAATCTGCAGAGACTGGCAATCAGTCTTCTTTCTAGAATTGATCTCAATAGTTTTGCCAACTGCTCTGGGTCCTTTTATTTTTATTTATTTTTATTTATTTTTAATTTTTTTATTCATTGTTTATTTGAGAGTGACAGACACAGAGAGAAAGGCAGATATATATATATATATATATATATATATATATATATATATATATATATAGAGAGAGAGAGAGAGAGAGAGAGAGAGAGAATGGGCACGCCAGGGCTTCCAGCCACTGCAAACGAATTCCACGTGCACTCCCTTGTGCATCTGGCTAACATGGGTCCTGGGGAATCGAGCCTCGAACTGGGGTCCTTAGGTTTCACTGGCAAGCGCTTAACCTCTAAGCCATCTCTCCAGGCCCCTCTGGGTCCTTTAATAAGGGGAGACTACAATAGATGAGCCAATTCAGAATTGCAGCTGCACAGTCACCCAGATAGAATCCTGGTGTCTTAGTAGGAAGCCACAGACTGGTGGGTCCTGTCCTATCTGGAGATGTTTTTTTTTTTTTTGAGATAGGGTTTCAGTCTAGTTCAGGCTGACCTGGAAGACACTATGTAGTTTCAGGGTGGCCTTGAACTCACAGGGATCCTCGTACCTCTGCCTCCCAAGTTCTGGGATTAAAGGCATGCGTCACCATGCCCAGCCCAAGACGACTTCTTCCTCCTCCTCTTCCTCCTCCTCCTCTTCTTCTACTTCTTCTTCTTCTTCTTTTCTTTCAAGGTAGGGTCTGACTCTAGCTCAGGCTGACCTGAAATTCACTATGTACTCTCAGGGGGGCTTTGAACTCACTGTGATCCTCCTACCTCTGCCTCCTGAGTGCTGGGATTAAAGGCATGCACCACCATGCCCGGATTCTGGAGACCATTTTTAAAACATTATTTAATTATTTGCAAGGAGAGAGAGAAAGAGAAGAGAAAGAGGGAGAGAAGGAGGGAAGGAGAGAGAGGGAGGGGGAGAGAGAGAGAGAGAAAGGAAGAGAGAAATAATGGGTATATAAGGGTTTCTTGCCACTATAAACAAACTCCAGATGTATGCACCACTTTGTGCATCTGGCTTTACATGGGAACTGGGGAATTGAACCTGAGCCATCAGGCTTTGCAAGCAAGCACCTTTAAAGCCCCGGAGACTATTTTTGCTAACCATGGTCATTGTTTAGAAAATTTTAAAGATGATCAAGTTGGACTTTAGGGGACATTTCAGACAAAGCAAACTTTGGCCCATAGATGTATCTAGTGTAATGCTGCTGCTGACTGAACGTTTACTGTCTATGGGCACTTTGATTTTCAGAGAGCTTGGCCCATATTATTTAATGGTTTTATGAGTTGGATATTAACATTATTCCTATTTAGTTGGTATAGAAACTGAGGCCTGGAGAAAAGGTTTATATGAGGCAAGAATGGCAGCACATGCCTATAATCCCAGCATTTGGGAGGTGGAGGCAGGGGGATTAAGAGTTCAAGGCCAGCCTTGGCCACATAACAAGTTCCATGGGCTACATGAGAGTCCATCTCAGAACAAACCAGATACAAAACAGCAAATAAAGAGACAATGTGGTATATAACTGTTGAAGCCAGGATTCAAATCTAACCATGGTGAGTGGACTTGCTCCCCAGAATTCACAGTGTAATAAGGAAAATGACTCATGTGTAAGAAATTCCAACGACTCAGATGGGCTCATGGGAGGTTTTTTTTTTCCTCTATGTGTGGGAGAGTGTAAGAGAGCATATGGATGTGAGTATATATGTATACGTGCGTTATGAGGATCAGGAGTTCAAGGCTAGCCTTGGCTCTGTACGGATACAAGAAGAAAGAAGAGTTAAGGAATGGGTGGTGGGGATGTGGCTTCAGGGCCTGGTTCCGAAGGCACAGAGAACTCAGTGTCCAGTCTGTCTGGGGAGATAAGAGAATTAATTCTCTGTGGAGGTCATATTCAAAGTCAGGCAGGCAGTGCGCTAGTCTGGGGAGCTTTAAAACAAAACAAAACAAAACAAAACCTGGTATCTAAAGTCACTGGTTTAACTGGCCCAGGCTTGGGGTTGAAGACAGAGGAGGGATGTTTAGAAGCCCCCCTTGTGATGATCAGGAATATTTGACAGGAGCAAGGCATGCTCTTCCCGTATTTCTGTGTTCCCCCCTCACTTTGAATGCTAGCCACAGATCTTTCAGCAGCCTTCTTAGTCTGGGTCTTCTTGTTCTGTCTTTCGTGTGTCTGAGAGGCCAGATGACTCCATCCACGCCGCTCGGAGGCCACCACCTGCTGCTGTAAATCTGCTGGCTTGCATCATCTTTGCCCCGTGTGCTTTCAGAATCTCATAACTACATCTGCGTGAACAGTCTGTTGTTTTTCTTCCTTGCGGCATCTTGTACAGTCACAAAGGGATGTTCCCCGGGGGGCTGTGTCTTGTAAGTATAGGCCGGGTGAGCTTATTTATAGAAATTGAAATGGTTACCTTTGATTGCTATTGACCACACAGCAAGTTGTCCCATGGCTCTTATTTCCTTAATTTGTTGTTGGGCCTAACTCCCCAATAAATCACTGTCGTAAAGGCCACGTATGTCCTAACCACTTCAGAACAGTTGTCTCTGTGTTGGGGCTTCTGTGAGATTAGACCTGGAGGGAGTGATCAGAAATGCCTCACAAACATTAAGAATATGGAAAATCTGGGTGGGGAAGAGCTCTATGAACACATGCTCTATACTCCATCTCTCCCTCCCTGCCTCCCTCCCTCCCTTCCTCATTCTATAGATATGAATATATGAACCATATAAGAGTTAAGGACAGACATCTACCCCTTTATCCCTAAATACTCCAGAAAAAAATATATCTCCTACAAACAATGTGTTAAGGTTATGTTTTTTTTTTTTTTTTTTAGGTAGTGTCTCACTCTGGCCCAGGCTGACCTGGAATTCACTATGGAGTCTCAGGGTGGCCTCGAACTCATGGCTATCCTCCTACCTCAGCCTCCTGAGTGCTGGGATTAAAGGCGTGCACCACCACGCCTGGCGTAAGGTCATATTTTTCAATCTTGTTTGCACCCATTAGAATCAACTTGCACGTAAGAATCTTTCAAGAAACTAAAACTAAAAAACAAATATAAGGTCCCAGGCTGCACGATGGAACAATTAAGTGTCTGGGGCATGGGACCCAGCATGGGTGTCTTTTCAAGCTTCTTAGATGATCTGCACATACAGCCAAGGTTAAGAACTGCTGTGTTAAGGGATAAGAGAGGCTTAAAGATAAGAGAGTACCCTAATATGATACAAGGAAGTAGGGAGGGTCTGAAGGCAAGGTTAAGGATTAGTACCAGCAGCAGCTTTGGAGTGTGACAAGCCAGCCAGTTCCAAGAACTCAGCTGAACCTCAAGCCAATGGCCAACCTCCAGACAAGCTCATAGTCCTCAGCTCGTGAACCACTTGCCTCACACCGCCCCGGGTATACGCGCAGGCTGATAACGAGAGCAGACCCCGATGCTTCCGCACCCCTTGTCTCAGGGAGAAAGGGAAGGAACTTGGGGATCCTCTATGAACAGATACCTGCCACAGAGGGCCAGGCAGGCTCTGGGGATAGGAGAGTGCTCCCTCCTGGAGCAACAGGCTGACAGCTTGTCTTCTGCTTTGTGGTTCTGCAAAGTGAGCAGATGAGGCAACACAGAAAGACCACACCATCACCCAAAGTCTCAGGTGAACAGGTGTGGGCTGTTCATCGAGTCAGTATGTGAGCAGTCAGCTGCCTTAAAAACCTTTACATTCTGGGGCTGGAGAGATGGCTTAGCGGTTAAGGTGCTTGCCTGTGAAGCCTAAGAACTCATGTGCAAATCTCCAGGTCCCATGTAGCCAGATGCAAGTGCACAATGTCACACATGCACCACAAGGGGTTGCACGCATCTGGACTTTGTTTGCAGTGGCTGAAGGCCCTGGTGCACCCGTATTCTCCTTCTCTCTCTCTAAAATAAAAAAAAAAGTTGGGGTTGGAGAGATGGCTTAGCAGTTAAGGCGCTTACCTGCAAAGCCAAAGGACCTTGGTTCGATTCCCCAGGACCCATATAAGCCAGATGCACAAGGGGCCGCATGCGTCTGGAGTTCATTTGCCGTGGCTGGAAGCCCTGGTGTGCCCATTTGTGTTCTCTCTCTCTCTGCTTCTTTCATGCTAATAAATAAATAAATATGAAAAAAATTATTTTGGCCAGGCGTGGTGGCACACGCCTTTAATCCCAGCACTCGGGAGTCAGAGGTAGGAGGATCACCAAGAGTTCGAGGCCACCCTGAGGCTAGAGAGTGAATTCCAGGTCAGCCTGGGCTAGAGTGAGACCCTACCTCCAAAAAACAAAAACAAACAAGAATTATTCTGGAATAATTTCACATGTGCAATTCACTTTAGTCTATGTTAATTCATTGCCACTACATGTATACGTATATATTTGCACATATGTGTATGCATATATATACATATGCATATATGTAGTTTATGAGTCATTTGGGGAGCAAGGGCAAATCCTTTACAACTAAACACTTCAGCATACATTTCCAATCGTCAGGGACATTCATATAATTATGGTGCTGTGAAAACCAGTCAATGAGAGAAAGAAAGGGCATTTATTTTGAGTTTCTGCAGGGAAGAACTCAAACACCATCATTCTGGCAGACTCAGAGCCAACAAGGGACTGGCAAGGCTTCCTGGTGGAGGAGGGCCGTGCTCAGGTGTACCCTCGCTGGAGGCGGTTGCCCTAGGGAAGCTGTAGTTGGCGACTGGCAAGCTGGGCATCATGTGTGGTTGGTGAGGGTTCATGTCTGGCTTTCTGGGGTTGATCCTAAATTGAGGCGGGGCTAGAACTTAGGAATGCACTCAGTTGTTCTTCGTGCCTTGGTCATTTTGGCGTTTGTGATTATAGGAGCCATTGCTTCACTTCCTGGTTTGTCATAAGAGATGGCAGTGTGGCTTGTTACAAGTTTGAATGATGTCAGGCTGACCTCTTGGGCTGTTCTCATAAACAAGGAGCTGGTTTCCTGGGCAGACTATTGCAAGTTGAGGGCTTGTTATGTATGACTTGACCATATTTAATTTTGTTAACTGTCCCAGTCAAATCCTGTATGTCAGTTTTCCTTCCTTCCTTCCCAGCCTCAATGCAGGGGAGCACCAGTGTGCACTGGTCGCACCTCTTTCATCTCCTTTAGTCTGGAACGGCTCCTCCTCTGTCTTTGTTTAATTTCATGATATTAACATTTTTGTCTTTTTTCTTTACTTTGAAAATTATTTATTTAAAATTTTTTTTCTACATGCATACAATGTATTTTGATCATACAAAGTCTCATTACCTTCTCTTATTCCCCTTCTAGTCCCACTAAACCCATTCTTCTCAACTAGTCCCCCTATTACATTCAGATGTTTTCTTTTTTTCTGTGACTAATATTTTTTAACATTTCCTTCCTTCCTTCCTTCCTTCCTTCCTTCCTTCCTTCCTTCCTTCCTTCCTTCCTTCCCTCCCTCTTTCTTTCTCTCTCTCTCTCTCTCTTTCTTTCTTTCTTTCTTTCTTTCTTTCTTTCTTTCTTTCTTTCTTTCTGAGATAGATGGAGAGGCAAATAGAGAGAAAGAATGGACATGCCAGGGCCTCTAGCCACTGCAAACAAACTCCAGGCACATGTGCCCCCTTGTGCATCTGGCTTTATGTGGGTACTGGCGAATTGAACCTGGGTCCTTTGGCTTTGCAGGCAAGCACCTTAACCACTAACCCATCTCTCCAGCCCTACTCACTAATTTTAGTTAGGGTGACTTGCATGAGTTGTACCAAAGCAGAGGCAACTTGCCCGTGGTTACACCACAGGAGAAAATTTCTCCTCTTTATCCAGCAACTATTAATTGCCAATAGCTTGTCAGGTTGTGGTGGGCCCTTCCTTATGATGGCCATTTATTTATTATTATTATTATTGTTATCATTATTATTTTTTTTTTTTGGTTTTTGGAGGTAGGGTCTCACTCTAGCCCAGGCTGACCTGGAATTCACTATGGAGTCTCAGGGTGGCCTTGATCTCACAGCGCTCCTCCTACCTCTGCCTCCCGAGTGCTGGGATTAAAGGCGTGCGCCACCACGCCCGGGTCTTCAAGGCCATTTATTTTTTGAGACAGGGTCCCACACTGTCACCTAGGCTGTCCTTCCTGGAACTCACTATAGCCTAGGCTGGCCTTGAACTCATGATATTAACATTATTCAAAAATGTTTTATGTATTTATTTGAGAGAGAGGGGGAGAGGCAGAAAGAAAAAAAGTGAGAACGGGCATGCCAGGGCCTCTTGCCACTGCAAACAAACTCCAAATATATGGGCTACTTGGTGTATCAGGCTTTACATGGGTACTGGGGAATTGAACCCCAGTCAGCAGGCTTTGCAAGCAAACACCTTTAATTGCTGAGCCATCTCTGCAGGTCTGATGTTAACTTTTGAAAAGTACAGGCTAACAATTTGTTGTGGGGACCCCCCCTAACATGTACACATACACACAGACACACACACACACAATCTGAACAGAATCAAAATGTGTCCACAGACAGTGCCTCTATAGGCTTTGTTTCTTAAGTCTTGTCCTAGAGACTCTGGGAATTGTTTGGGTTTCTGCAGCCCAGGTAACAAGATAACTAACTCTCACCGAGGACACAGAAAGTCACGTCCACATGCAGGGCACAGGGCAAGCTTGTAAGCAGAGAACGGTACCCACAGTCATGCCCTTCAGCAGCTAAGCCTTCCCAAGTACACGCGAGTATAAAATATGCTTTGGTTCCAATTTTGGAATTATATTCTTTTATGAGCTCAATCTCACTCTGTTTTTTTTTTTTGTCCACAAACATTAGGATTTTCCCTCCTTTCCTCTTGTCTCTACTTCTCTCTGCTACAGTTTCTCATCTCTACAAAGCTGCCAAAAACATTTTTGAGACACTGCAAGGAGAAAGCCGGGTGCAAGAGAGGGTACTGTGACAGTCATGTGTTGTGGAAGGACTGGAACAAGTCTGTGTTCTTTCAGAACCTTCGAGACTCGGAGAAAGTTTGGGCACAGTGATTGACAAGCGCAGTCCTTGCGTATTGGTTGCAGTTTTGGGTCAGGGAAGGAAATTGCCATTAAGAAAAAAATTGGAGGCTGGTGTGCCCTGTTGGAACGATTCCCCTCTCAGTCACCTTAGGCTGCTGCCAGAGTAAGTCCTGTGTCCATCAACAGCCTGGATTATAACTTCCATCCCCTCTGTCTTCATAGCTCTGAGTACGCTGGGCAGTAACAAGTTTTTATTTATGGATGACTGAACTAAAATAAGTTTGCGATGTGCGGAGGTTAAGGTTCTGATGTTTGGTGTCAGATTGTCTGGCTTAAGTCTTTGCTATCTCACCACACGTCCCTGAGCAAATTGCTCAACTTCAGCCTCCTCAGCAGTGAAATGAGGACAATATGAGCTGTTTATAGAGTTGGGGGGAGGATTAAATATCACAATCAATGCTAGCAGTTAGCACAGTGGATGACAAATTAGAACCCATCACTGAATGTTAACTATTATTCTTTGTTTATGACATCTATTTTGATTTATTTGACAGAGAAAGAGGCAGAGGGAGAGGGGGAGAGATAGATAGATAGATGATAGATAGATGATAGATAGATAGATAGATAGATAGATAGATAGATAGATAGAAAGAAAGAATGGACGCACCAGGGCCTCCAGCCACTGCAAATGAAGTCCAGATGCATGCGCCCCCTTGTGCATCTGGCTAACGTGGGTCCTGGGGAATTGAACCTGAGTCCTTTGGCTTTGCCTAAGCCATCCCCCCAGCCCTTAACTATTATTCTTAACTTTGCTTATCACTGAAGTGAAATGGGGGTTGTTACGGGAAGAGGATGGGATTGATGTCATCCACAGGTGGGTTTAAAACCATCACTGGGGGCTGAAGAGATGGCTTAGCGGTTAAGCGCTTGCCTGTGAAGCCTAAGGACCCCAGTTCGAGGCTCAATTCTCCAGGACCCACGTTAGCCAGATGCACAAGGGGGCGCACGCGTCTGGAGTTCGTTTGCAGTGGCTGGAAGCCCTGGCGCGCCCATTCTCTCTCTCTCTCTATCTGCCTCTTCCTCTCTCTGTTACTCTCAAATAAATAAATGAAAATGAACAACAAAAAAAAAAAAAACCCATCAGTGGCTGAGTGTGTTGAGCAAGTGTTTCAAATCTCAACGTCTTCCATCTACAATTGGGAGTGGTTAATGTCTTTATAATCTGTCATAAGAAACCAACAAGAACCCCCATACATGCACCCCAAACAGCGCCTAGCCCACAGCAGGCACTGGGGAGAGGTGCCTGCTAGTTTTGCTTCTTTTTCTCCCTCCCACCTTCTCCTGGCCTTACATCTGTGAGTATCATGTTTTGAACAGGAAAGGAGGTAGCTGTGTTAATTAATGTCAGAGGTTAGAGTGCCTTAGGGTACCTTAGTGTCCTCGTAACTGCAGCAATTTACAAGTAATGAGTATCTATAAAGATCTGGAAAGCTCCTACCAGGTCAGACCCCCACATAGCATCATTAAGACCCAGCCTAGGAAAAAGTAGGAAATGGGAAACATAAGTGTACCAGATCTTGTCCATTCCTCCTCTCCTTTTCTCTCTTCTCCTTTCCCTTCCTCTCTTCTCTTTCTCTCTCTTCTTCCCCTTCCATCTCTCCTTCTTCATCTCTTTAACAATGCTGAGTCAGACCTCAAACTTGAGATTCTCCTGCCTAAGCCTCCCAAGTACTTGGATCACAGGAGTGCACCTGGCTCACTGAGCATTTCTCTTTCCTTTTGGTGCCTTCAAACTGGGGCTCCACAGCCTTGTGCTTCATAAGGTCCAGGTTGGCCTCATGGACTCCTCCCCTCCCTCAAGAGATTCTATCTTCTAAGTCTTTTCCTTCTCAATTACCCCACTTAAAATTTTAGCCTTTTGTGAGAAGATGGGCAAACTAATCTGGTCAGATTATTTGAGCCAAGGAGTAGTGAGTAATAGTCAATTAATGTTTCATTCCTACAGGAGAACTTGTTTGTATTTTTAACAGAGATTCAACCTTGGACTCCTAGCTCTTTTAGTGTGGAGAGAAATTTTAAGGTTCTCATTTTCCTGTTATGGTCAAGACCCCAAGGTTAGAAGCAGAACCTGGTTCAAATTCAGGCCTTCTGATTTCTAGGCTAGATTTCTTTGTATCTCAAGTATCAAGGTAGGATTATTAAGAAAACAGCTTTGGCCAGATAGACTGACCTAAAATTTTCCTACAATGAGCCAAAGCCAAGGATTATGATGTGTCTTGTGTGTAAACTACCTCCCCAAATATGCCTCAGAAATGGCCAGAAACCATTTGAAAGATAACATCATTTTAAATTTAATTTTGGTGGTAGTTTTGTTTTCTAGATCAAAAACCAAGTATTGATTTGTACAGAAGAAGAATAGATACCAAATTACAGGGAAGGCCATTTTATTCCAAAATCCAGACTTATCATTTATACTTATGTGATGAATTCCTCTCTGTTGCTCAGTATCTGGTACTCAGGTACCCAGTGTGGGATCTTCCTTTGGGCATCGAAGTATGTCTGCTAGAGAGAGGAGAATGTGAAAACCTGCCATCACTGCCAGTGTGGATGGAGCTTCATGGCTGGTCTCCTTGGATCACTTCTAGGAGGTCCCTATGAAATTGCAGAAATGGAGTATGCAGGACAGTCATCAGTGATTTCCTGTGAATGCTATGCAAAGAGTACTGAGTCAACAGACGGGCGAGATACGGGAAGAAGGGTTTGGGACTGGAAAAGGGTGTGTTTAGGAAAGCGAAATCGAAGGAGACGAGAAAGCATGTCTAGAACATTGGTTTCTCCCAGCATCACCACCTCTGGGTGGGAACCTTCCCTTGGGAAATCACTGAGGGTCAGAAAGGCACTGACGGAAGACGATAACCAACCCAAGGAAAGAGAGGTAGGAGAAGCTTGTCAAGGTAAATTTCACCCACTTTCCACACTGGCTTGCATTGACTGTGTATTTCAAAACTCCAGGCTTAAATGATGGAATCAGCCATGGATCAAAGGATGGTTGGAAAAAGAAAGCGTGGCTTATATATGCAGTAGCGTATCATTCGGCCAAAAAGGGGAAATTTTTCATTTGTAAGACAATGATAAGCAAAGTAAGCCAGATTGAAAAGGATAAATATTGTGTGCATTTCCATCTGTGGAATCTAGATTTTTAAAGATGACACAAAAATAGGAGGAAGACTATTTGGAAGGATATGACCAGCAGGAAGAGGAGGGGAACGACAGCGGGTGATGGGGGGTGAATATGAAGTACACTGTGCACATATATGAAAATGACACACTATTTTGCACAATTCTTATACACTAATGTTGAAAACAACAGCTCCAGGCTTGTCAGTTGAGATCCATTGAATGTCACTTAAGTAGTATTTGCCTCTAGACTGACTATGGAAAGAGGTGAATAGTCTACAATTTTCGTTTAGATTATTTTTCTTGTTTCCAAATAAATGCTTAAGTAAGAAAGGCCGCATAGCCCTTGAGTCCATTTGTGTCCAGCTGAAGCAGAACAGGGGCCACTCAGTGAGCACCTGGACATCAGCTTTCCTGTCTGAACTCCTCAAAGAAAACCCTCTCCTAAGACAATGGACCCAGCCACAGTTCACCTACGCTGACCGGCCCTTTGAAATTCTGCCCGCCCATGGTGACAGCGCTCTGGCCAGCCTGCCTTCCTGCAGAAGCCTGTTGTCAGTGACAGAAGCCAGGAGAGCCCCAAAGGTGTCCGCTGAGATTTGTCTTCTGGAGGAAGACTCGTAATGGGGACTGTGACACCTCTCACATTGTGTTTCAGACAGAGGCCTTTAGTCTTGCAATCTGGGAACTGGAAGATTCTAAAATTAGCAAGGTGATTCATTCTTCATGCTCAATTTGGATTGAACTGTAGGTCCATGAGGCTTCAGACACCACCACCTTCTTTGCTGAGGTTTTGTTGACACAGGCTTTTCTTAATCCTGAGGCCCAGCCAAGACTGACTATCAGGGGCTCAAGTCAAGGGCATTTAGAGGACACAGGATGAAAGAAAGGGTAAGTGCATGTGTGTAATGCTTCTCCTTGTTGAGTATGCAAACCAGAATTTTAGTTCATGATAACACTGATGTGGGATATTTGTCAATAATGCTTGCTTAAAACAATACCACTGGAATCTGTTCCTACTGGAGCAGAGATTTGGGTGGAAGGCGGTCTAGACCTTTCTATCTTGTGCAGTTTGTCTGTGTGATTTTAATGCACAGCAATGGTTGCTTATAGTAAGATTTAGTTCCCCAAATGCCCAGTATCTGTTTATCTCCACCCCAAATTTCACATTCTTTGGAGAAGATTGATTGGCTTCATATTCTTCTATCACTGAGTAACAAAGTGGACTAATGTTTTAGAAACACAATTACTATTATTTTCTTGATTTATGGAATACATTTGGGCAGAGCTTGGGTGGGCGTGCAGCTCATCTCTGAGTCATGCAGTATCATCTGAGGCTGTTGATCCGAGGTCAAAGGACCCACTTCTAAGATGGCACATTAATATGACTAGCAGGCTGCTGTCAGTAGACAACTAGGAGCTCAACTGGAGCACCAGGGAGAAGACTTTCAGTTCCTTCCTATATTGTCTCTCCATGGGCCTTCCTCACAGTGCTGCAGCTAGTGTCCAAGAGCTAGCATTGAGAGATTTGATGGATCTGAAAAGCTTCTAGGGACCTACTTCTAGCACTAAGATAGCTTCATTTCCCCCATGTTACTGTGGTTGAGAAAAAGACCAGCCCAGATTCAAGTACAGATAAAATAGACCTCACCTCTTGATATAAGGAGTAACATACACATAGAAGAACAAAGGAATTGATGATGGTCATCTTTGTAGACTTTCTTTTTTTTATTTTTATTTATTTATTTGAGAGCAACAGACAGAGAAAGAGTGAGTGAGAGAGAGAGGGAGAGAAAGAGGCAGAGAGAGAGAGAATGGGTGTGCCAGGGCTTCCAGCCACTGCAAACAAACTCCAGATGTGTGCGCCCCCTTGTGCATCTGGCTAATGTGGGTCCTGGGGAATCCAGCCTCGAACCGGGGTTCTTAGGCTTCACAGGCAAGCGCTCAACCGCTAAGCCATCTCTCCAGCCCCTTTGTAGACTTTCTAATGCATCCTTCTTGGGTCAGTTATTGACACCTGAACCAGTTCATCATGTGAACATAGATGAGAACATAGTAAGTATAGAGTTAACCACTGTGGCTTAGCTGGGCACATTGAGGAGGGCTGACAGATGGGGGGAGTGGTTATATAAGTTTTGCAATCACCCCAAGGGATGTCTCAGGATTACAAATCCTACAGAACATTTTGTCTGAGCTCTCAAGTCAAGAACTGCCGTTGGGCATTGGTTATCCATCTTTTGTAGGTATTCTTCTGACCTTTCCACGAGGAAACTGTTCCACTGGAGACAATTTCTGTTCAGATCTGATCCCGGTTCTCTGTAACCCCTAGTCATCAGCTGCCAGAGTAACACTCAAGTATAGATGATGATGATGATGATTATTTTGGATTCGAGGTAGGGTCTCACTCTGGCTCAGGCTGACCTGGAATTCACTATGAAGTCTCAGGGTGGCCTCAAACTCACAGCGATCCTCCTACCTCTGCCTCCCGAGTGCTGGGATTAAAGGCGTGTGCCACCACGCCCAGCTTTAGATTATTATTTATATTTATTTATTTATTTATTTTGAGAAAGAGAGAGAGAGAGAAAAAATGGGTGTGCCAGAGCCTCTAGCCACTGCAAACGAACTCCAGACACATGCACCTCTTTGCGCATCTGGCTTATGTGGGTCCTAGAGAGTCAAACCGGGATCCTTTAGCTTTGCAGGCAAACACTTTAACCACTAAGCCATCTCTCCAGCCCATAGATTATTTAAAAAATGTTTTATTTATTTATTTACAAGTGAAGAGAGAGAGACAGAGACAGAGAGACAGAGCAGAGAGACAGAGCAGAGAGACAGAGACAGAGAGAGAATGGACACAGCAGCCACTGCAAAAGAACTTCAGGCGCATGTGCCACTTTACATCTGCCTTTATGTGGACACTAGGTAATCGAACTGGGGTCATTATGCTTTGCAGGTAAGCACCTTGACCATTGATCCATCTCTCCAGATTGATTATGTTTGGATTTTAAGTTATTCAACCAGGCTTAAACTCTTTAAGGAATAGGCTTGTGTATTTTCTGTATCTAGCTTCAGTCCCTGCACATATGAAGGTGCTAGGCAAATTCATGTTGGGTATTTTTGAATGACATTTACTTTTCTTCACTCACATGGATAGAGAAATTGATGTGGATAATGAGTCCCTGATGTAGCTGTGGTGGTTTGATTCAGGTGTCCCCCATAAACTTATGTGTCTTAAAGCTAGGTCCCCAGCTGGTGGCAATATGGGAATTGGATCCTCCTGGAGGCAGTGTATTGGGGGTGGGCTTATGGGTGTCATAGCCAGCTCATGCCATCTTTTTTTCCCTACCATCATGGAGCTTCTCCCCAAGTCTGTCAGCCAAAATAAACTCTTTCCTCCCATAAGCTGCTCTTGGTTGTGTGTTTTACTGCCAGGAACATGAAGCTGACTGCAATAGTAGCCCGTGTCATAATGCCTCCTAGAAATGAACTCTGGGTTTGATCTCTAGCACAGAAAAAAAAATGCACAGGAGAAATTTCACCATTTTGGAGCTGGGAGTGAAATAATCATAAACAGAATCATTGTGTGTTTAGTTGTGGTTTGGTTTAAGCAGGGGGCAGTTCTATGGCCCCAGTTGAAATTTTGCCTACCACTTGAATTTATAAAGATTTGGGGTATACACCTGTGTATGCATGTGTGTAGGCCAAAGGACAGACTCAGGTATCTTCTTGAGGAATGCCATCTACCTCTTTTTGAGACAGGGTCTCTCATTGGCCTGAATTTCACCAGTTGGCTAGCTGGCAAGCTCAAAAGATCCTCCTGTCTCTGTCTTCTCAGCCCTGGGGCTACAGATATGCATCACCACACTCAGCATTTTTAAGTGGGTTCTGGGGATTGAACTCAGGTCCACATGCTTACAAGGCAAACATTTTACTCACTGAGCTATCTCTCCAACTTATAAATAAAATTTTATTGGAGCATAGCTATGCTCTGTTGTCTTTTTTAAAAAAATATTTTAGGGGCTGGAGAGATGGCTTAGTGGTTAAGGCACTTGCCTGCAAAGCCAAAGGACTTTGGTTCAATTCCCCAGGACCCACATAAGCCAGATGCACAAGGTGGCACATGCATCTGGAGTTTGTTTGCAGAGGTTAGAAGCCCTGGCACCCCCAGTCTCTCTCTCTCAAATAAATAAGTAAAAATATTTTTAAAGAATATTTTATCTGTTTATTTATTTATTTGAGAGAGGGTACAGATACAAAGAGACAGACAGAGAGAGAGAGAGAGAGAGAGAGAGAGAGAGAGAGAGAGAGAATGGGTGTGCCAGAGCCTCTAGCTGCTGCAAAGGAACTCCAGAAACATGTGACACCTTGTGTATCTGGCTTGCCTGGGTCATGGGGAATTGAACCTGAGTACTTTGACTTTGCAGGCAAGCACCTTAACCAATAAGCCAGTTCTCCATCCCTGTTTTCCTTTATTTATTATTACTGTCAATTTCTATAATTATAGATAATAAACCATGATAATTCCCTCCCCCACTTTCCCATTCACAACTCCACTCTCCATCATATCCCTTCCCCCTCTCAATCAGTCTCTCTTTCATTTTGATGTCATCATCTTTTCCTGCTGTTATAATGGTCTTGTGTAGGTAGTATCAGGCACTATGAGGTCATGGATATCCAGGCCATTTGTGTCTGGAGGAGCACGTTGTAAGGAGTCCTACCCTTGCTTTGGCTTTTACATCCTTTCTGCCACTTCTTCTGCAATGGACCCTGAGCCTTGGAAGATGTGATAGAGGTATTTCAGTGCTGAGCACTCCAGTCACTTATCAGTACCATGGTGCCTTCTGAGTCATCCCAGAAGTCACCACCATCTGAAAAGAGAAGCTTCTCTAACCAAAAGTGAGAGTAGTATTACTATATGGGCATGAACATTAAGAGGGGTGCTTACTGGACAATTTAGTGAGCATAATATATGCATTTAGCCAGACACCAGCAGGCGTTACACTCCTAGGGCTCATGACTTCCCCTGTCATAGGTTTTCAGTATCAGGCATGTATTCTCTTCTGTGGAGAGGGCCTCCAATCTAATTAGAAAGGAGTTGGTTTCCTCCATAACAGACATGCCACTATTGTACCAGTTGGTTTATTTGGCCTGGCTGGCCAAATTTTAGGCTTTTAGTGTCCACAGTTGTTTATCTCCATTGATGATTGTTCTCTTCCTATGGGGCTGCATGCAGCATAGCTTTTTTTTTAGCATCCGGTCAGCTGGTCTACACAGAGGAGGTTTTCAGCTCAGCTCCAGCAGGATTTCTCAGTGACCTTACAGGCCAAGCATGTGGAGTCTTTGGCAACAGGGTCTTACCATCTATTCTTGGTGGGAAACCAAGGGCCTTGGCAATGGCCTGTAATGTTTTTGGGGCATCAGGAACTGCCCTGGCCAACAACTCACTGGAAGGTATCCCATCCCTGGCACTAAAAATTTTCTATTAACAATCTATGGCTTCTGTATGCACCATTGTCCAAAAAAGTAGGTTTCAATATGACTTGTTCATACCTTCTTAGATTTTGAATGAACCCTCCCCCACTCTTCCTTTACTCAATCTTTCCCCCTGACGTCACTTAGACCTTCCCAGCCCAGTAATTTGTTTTTCTACACACACACACACACACACACACACACACACACACACACACACACACACACATATACAATGCCATCCCCTTAAGTCCTCTCCTCCTCTCCCTCTCTTATAGCCCTTTTCTAGCTTATTGGCCTCTGCTACCAAATTTTATTCCAACTCACATACAAGTCTAAACATTTGTAGCTACGATGCACATATGAGGGAGAACATGTGACATTTGACTTTCTGGGCCTGAGTTACCTCACTAAGTATAATCCTTGCCAGATCCATCCGTTTCCCTGCAAATTTCATTTTTCTTTACTTCTGAATGGAACTCTATTGTATAAATGTGCCATATCTTCATTATCCACTTATCAGTTGAGGGACATCTAGTCTGGTTCCATTTCTTAGCTATCATGAATAGAGCAGCAATAAACATGGATGTGCAAATATCTCTAAGGTAGTGAGAAGAGTCCTTAGGATATATGCCTAGGAGTGCTATAGCTGGGTCATATGGCAGATCTATTTTTAGCTGTCTTAGGATCAACCACACTGATTTCCACAATGGCTGGACCAGATTGCATTCCTACTAACAGTGTAGAAGAGTTCCTCTTTTTCCATATCCTTGCCAGCATTTATGGTCATTTGATTTCTGACAGGGGTGACAGTAGTTTTAATTTGCATTTCCCTGATGGCTAAGAATATAGAACATTTTTAGATGTCTATATGCCATCTGCATTTCTTCTTTTGAGAGCTTTCTATTTAGTTCCATAGCTCATTTTTAATTGGGTTGTTTGATTTCTTATGATTTAATTTTTTGAGTTCTTTGTATATTCTGGATATTAGTCCTCTGTCAGATGTAGAGCTGGCAAAAGTTCTCTTCCATTCTGTAGGTTGCCTCTTTGCTCTATTTACAATGTCCTTTGCTATACAAAAGCTTTGTAATTTCATGAGGTCCCAGTGGTTGATTAGTGATTTTATTTCCTGAGCAACTGGGGTTAAATTTAGAAAGTTATTGCCTATGCCAGTATGTTGAAAGGTTTTCCCTACTTTTTACTCTAGCAGTCTCAGAGTTTTGGGTCTGATATTAAGATCTTTGATCCATTTGGAGTTAATTTTTGTGTATGGAGAGAGATAAGGATCTATTTTCATACTTCTACAGATACTTATCCAGTTTTCTAGCACCATTTGTTGATGAGGCTGTCTTTTCTCCAATGAGTATTTTTGGCTTTCTGTCAAAGATCAAGTGGTTGTAGCTGCCCAGACTTACATCTGGGTCCTCTATTCTGTCCCATTGATGTACATGTCTGTTTTTTGGCTAGTACCATGCTGTTTTTGTTACTATGGTTCTGTAATATAGGTTAAAATCAGGCATAGTTATACCACCAGCCTTATTTTTGTTGCTCAAAATTGTTTTGGATATTCAAGGTCTTTTTGTACTTCCAAATGAATTCTAGGATTTTTTTTTCTATTTCCATGAAGAATGCCATTGGATTTCAGATGTGGATTGCACTAAATGTATAGATTGCCTTTGGTAAGATTGACATTTTCACAATATTGATTCTTCCAATCCAAGAACATGGGATGTCTTTCCATTTCCTTGTGTCTTCTGCAATTTCTGTCTTGAGTTTTCATTATAGAGAGCCTTCACTTCCTTGGTGAGGTTTATTCCAAGGTACTTTATTTATTTATTTATTTATTTATTTATTTATTTATTTATTTATTTTTGAGGCAATTGTGAATGGGGGAGATTCCTTGATTTCATCCTCAGCATGTTTGTTGTTAGCATATAGGAAAGCTACTGATTTCTGTGTGTTTATTATGTGTCTTGCTATGTTGCTAAAGGTGTTTATCAGCTCTAACAGTTTGCTGGTAAAGTCTTTAGGGTCTTTTATGTATAGAATCATGTCATCTGCAAATATTGACAACTTGATCTCTTTCTTTCCAATTTCTATCCCTTTTATGTGTGTCCCTTGCCTTATTTCTGTAGTAGACTTTCAGTACTATATTAAATAAAGGTGGGGACAGTGGACACCCTTGTCTTGTTCCTGATTTTACTGGAAAAGTTTCAAGTTTTTCCTTGTTATGTTGGCTCTAGGTTTGTCATAAATAGCCTCTATTATGTTTAGATATGTTCCTTCTATTCCCAGTTTCTGTAGGACTTTTATCATGAAGGGATATTGGATTTTGTCAAATGCCTTTTCTGCATCTATTCAGATGATCATATGATTTTTGTCCTTCAGTCCATTTATATAATGTATTACATTTATCAATTTGCACATGTTGAACCATCCCTGCATCTCTGGGATAAAACCTCCTTTATAGGGGTGAATGATCTTTTTGATATATTCTTGTATTCTGTTTGCCAGTATCTTGATGAGAAATTTTGCATGTATGTTCATCTATGCTCATGAGGGAGGTTGGTCTGTAGTTTTGTTTTTTATAACTTTCTTTGTCTGGTTTTGATATCAGGGTGATGCTGGATCATAGAAGGAGTTTGGTAGAATTCCTTCCTGTTCTACTTTATAGAAAAGTTTGAGACACACTGGTGCTAGTTCTTCTGTGAAGGTCTGGTAAAATTCACCAGTGAATCCATCTGGACCTGGACTTTTTTTAGTTGGGAGATTGTTCTTTTTTTTAATTTAAATATATTTATTTATTTATTTGACAGAGAGAAAGGGGGTGGAGAGAGAGAGAGAGAATGGGAATGCTAAGGCCTCTAGCCACTGCAAATGGACTCCAAACACATGCGCCACCTGTGCATCTGGTTAATGTGGGTCCTGGGGAACTGAACCTGGGTCCTTTGGCTTTGCAGACAAATGCCTTAACTGCTAAGCCATCTCTCTAGCCTGAGATTTTTTTTTTTTATATAGCTGCTTGGATCTCCATACTTGTTATAGGTCTATTTGTGGCTAACCTCATCTTGATTTAATTTTGGTAGGTCATATAAATCAAGGAAACCATCCATTTCTTTCAGATTTTCACACTTAGTGGAGTGTATGTTCTTATAGTATGTCCCTATGATTTTAAAACTTTCTTTGGTATCTGTTGTGATGGTACATTTTTCATCTCTAATTTTATTAATTTGTATCTCTTCCCTCTTTCTTCTGGTCAGATTTGCTAAAGGTTTATCAATCTTGTTTATCCTTTCAAAGAACCGACTCTTTGTTTCATTGATTCTTTGGATTTTTGTTTTGGTAATTTCTGCCCTAATTTTTATTATTTCTTCCTGTCTACTGATTTTTAGTTTGCCTTGTTCTTCTTTTTCCAAGGCCTTAAGGTGAAGCATTAAGTTGTTTACTTGAGACCTTTCTAATTTCTTAATATAGGCACTTAAAGCTATAAATTTCCTTCTTAGGACTGCCTTCATTGTGTCCCAAAGGTTTTGGTATGTTGTGTTTTCATTATCATTTGATTCTATGAATTTTTTTATTTTCTTCTTGGTTTCTTCATTGATCCATTCATCATTTAGTAGTGTGCTTTTTAGTTTTCATGATTTTGTGTATGCTCTGTTGTTCTTCTTGTTGCTGATTTTTAGTTTACTCTATTGTGATCAGATAAAGGGCAAGCAACTATTTCAGTTTTCTTGTATTTGTTAAGGTTTGCTTTGTGTCCTAATATATGGTCTATTTTAGAGAATGTTCCATGTGCTGCTGAAAATAATGTGCATTCGACAGCATGTGGGTGAAACGTTCTGTAGGTATCTGTTAGGTCTATTTGTTCTAGGACCCATGTTCAACTCTTCAGATCCCAGGTAAGCCAGATGCACAAGGTTGCACATATGCACAAGGGGGCTCACATGTCTGGAGCTCAATTGCAGTGGCTGGAGTCCCTAGTGTGCCAATTCTCTCTTTCTCTCTCAGTCACTCTCGCATAAAAAAGGCCAGTCTAAACCAGGCATGGTGGCACATGCCTTTAATCCCAGCACTCGGGAGGCTGAGGTAGGAGGATCACCATGAGTTTGAGGCCACCCTGAGACTACATAGTGAATTCCAGGTCAGCCTGAGCTAGGGTGAAACCCTACCTCAAAAAAAACAAAAAACAAAACAAAAAAAAAACAAACAAACAAAAAGGCCAGTCTGTTGGGCTATCCTCAAAGAATTATTTGTTTATTTATATGAGAGAGAAAGAGAAAGAAGCAGGTAGAGAATGGGTTTTTCAGCTTTTCAAAAGGTAAGGAGTTGCATAGTATATTATATGTTATGAAACATCTTACTGAGAGTTGATCTAGTACCTCATAATCAAACGATTATATTCTTATATCAAAATGCACGAGTATGCACCTAAGAGGAAATAAAGGATAAAAATTAGTCATATCAATTTTTGCTGTTACACTTTACTGCCAAGTAACTTTGCCGAGAAATACAAAAGAAACAATCCAAAATCGTGGGTTCCAGAGGTCTTTTTTTTTTTTTTAATGTGATAAGGTTTATTCCCAATTGATTTCTTCTCAAATACTACCTCCCTCTCTTTTCTACTTGGTTTCTAGTTATCTTTTTCCACTTACGCAGATTGATGTGGGAGAGGCCCACATGGCCTCCATTACCCTTAAAAAACCCCAAAGCGTGGTAGGTTGAACCATTGGAAGAGCTAGAGCTCCAGTGAGGCCATCCCTCTCCACTTCTGAATTTCGTTCTCATTTCTGGGTCAGCACCTGATAGTCTTGACCCCAGAGATCCGTGAATCATCCAGTCATGGGGTTTGGAGACGATTCAGTGTGACCAAAGTGGTGTCAGGAACGCTTTGGCTGACATTCTCTAAGGTACTGATTACACGTTCAGTTATGCAACTGGTCCCAAGGCCCATATTCTCACCCAAACTAAGCACGTGAGACAGGGCTGTCACCGGGCACAGCAGTGGTCTCCTGTTCCATCTCAAGCTCTTGAAGCACAAGGAAATGGCTCTTGTGAGAATGGTTTCTTTGCTCTCTTTGGGGGGGGGGGAGACGGACACCAGGACACCTCTGTTCGTATCTGCTCTCTCAACACCATCCTCTTCTCCCTAACCAAAGTCAGGGATGAACAGGGAGATCCCGAGTGATTCCATCCTCTATCTCCTTGATGTGTGTTGGCTTCCATGCTAGAGGGTCACTGCTCCAGGCTGAATCACTTAGCAATGTCCTACATTCAGTGGCTCATTGGTGTGGAAAAGAAATGTTGTCTCCTGGGGCTGGAGAGATGGCTTAGCGGTTAAGCGCTTGCCTGTGAAGCCTAAGGACCCCGGTTCAAGGCTCGATTCCACAGGACCCATGTTAGCCAGATGCACAAGGGGGGCATGTGTCTGGAGTTCGTTTGCAGTGGCTGGAGGCCCTGGCACACCCATTCTATCTCTCTTTCTCCCTCTTTCTCTCTCTGTCACTCTCAAATAAATAAATAAAAAAATAGAAAAAATATTAAAAAAAGAAAGAAATGTTGTCTCCTGTTCTGGTAGGCACTGTAGTGTATTAGGACCAGAGATCATGAGTTTGGTTTCCCCCACCTTTGTGATGACCACAAAGTGACCAAGTCAGTTTATCTTTCTGATATCATTTTTTTTTGGTGGTGGGGGGGTTTGAGGTAAGGTCTCACTCTAGCTCAGGCAAACCTGGAACTCACTATGTAGTCTCAGGCTGGCCTCGAACTCACATTGATCCTCCTACCTCTGCTTCCCAATGTCTGGGATTGAAGGTGTGCACCACCATGCCCAGCCTTAGTATCATTTTTATCAGTTGAGTTGGGGGGCAGGAGACTCCATTAGCTTTAATAGTCTACAATTATCTTTTCAGATATTATGTATTTATAAACTTCATGCACCATTTGCCCAACATATATTTTTATTTTATTGCATGTGTACTGTGTGTATATATGTTTGCATGTTTGTGGGCACACATGTGGGTGTGTGGGTGTGCATATATGTGTGGGGGTATATGTAGGTCAGAGGTTCGACCTCGGTCATATTCCACCTTATGTTTTTTGGTTGTTTTTTTTTTTTTTTCGAGGTAGGGTCTCACTCTGGCTCAGGCTGACCTGGAATTCACTATGGAGTCTCAGGGTGGCCTCGAACTCATGGCGATCCTCCTACCTCTGCCTCCTGAGTGCTGGGATTAAAGGCGTGCGCCACCATGCCTGGCTCCACCTTATGTTTTGAGACTGGATCTGTTGCTGGACTCAGAGCTCACTGATTTAGTTAGACTATCTAGCCACTGAGCCCCAGTGGTCGCTATCTCTGTCTCCCCTGCACTGTGATTACAGGTACACATCACCACGCAGCACTTTCCACGAGTTCTTAGGATCTAAACTCGGATCTTTACGCCTGAACAGCAAGTGTTTACTCACTGAGCATCTCCCCAGCCCTACTATCTTTTATTTTATTTTATATGTAACAGGCTATACTCTTCTATCCTCTCGCCCTGCTCCCGTTTCCCCAGGGGCCCTCCTCAGTGGGGTGATGGTATTCACTGTGGGGTCATGAAGGTCTCAGTCAGACCCCGTGAGATATTGGTGGAGGGGGAGACTGTGCCTAAGGGAATTCCTACCCACTGTGTGGCTCTTACAATCTTCCCACCCTCTCCTCTGCTGCTATTCCCTGAGCCACGGCAGGCCTGTGGGCAGTCTGATTTAGTGTTGAGTTCTCTGTAGCCTCTGGATTTCTACTTTGATGGGTTTTGATTGATCACTGTGTTTGTCACCATCGCCCTGGAGCTGGTTGTCAGGCTGGCAGTAAGAGCAGTGTTCATGTCAATGCTTCCTCTGCAGTTCCTCCTGGGCCCTGGTAGATGTGGTAGAGGTGGCACATCTCGTGGCAGGCAATCGGCTATGGTCGGGAAAGTCATAGGCTTCAGAGAGATGCCAATGGGCTTGCACACCAAAAGTCTCTCAAATAACTTTGTGCACCCCCTTTTAAGCCAAGCTGCTCTCACTCTTCATTGGAGAATTTGCTTTATTTTACAGATGGCAGAGAAAACAGAGGAGAACTAAGATCCTATATGCATCATTTTAGGAAAATTTTAAGAGAATAAATGGGAAGCAGTGGTTGTTGCAATAAGATATCACTATGACTATGTTAAGTGGTGACCAGGGAAATATCCTTGGAAGGAGATGACAGTTGAGAAAAAAAAAACCCTCATAGTCACTTAGTGGTGTTTATTGAATGTATAGATGACAGGAAGGAGTCAGTGATGGGAGAACATTGTAGGCAAGAAACAGCAAATATAAAAATGCCCAAGTGGGGACGATCTTGCACTTTGAACAGTGGAAGGAGGGGAGAGGGGCTGAAACAGCACTGTACACAGAGGACTTGGAGAGGAAGTCAGAGGTAACCTGGTGTGGTGGGTTGAATTAGGCGTCCTCCATTAACTCGCGTGTTCTGAATGCCTGTTTCCCAGCTGGCGGCAACTTGGGAATGGGAGCCTTGCTGCAGGTGTATTGCTGGGAGAGGGGAGATTATTCTGACTAGTTTGGGAGACGGTCTGTGTCTATGAAGTTGAGTTTAGGTACATGCTATGACTGGGCACTTTCATTCCCTCTGAAATACCCAAAATGCATACATATGTTCACCCAAAGTTCTGCACAAGAATGTCATAAAAACCCCCAAGGGGGAAACTATACAAGTTCCTACCGAGTTCAACAATGCATCTGTTGTGGCAGTTACATAGTTCAGTTCTGGAAATGGACAAGCTTGAACCACAGGCATGGGTGAATTTCATAACTTTAGTGTTGAGTTAAAGATGCCAGTCTGAAGAATTCAAATAATCTGATTCTATTCATACATGGGTTGGCAACATAAAGCAGTTAAAGGTTCTACTTGCAAAGCCTTGGTGATCTGGGTTCGATTCCCCGGTATCCATGTAAAGCCAGATACACAAAGTGGTGCATGCAGCTGGAGTTCATTTTCAGAGGCAGGAAGACCTGGTGCTCTAATTCTCATTCCCTCTCTCTTTCTTAAATAAATATTTACAAAGCAAATATAGGGCTGGAGAGATGGCATGGCGGTTAAGGAGCTTGCCTGCAAAGCCAAAGGATCCAGGTTCGATTTCCCAGGACCCACGTAAGCCAGATGCACAAGGTGGCACATGCATCTGGAGTTTGTTTGCAATAGCTGGAGGTCCTGGCCTGCCCATCCTTTCTTTTTTTTTTTTCTCTCTTTCTCTCCCTCTTTCTCTCTCAAATAAATAAATAAAAACATTGTTTTTAAAAAAGCATATACAACTAATCCAAAGTGTGGAAATGAGAGCAATGGTCACCCTTGCAGAGTCTAGTGACTAGAGGAGGAGAGAAGGTATCCAGAATCCTATATTACCTTATTTCTTGATCTGGATGCTGACTACAGGAATGTGTTTGATGCCTTCCTCTAAACATCCCTTTGTTCTTGCTTTTCCAGGCCAAACGGATCAGATCTTGGGGAGATGGAGTGAATAATGTAGGAGAACATTGATTCTTGACCACTGGCCACCATCTACTTTTACATTTATGATTGCTCCTTTCTCATGAGCCTTGGGCAGATGAGATCTATCCACAAGGACATTACAGCACAGGGACCTGTTAAAGTCCCTGTTCCCAGCTCTGGGAGAGCTGGGCCTTACACTCAGGTCATGGTACTCTCTCTAGGCTCACTGATGCTAACACTTCTCCAGGTTGCCTCTCTAGATGGAAACAACTCATCTCTCAGGTTTCCATTAGCTCCCTAACTCAAAAATGCTACACTTGCATTTGAGCATCTGAATCCTCAAATGAATCCATGAAGCCACAGTGTCCTGACAATTATCTTTATTTATACAGTCTTATCTCTAATTACTTTTAAAAAATAGAGACAATGTTTTTGATTAAGGGGTAAAAATAATATAAATTAAAACCAAAACAGAGGCCTATTAAACTGTGGGGGGAGAAATGGTGGTTTTCATTGTCAGATTCTTTTAGTTCCACTGAATGAACATATGGAATTGTGTGTGACACATTTTTGCTCCAACCACAAAATTTCATGAATTTCCAGTCACTGAATAATGGAATAAATCATCATGCCAGACAAAGAGAAGGGGGCAATTTTGAGGGCAAAAGTATTTCCTTGAGGACTTATTGAGAAACAAAGTCCTTGGCCACATCCACAGGGATGGAGTCTTTATGGGATAAACGCTCCATGCCGTAAGCCTGGAAGAACAGGTCGCATTGTCTCCACTGGCTGAGAAACTGGAGGGCATGTGTTGGAGATCTGTTTAGCCTTAGCTTCTATCTACCTACAGCTGTAGCTGTTAGCTAAGCATTGTTTTCAATAGACAAATAAGAAAGGCTTTTGGCCAGTTGAGGATTGTGGGGCAGCAAAGAAACTTGTATTCACTGAAAGTCTATTAAATGGGTGGACACCCTGCTGCTATTTTATATTCTATCAAGTAGAGATTATTTATTCTTTTTTAAAAAAACACATTAATTAATTGGAGAGAAAGAGAGAGAGAGAGAGAGAGAGAGAGAGAGAGAGAGAGAGAGAATGAGAGGTGTGCCAGGGCCTCTAGCCACTGCAAACGAACTCCAGACACATGCACCACTTTGTGTGTATCTGGCTGGGGAACTGAACCTGGGTAGTTAGGCTTGGCATCCAAGTCCCTTAAACCACCCTGTCATCTCCCTAGCCCTGTTTATTCTTCCACACATAAAGGAACTCGTAGATCTAGAAGCAAAGCCAGAATTATTTTTTTTAATAAAAATTTTGTATTTACTTTTTTCAGAGCCAGAATTCTTGAGGTGGGAAACTATAGAGAAGATTAAACAAGGAAGAGATCTTCAGCAAGACGAGTGGGCATATTCCTTCTCCATTCCTTCTGGGATTGTCTGTCTTGGCGCGGTGTTAGTTTCTTTCATAGTACTGTGACCCAGTACTTAAGAGCAACAGTTTATGGGAGGAGAGAATTATTTGGGCTCACAGCTTTAGGGGGTTGTAGTCCATCGCAGTGAGGAAGATGCGGCTGTGGGAGCAGCCCTGTCCAGCATGGCCGGAGCATGTGGGGAAGACACTTGACATGGCAGGAGACCAGAAAGGAAACAGAGAAGGTCAGAACCAGACCTTCAAAGGCCCTCCCCTAGTGACCTCCTTCCACGAGCCTGACCCTTCTTTCAAAGGCTCCAGAGCCTTCAAAATAGTGCCACCAGCACAAAGCACTCAGTAAAAGGAACCTGTAGGGGCTGGAGAGATGGATTAGTGGTAAGGCACATGCCTGAGAAGCCTAAGGACCCAGGTTCGATTTTCCAGGTCCCATGTAAGCCATGATATAAATTGTGGCACATGAGTCTAGAGTACTTTTGCTGTGGCTGAGGCCCTGGCACACCCATTCTCTCTCTCTCTCTCTCTCTTAAATAAATAAATAAAATCTAAAAAAATCAACACACACACACACATACACACCCCTATAGGGGACACTCCAGATTCAAGTCATGACAGGACCCAGGGAGGAATAGTGAGGGAGTGTCTGTGGGGTCTTGGAGAGATCATCACACCCCATACAATGCAGCCAGGAAACTGATCTCTTCTCTCTCCCATCTTTTCTGCTGCCCTTTCTATAGATCTCACCTGTATATCTGTTATTATCTTCTCCCTTCATAGGTATTTTTTTTGAGACAGGGATAGATAGCCCAGTAGTCTATACATTCCTGACTGGTTTTGAACTCACAGGAATCTTCCTGTTTCAGCCTCCCAAGTGCTGGTACTGTGTGCATGTGCCATTGTGTCTAGCATAGTTATAAATTTGGGTTTAAATATTTATATGGTTATCTTAAGCATTTCTTTTTTATCAGGCCCTGAGTATGGAGAGAACCTCATAATTTATCTTTCTTTCTTTTTTTTTTTTTTTTTTTTTTTAGTTTTTTGAGGTAGGGTCTCACTGTAGCTCAGGCTAACCTGGAATTCACTATGTAGTCTCAGGGTGGCCTTGAACTCACGGCGATCCTCCTACCTCTGCCTCCCGAGTGCTGGGATTAAAGGCGTGCGCCACCACACCCGGCTCATAATTTATCTTTCTTTCTTCCTTTATTTCTTTCTGTTTTTTTTTTTTTGTTTGTTTGTTTGTTTTGTTTTGTTTTGTTTTGTTTTGTTTTCAATACAGGGTCTCACTCTAGCTCTGGATGACCTGAAATTCACTATGTATTCTCAGGGTGGCCTTGAACTCACAGCGATCCTCCTACCTCTGCCCCCTGAGGGCTTGGATTAAAGGCATTACCATGCCTGGCTCATGATTTCTTAAGTATGAATTGGGCAACCATGTCCTTGTGGGGATGAATGGTTTGCCTAACTATCTTCTTCATCTTGGAAGGTCAGGAGAGGGACTATGTAAGATTGTGGGCCTCATCATCACCCCCAGCAAGGAACTAGGGATAAGAACAAGTACCCACTGTCCTATGTGATGGATGCACATACACGGTTGAGGCCTGTAAACTCAGTGCATTCTCTGTCACGGAACTTCGGAGTGAGGAGGAGGACAGGGAGGGCTGGAGAACACCACGATCCCAACCTGCCCTGGGAAGGATTTGCATGGACAAGGGGCTGGTATGAGGAGCAAAAACTTACACACCTTCATCCATTCATATATACATATATATATGTATATATGTATGTATGTATGTATGTATATATATATATAAAGAGAGAGAAAGTGAAGGTGCTGAGAAGGGAAGGGATGTTGCTAATCAGTACAGGGATGTAGTGCTGGCTGCTTAGTCACAGGCTCACTTTTAAAGTTCCCACACAAATCGGCTGACTCTGGATCAGTACTCTGGCTGTAGTAACAAATTGCCACAAAGTTGGCTTAGCAAAACAGCACTTATTTTTTGTTTGTTTGTTTGTTTTTGAGGTAGGGTCTCACTCTAGCTCAGGCTGACCTGGAATTCACTATGTAGTATCAGGGTGGCCTCGAACTCATGGTGATCCTCCTACCTCTGCCTCCCAAGTGCCGGGATTAAAGGTGTGCACCACCATGCCCAGCTTTAAAACAACAATTATTTCACTCACAGTTCTAAAGGCCAGAAGTCCAAGATCAAGGTGACAGCAGGACCACATTCTCTCCAGGCTCTGTAGGGGGAAAATTATTTTTTTAAATATTTTTTTATTATTTTTATTTTGTTTTGAGAGACAGAGAGGGGGGGTAGGGCCTCAGCCACTGCAATAAAACTCCAGACACTTGCGCCACCTAGTGGGGCATGTGCGACCTTACGCTTACCTCACCTTTGTGTGTCTGGCTTACATGGGATCTGGAGAGTAGAACATGGATCCTTAGGCTTTGCAGGCAAGCGCCTTAACTGCTAAGCCATCTCTCCAGGCCAGAAAATTCTTTCCTGCTTCTTCTGGATTCCATGGCTCCAACACCTCTCAGCTTGTGGCTGCCTCCTGCTCATCTCTGTGTCAGCCTTCACTCAGGCTTCTGTGTCTCATAGCCCCCTCTGACTTTCTCTTATCAGATTAGTTGTCATTAGGATTAGGGTCCAACCACACAACCCAAGATAATATATACATATATTTTTTCCCCTAAATTATGGTGGTATTTTTGGGTGGTGGTGGAGTGTCCTTCAATGTAGTGGCGCCAGTGGAAGGGAACAGCATCCCGGGGCTCAGCTCTCTAGAATCTCCCTCTCTCTGTGCTGCCTGCATCTGACAGAGAACACTGTGTCTCCCATCAACCCCTTCCTCCTGTGCACCTCCCACTCCTATGCAAGCCCATGCACCTACATTTTCTCATTTTTTAAAATAAAATTTTGTATTTATTTATTTAAGAGTGACAGAGAGAGAGAGAGGCAGAGAATGGGCGTGCCAGGGCCTCTGGCCACAGCAAATGAACTCCAGATGCGTGCGCCCCCTTGTGCATCTGGCTAACATGGGTACTGGGGCATAGAGCCTCGAACCTGGGGTCCTCAGGCTTCACAGGCAAGTGCTCAACCACTAAGCCATCTCTCCAGCCCCATTTTCTCCTTTTTGCTACACCGTGAATCCCTGCTGTGCTAGTTACCTGCTTGTCGCTGTGACCAGAGTAACTGACAGAATCACAGGGTTATCTTGGCTCACGTTTTCAGAGAGATTCAGTCCATCATGGCGGGTTGGAAGCAGAGTTGGGTGAGAGCCCTCAAAGGTTGACCCCTAGAGATTCACTTCCACCAGTCAGGCCTCACCTCCTCAAAGCTCCATAGCCTTCAACACAGTGCCCTAAGTTGGAATTACGAGCTTGACATCTCAGATTCAAACCACAATATCGTCCCTGGTGTGCTTTCATGCATTCAGTGCTTCCCAGTGGTCTAGTCTCTATTGGGAGACCCCCCAAAACAGACTCAGTAATGAGGCAGGCCTATTCTTGTGTCTGTGTGGATTTTCCATTCAGGTGGGTGTCAACTACATAAGTCAGGAAAGAAAACAGATCCCTAAATAAATATCAGAGGAGATGCGGGGCTTTTGTGTAGCTGGGATATATAAAAACCCTCGCATGCAGGAGAGGCTCTCGGTTCAGTACTCAAGCACTGCCTAAAACCTGGGTGTGGCGATCATACCTGTGACCCCAGCACTTGGGAGGTGGAGGCAGGAAGCAGAAATTTAAGGTCACCCTTAGGTACATAGAATGTTCAAGGCCAGCCTGGGCTACATGAGACCCTATATATATTTTAAAAGGATAAAGGAATGAAGGGATAAAACAAAGGGTGGGAGAGAAGAATGAAGAGCGTGGGTGGGAGCTGCTTCCCACAGGGACAGGTGCGGAGGAGGTGCTGGAAGGTTCTTTTGTGACTGAATGCAGCACTAGCAAAGCCCTTAGCGTGGTGCCTGGCTAAATGGGCAGGGAATGATTGCCATTATTATTCCCTGATTCGTTCATTCATCAGCAAAGGTTTCCTGAGGCTGATTGTCACATCCACGTACATAGCCACCAGTGACCTCTGTCCCGAGGGGGTGGGGGAGTGATCCGGGCCCCTCAAGCCCATTAGCATTGTTCTCCCTTCCAGATAAGTAAACCAAATAAATCCATTCTCAAAATGGGCATAAGTTCTGTTTTCTTTGCCAGTGCCACACAAAAGGACCCTGCTTTTCTCCTTGGTCTTATCTCCAGCACAGATGAGACACCTCCCTGGTGCCTCCCTCACAGCCTTTTCAGCAGAGCTTGATTTTTTTGTGGTTGCCCCAAGGTGGCCCTGCATGTGGGAAGGGCTGACGGGTCTTTGGGGGAAACCGCAAAGGCAGCCTCTGATCTGGAGCTAGCAGACCTCCGGGCCTGTGTCTTCCTGCGTTACCATCAGTGCAGATTCTTGAATTCCCAGCGGTGTCCTCAAAGC
Organism: Dipus sagitta; assembly: GCA_036346955.1. Taxonomy (NCBI): domain Eukaryota; kingdom Metazoa; phylum Chordata; class Mammalia; order Rodentia; family Dipodidae; genus Dipus; species Dipus sagitta. The sequence continues at coordinate 190,571,845 of CM070771.1, forward strand.
ACCATTTTGCAGACCACTGACTTATTATGGGAGGGTTACTAAGGAACTGGGGATCACAGGCAGGCCTTGACATTTTAATATTATCAAACAAGGGAAACGAAGAGGAAAAGAGACTCAGGGGTATCTTTAGGGAAAACAAAAACCAAATTCCCCACATGAAGAGAAGGACGTGGCATTTGAATGGGTGCCTAGAGCTTTTATAAGATTGTGTGAGGGCTGGAGAGATGGCTTAGCAGTTAAGACACTTGCCTGCAAAGCCAAAGGACCCAGGTTTGATTCCCCAGGACCCACATAAACTAGATGCACAAGGTGGCGTATGTACCTGGAGTTTGTTTGCAGTGGCAACAGGCCCTGGCATGCACACTCTCCCCCTTCCCCTCATAAATAAATAAATAAATAAATAAATTAATTAATAAATAAATGATATTGTATGAGAGCTAACATTTTAAAAAGTGGATCTCTGTTCCCAGTAGACCTCACAACAGATTATACTCTACATATAACCTCTCATGCCTTCATTCCAAAGGCTCTGTGTTCACAGATGAGTTCTCTTAGGTAATTTCTTTTTTAAAAACTATTTATTTATGTATTTTTTTGAGAGAGAGAAGAGAGAGAGAGAGAGAGAGAGAGAGAGAATGAGCACGCCAGGACCTCCAGCCACTGCAAACAAACTCCAGATACATGCACCACCTTGTGTATCTGGCTTATGTGGGTACTGGGGAATCGAACCTGGGTCCTTAGGCTTTGCAGGCAAGCATCTTAACCACTAAGCCATCTATCTAGCCCCATGTCTTAGGTAATTTATTATACCTGACACTGCACTTCTCAGGAACCTGAATTCCTTCTTTTTTAAAAAAAAATCTTGTATGTGTGTGTTCCTGAGTGTGTAGGTGCATGTGTGTGTGTGTGAGTGTGTGTGTGTGCGTGTGTGCATGCGCCTGAGTGTGCACCTGCATGGGTGGACCAGAGGACAATCTTGGTTATGTTCCTCAGGAATGTTGGCTATCTTTGTCTGAGACACAGTCTCTCATTGCCAGTTAAGCTAGATTTGATGGCCAGGGAGCTCCAGAGACTTGCCTGTTTCTGCCTCTCCAGTGTTAGGATTACAAACTTGTACCAACACTCCTGGGATTTTTACATAGCTTCTGGGGGTCCATCACAGGTCTTTATGCTTGCAAGGTAAGAACTTTACTCACTGAGTCAATCTCCTGGGCCCCTGAATTCTTTTTTTTTTTTTTTTCCAGGCTGTGAGGGAGGCACAAGGCAGGGTCTCCCTTCTTTAGCCTAGGCTGATCTGGAACTTGCTCTGTAGCCCTAGGCTGGCCTTGAACTCCTGCCAATCCTCCTACTTCAGCCTCCTGAGTGCTGGGATTAAAGACATGAGCCACCACGCTCAGCATTTTAATTCCTTTTTGGTGGGTGTGGTGGTTTGATTCAGGTGTCCCCCATAAACTTAGGTGTTCCGATTGCTAGGTACCCAGCTGATGGAGATTTGGGAATTAATGCCTCTGGGCTTATGGGTATTATAGCCAGCACCCCCTTGGTAGTGTTTAGCACACTCTCCTGTTGCTATTGTCCACCTGGTGTTGGCCAGGGGGTGATGTCCACCCTCTGCTCATGCCATTGTTTTCCTTGCCATCATGGAGCTTCTCCTCGAGCCTGTAAGCCAAAATAAACCTCTTTTTTTCCCCCACAAGCTGCTCTTGGTCAGGTGATTTTTGCCGGCAATGTGAATCCAATTGCAACAATTGGTATTTCACAACTGTTGGAATTTGGGGCAGTGGCTCAAAAATCTGCATCTTGGGGATGAAGAGGTGGCTTAGCAGTTAAGACACTTGCCTGCGAAGCCTGAGGATTCAGGATTGATTCTTGAGTATCTACATAAGCCAGATTTACAAGGTGGCGAATGCATCTGGAGTTCCTTTGCAGTGTCTAAAGGCCCTGCCATGCCCATTCTCTTTTTCTCTCTCATCCTCTTTCTCTCTCTCAAATAAATAAAAATAAGTTTGTTTTTCTTTTTGTTGTTGTTGTTGTTTTTTAATCTGCATCTTGTACACGTTGGCCTTTTGCCCTTTGATCCTGTGAAACAATTACCAGACCCTGGGCAGTGGTTTACTTTAGTTCAGTGCATACTTGCTGAGTGTCTTCTCAATGTCAGGCCTCATGCTATGAGAGGGGAATCCAGAGCTGGCAGACATAGCCCCTGCCTACAAGATACCTCTGATGACAAGGGGACTATTGGAATGGCTCAGTGTCCTGTGGCCCCATAGGGGCAGATTGGTGTGGAGCTGGCCCTTCAAGAAGTGTTTTGGGGGGGGGGCTGGGGAGATGGCTTAGTGGTTAAGGTGCTTGCCTGCAAAATCAAAGGACCCAGGTTTGATTCCCCAGAACCCACATAAGCCAGATGCACAAGGTGACATATGCGTCTACAGTTTGCAGTGGCTGGAGGCCCTGGTGTGTCCATTCTCTCTCTCTCTCCCTCTCTAACTGCCTATTTCTCTCTCTCTCAAATAAATAAAAATAAAATCTTCATGAAAAAGAAGTGTTTGTGGGGGACATAGTACTGCAGTGGACTAGGTTGTGCCTTCCCCTATCTTCATGCTCTTGTGGCCATTCAGAATATGGCCTTATTTGGAAGTGGATCTTTGCAGATATAAATAAGGATCCAGATGAGACATGCTGCATTGGGCCGGGCCCCAAACCTGATGAGAACATCTTAAATAAGCTGACAGAGAAGACAAGGCCATGCGTATGAGGCCTGAGGCAGAGAAGCCGAGGGAGGCAGCTGTGGCCAAGGAACTCAGCACTGCCAGAGATTCCAGAAGGGGAAGAAGCAGGAAAGAGCTGCCCTTGAGCCTGCATGGGGAGCATGGCCCTGCCCTCACCTGGGCTTTGGACTTCTTTCTCCAGAGTGACGGAGAACTCATTGCCGGCCTCTAAGCTGCCCAGCTTGTGGCACCTCTGTAAATGCAGCTCTTGGTCATCCAATGAGTGTCATACCTCAGGGTCCGAGACAGCCCGGAGAGCAGCAGCCCTGTCTTCTGGGTCTTTCTTTTCTGTCTGAATACATCACTCTGGAAAACTCCATTGCTCCACGGGCTCCATGGTAGCAGGAGGCCCATTGTCTTCCTTGAGCGCGGTGCCTGGTAGACAGGGGTTTCTGGGCACCATATGTTGAAAACAAAACAGAGGAGCCATGTAATCAGGGCGGGACAGCCACTTGACAGGGTGCTGTGGAAAACTGGGCGTCGAATGTGGACAGCCATGGCAGTGGATCAGTTGCTGACCTTGGGCAAAAATGGACATTTAGGGACGTTTTTCACTGGGGATGGCAGACTATCCAGTAACAAGGGCAGGAAGAAGGACCAACTAGGAAGCGGGGGGGGGTGGGGAGGCAGAGGACTGAGCTTCATGCTTTGCTCCCCCTATGGCACACACTGTACATGGTCTACAAATGCCCATTATCTGTGGTGACCCCTCGGGGTGTTGGTAAGCATTCCCTTATTTTCAGGGGTGGAGTCGAGCTCAGAGAGGTGCAGTAATTAGGCAGTGTCCTGTCAGTGAGGGACAGAACCTGAATCCCAGCCCAGGGCTCTATTCCCGAGTCTGGGTTCCTGTGGAGTTTTCTGTGATTAACGGTTGTTGGTGAGGGGGAGGTAGTTGGGGGGTCTATGAGACTGACACGGGCTGTCGTGCCTTCTGAAGTTTAGATGTCTGGAGGGAGAATTTCTCTGAAATATGATTCAAGAAGATGGCATATTGGCAGAGCACTGGGGATCCAGAGTGGTCCACCAGCTGAGCACTTTCGGATTATCGGGTATGGGATTCTCTGGGGACAACTTCCACTTTCTTCCCTATCAGATTCCTTGTTCTTTTAGAATGGTATTTATCACCCTCACGTGTACAGTCATGTTTAAAGGTCAGGCACCACTTGGGTTCCCACCTGATTTAAACCAAGTCCTTGTTTGCTCCACGGCTGCCTGGACAATCCCGTGGCATTGAGGACCCGTGCACTGCTGCACCTACTCATTTATTCCACCATGGTTTGCCAAGAATTGTCTGAGGTTGGCCTGGGGGCTCAAAGGGACTAAAACACTCTGTTTTTTGCCCCAGTAAAGAGCTTCAAGTTGGCTCAGGAAGTTCCTGTGAAAATTCCGGGGGTGGGATACCTCCCAGTGAGTCGGTCAGAAAGGCCCCCGAGGATCCCAGAACAACATAGACTCCTGCCAGTGCTCTTGGTTGCCCATCAGAACGAGATGGTAAGATATTATTGCTGGAAAACCACACACTTTGGTTGTAGGGCACTGGGAAATCAAGCCGGCTCTGCGCTGGAAGCCTTCTCCTTGTTGGTTAGCTGCCGCAGCACTGTAAAGCACTGGGCAAGCTGCTGGGGGAGAAAGGGCAGTAGTTTTCCCTAGCAGTGGACTGTGGGAGCTACATCACTGATCAGCCAGGCAAGATGTACTCACGGATATAACAGTGGCATGACTGTTATGAGGGTAACCACCTGCTCTCTGATTGGGTTTGAGTCCCTCTTTATGGGAGGGAATTCATGCCTGCTACCGAAAACCTAACAAAAAGCCTATGGCTGGTAAGGTATAGACCCTACGGGGAAGCCGCTACTGTTGTTTGGCTAAATATATATGTTGTGCTCATCAAATTGCCCTCTAAATATATATATATTCATGCTTATAGGTTAGTACTGCTTTAACCTTTGGTCATAGAAGCTGTGTTTTTTTTGTCATTGGGGGATTTATGGGGGAACTCAAAACTTGTCGAAGTGCATTAAGTGACTGTTGAGTTCTTGGCACTAAAAGAAACATCTACATCACCTTTTCCAAGGCTCAGGGAACATTCCAGCAAAGGAGATGGAAAGAATGTAAGAACCAGAGGATAGAGAGTAGTACCTTGTAATGGTGTCTTAAGGACATGCTGTGGCATTCATAACCTCACAGTGCTGGTCGTGACCTCACAGAGCTGGTCATAACCTCATAGTGCTAGTCATGACCTCATAGTGCTAGTTGTGACTTCATAGTGCTGGTCGTGACTTCACAGTGCTAGTTGTGACTTCATACTACTGGTCATTACCTCACAGTGCTGGTCATGACCTCACAGTGCTGGTTGTGAACTCATGGTGCTGGATATGACCTCACAGTGCTAGTCATGACCTCACAGTACAGGTCATAACCTCATAGTGCTGGTCATTACCTTACAGTGCTGGTTATGAACTCACGGTGCTAACCATGACCTCACAGAACTGGTCATGACCTCACAGTGCTGGTCTTGAGCTCACAGTGCTGGTCATTATCTCACAGAGCTGGTTGTGACCTCACAGTGCTGGTTATGACATCACAGTGCTGGTCATTGTTTCACAGTGCTGGTTATTACCTCACAGTGCTGGTTGTGACCTCACAGTGCTGGTTGCAACCTCAGAGTGCTGGTCATGACCTCAGAGTGCTGGTCGCGACCTAACAGTGCTGGCTGTGACATCACAGTACTGGTTGTGACATCACAGTGCTGACTGTGACCTCACCGGGCTGTTGTGACCTCACAGAACTGGTTGTGACCTCACAGAGCTGGTCGTGACCTCACAGTGCTGGTTGTGACCTCACAGTGTTGGTCATTACCTCACAGTGCTAGTCGTGATCTCACAGTGTTGGTAGTGACCTGAGAGTGCTGGTCTAGACCTCACAGTCCTTGTTGTGACCTCACAGTGCTGATCATGATCTCACAATGTTGGCAGCTACCTCACAGTACTGGTCATTACCTCACAGTGTTGGTCATTACCTCATAGTTCTGGTCATGACCTCTCAGTGTTGGTCATTACCTCACAGTGCTGGTCACTATCTCACAGTGCTGGTTGTGACCTCACAGAGCTGGTTGTGACCTCACAGAGCTGGTTGTGACCTCACAGAGCTGGTCGTGACCTCACAGTGCTGGTTGTGACCTCACAGAGCTGATTGTGACCTCACAGAGCTGGTTGTGACCTCACAGAGCTGGTCGTGTCCTCACAGTGCTGGTTGTGACCTCACAGAGCTGGTTGTGACCTCACAGAGCTGGTCATGTCCTCACAGTGCTAGTTGTGACCTCACAGAGCTGGTTGTGACCTCACAGTGCTGGTCGTGACCTCACAGAGCTGGTGGGCCCATAAGCATTGTTATAGATGGTGGATGAGGGTGAAAAAAGACATTAAAGTAGAAGAGGAACTAATTGGAAAGATGATCAGGTTTAGAGGAGGGGGATGGGAGAGGGAGAAAAGAGAAGGTGACAGGAGGGGATTGTGATGAAAACAACATATACATTACTAAAATTATCAATAAAATTCTAAAACAAGAAGTTCCTGTGAAGACACCATGTGAAAGGGCTAGAATCCACGGGGGAGAAGCTAGGCAGCAAGGTGGAGAAGGTGAAGGTGGAGTAAAAAGTGTCTGCTGGGAAAGTCTTCACAATAGAACAGCATATGTCTGGCACAAGGGCATGGTGTGTGTGACGCGTTGGGGCTGGGGAGGGGTCAGAACTCCCGAGGAAAGATACAGCGTTTGAACCAAACCAACCACAGGCTGTCCTCTGGGGCATTATGGGTGTCCCTTAGAGGTGGCAGGGCTAATTTCAACCTGCTTTGGCCTTTGGTTTGAAAGGATGGATACCTGGGCTGTTCATGCAAAGGGGGCCACCTAGAGAGACAGTGGGAGTTCTAGGCCTGGGGACAGGGTCACCTTTGAAGCAGCTGTGAGTTACAAGCACAGAGTCAGGAAGCCCACACATGGTGGGGCCAAGATGCCAGTGCTTCTGTTCCACTGGGGCCCGCCAGGTCCCTCTGTCAGGTAGGCGCGTGTTGTAGTGCTTGCTGGTCATGCCAGGTGGTCTAGTGGTGCCCTCACGGCATCCAGACCTTTTCCCCCACAGTCACACTAGGTGTCTGTGGTGACGTTGTCCAGCAGTGAGGATTGGTACCTTCCTCCAATGCCCACCTCCCTGCTTCACTTTCTTCCTCTCCTGCCTCTTCTCTGCTGACTCCTTCTCTCCCCTCTCTTATTCACTATTTCACAGTACCATGAGGCGTTTGAGTTTTTAAAATTTTATTTATTTATTTGAGAGAGAAAGTGGCAGACACACACACACACACACACACACACACACAGAGAGAGAGAGAGAGAGAGAGAGAGAGAGATTGAGAATGGGTGCACCAGGGCCTCCAGCCACTGCAAACAAACTCTAGAAACATGCCCCACCTTGTGCATCTGGCTTATGTGGATCCTGGGGAATTGAACCTGGGTCCTCTGGCTTTGCAGGCAAGTGCCTTAAGTGCTCAACCATATCTCCAGCCCTGAGATATGTTTTATTGTGTGCGCACGTGCATGTATGTTCAGATATCTGTGGACACACACGTGTATGCTGGTGCACATGCGTAAGTGTGCTTGTGCAAGTGGAGGCCAGGAGTGGACACTGATGTCTTCCTCAAATGCTCTCTATCTTAGATTCTGAGAAAGGTTCTCTCACTAACCCTGGAGCTAGACTAGGCTAGGCAAGCTGGCCAGCAAGACCCAGCAATTCTCCCCAGGGCTAAGATGACAGACGCTCACCACCACACCCAGCTTTTATGTGAGGGCTGGGGATCTGAACTCGAGTCCTCATGTTTGTGAGGCAAGTTTATGCACTGAGGCATTTCCCCAGCCCTCTGCTTGATATTTCTGTTGGTGTTTTCTTTGCCAGCACTTAATCATTCTTTTTCCTTGTTCTCTTGCTGCCTACAGAGACGATAGGCCACTTGACTTTTTTTTTTTTTTTTTTCAACTTCAAACTTTTCCGTTTAACGGCTGCTGGCTACATAGACTTTGACCTCAGCTCTGGCCTGTGACTTTCTGCTCAGCCAGGAAGGCCAAGGAAGGATGGTGCCAAAACCATCTTTCTCTTTTGCTTTGGATAGAGATCATTCTCAACAGCTTGGAAAGGATGCCGGGGGGCTCTTTTGCAATGTAATTTGGGTTCTGGGTTTGGCCAGTGGGGGTCCACACCTCTAACACAGGGCATTGCACCGTGTTTCCAGATGTGCTTGTCCCTGGTGTCACCTCCGTTTACCAATTCCAAGAGGCAGTTCACATAGTTCTGTCCCCCGGGGGAGGTTTGGATGAGCTTCTGGGAGCCACAGACTCTGGCAGCTTATTGACCGCTGGACTGAGAGGAAAGGGAAAGGAAGGCAAGGCGTTTGTAAGTCTCCCACAAAAGGAGCTTACAGACGGCTCATTCCGGGCAGCAGGGCCCTCTCTCAAAGCCCTCCCAGGCTTGCTCCCTTTCTGGTCAAGCCACATTATAGCCCACCAGGATTTGCCAAATTGAACTCAGAGTAGGAAAAGGGGGCCAAAGAGAAAGACAAAATAGCCTTTAGCAGAGGATCTGGCGGGGGGAGGTGGGTTGTCTTTAAAACAGCACCTAAATGGGTCTTCCTCTGAATTTGAGGTGGAGATCCCAAAGACAATGTGGATTCAGCCTCTTTCTTCACCTCTCAGATCTTTAATTCATTCTTTGTATGTTTATCGGGGGGGGGGGTCTACAATATAATGTTTCAGTCACTGAAGACAGCCTGGGGAAGGTGGAAGAGAGCAGGGCAGATGTAGGCAGAGGGGGAAAGAATGACAAAGTCTTTAAAATAGGTTCCAGGTCTTGAGAGAAATAAGGGACAGTAGGGACATTTAGTTGGACAGCTGACCAAAACTCAGGAGGGCCGTGGTGACGTTAGTGTGCTGTGTAAGAAAAGGGCTGAAAGGGCATCAGCTGAACAGTTATGAGGCGTCTATCAGGCAGTAGCAATTGTACATGCTAAGACCTTGAAGGAGAGAGAGAGAGAGAGAGAAAGAGATAGATAGAGAGAGAGAGAAGATAGTAAAGGATGGTTAGAGCAGAAGCAACTGCTGGGGTGGGTGTGGCAAAAGTTGAGGCAGGTATAGGATAATGGAAGGCCCAAGAGGCTAGATAAGGAGCCAGGATGTGGTGGCGCACACCTTTAATCCTAGAACTTGGGAGGACCAGGTCGGTGGATCGCTCTAAGCTCAAGGCCAGCCTGAGACTACACAGTGAATTCCAGGTCAGCCGGGGCTAGGGTGAGACCCTACCTCGGAAAAAAAAAAAAAAAAAAGACTAGGATTTAATGCAGAGGTCTCCGGGAAGCCCCAAAGCAGTTGACGTTGGAGAATAGCATGATCAGGCTTGTGTTTTGAACAGCTCACCCTGCCTATTGCTTGAGGAAAGATCTGGGGAGAAATGGAAGACTTCCTGGACCTTTAGGAGGCTGGTCAAGAGATGAGGAAGTGTGGAAGTTGTCAATAAAAAAATATTTTGAAAAAAGAGATGGGGAAGGATTGCCCCTGGGAGAAGTCACAGGGAAGACCCCAGGTGTTGGTGCTATGTTTCAGGGATGTCACTGATAGGATCTTTTGATGTGAGGGAAGGAAGGCCCCCAAGAATGTGGGGGAAGTGATCTGTATGGGGTGAGATCTGAGGCAAGCGCTGCCAGGTGGAGGGGAGAGCAGGTATAAACAGGAAGTGGTCACCTGCTTGGATGTCTGAGCCTGGAAGGGTAGGGGCTATGGCTGGATGAGAGACAGGGGTTTGGTGGGAGATGAGACCTTAAGATAAGTATAGAGAGCCTACAGTGAGGTTTGAGGAATTATCCTAGTCTGAGGGTCACCTCAGAGTTTGCTGGAAGGGCTTGGGAGGATTTTAAGCAGGGTAATGACTTTTTTTTTTTTAAAGAAAAATTTTCGAAGTAAGATCTTACTCTAGCCCAGGCTGACCTGGGACTCACTCTGTACTCCCAGGCTGGCCTCGAACTTACAGCGATCCTCCTACTTCTGTCTCCCAAATGCTGGGATTAAAGGCGTGCACCACCATACCAGGCTAGAAACAATCCATTTTGACTTAGCTTTATGCTTTTAGAAGATCAAATAGGCTCTTGTGTAGAGAAGAGATTCAGGCGCCAAGGTGGAGGCTCACGATGACCCTATTATAACAGCTCAGATGAGCAAAGATGGCTGCTTGGTCTAGAGTTAGCACTTTGGATGGCGAGATGGGGCTGGGCTCTGGGTATATGGAACCAAGTAGAGTGTGGGAGAGGAAGCCAGAGGCGACCACGCGTTGAGTCTGAGCAACTACAGGGAAGATGTTGTTGTCTCCCAGGGTGAAGAGGCCCATGGGAGGGAGTAGGATGTCTGGTGAGGTGGGAGTGGTTTTGAACCTGTGAAGTGCGAGATCTAGTCAACCTCAAGGGGGAGATGGAAAGCAAGCAGCTGTGCCTGAGAATACAGAAAATGGGCACATCGGTGGTGTTTGGGTGGTATGTAAACGCATGGACATCTTGGGGTTCACCCATCGGGGGAGAGAGTCTAGGGACCGAGGCCTCCAATATATCCCGAGTACTGAAAATGAGGAGGCAACACTGAGACACAGGGAGAAGAGGTGTCCTGGAGGTGGGGTGAGGAGGGTAGTTCAAGGTCCAGGGCAGGCAACAATGTCCTTTGCTGCTGGTCAGACAGCGACACAGGAAAAATATTGGACGGCCCATTTTGGCATTATTGGAGTCACTTGGGTGACTTTCCCAATTTAGTTTCAGGGTCTGGTAGGGCTGAGAGCCTGAACAGAGAGGCTGCGAAGAGAATGGGCTGAGTCTGGGCTTGTGAGGCTTGCGTAGTATACATGAAGCCCTGGGCTCAATAGCCTAGCACCACGTAAACTGAACGTAGCGGCTCACTCCTGTCAGCCACTACTTGGTAAGCAGAGGCAGGAGGATCAGAAGTTTAAGGTCATCTACATAGTTAAGTTTGAGGCCAACCTGGGCTACATGAGAGCCTATCTGAAGAGGGAGAAGGAGAGGAGAGGCGAGGGAGAGGAGAGAAGAGGAGAGAGAGAAAGTGAGAGAGAGGACAGGCTGGAGTGAGATGCAGGCTAGGCGGCAGGCCTGGCAGTCTGGGGAGTGCAGCACATCTCTCATCAAGAGAGCCTGAGCTGCTCAGGATGGAAAGAAAGGAAAGGCCCAGAATATGGATCTGCAGAACAGAGCAGGGAGGGAGGCTCTGGTGCAAGCGCACTCGGGTACCAGACTCAGAACAACAAAACTTATTCCAGGTGCTTCTAGCGGGGATACATAGAGGAGAGGGCTTTGCTTATGGTGCAAGGATGGACCAGGACTGGCCAGGACAGGATGGGCAAAGAAGTGTTCTTGGAGGTCTTCAGTGTCCGTAGCAGAACGGGGCTGGGGTTCTCCACCCCGACTGAGCAATAGGGTCGTCTAGGATGCTGTTCAGAAACTCAGAGTTCTGGGCCCCCGCCCGGAAGAAACCCCATGTGTCTGTGTTGAATGGGGCTCAGCCCTGTTTCCAGTCATCTTCCCAGGTGACTGCACCTCACAGACAGGGCTGAGAGCGCAGCTAATGGGCACTTTTGCTGATTCCTGAGCTTGACACTAAGCTAGTGTATGTGTGTTTTATTGGGGGCGGGGGTCTTGGAGATAAAGGGACCACAGGAAAAGTCAGTCTACTATCCGGAGACAGCGGTTGCTGTAACTGCTGAAGGAATCTGTTGGTTTTCCCCAGAAGAACAATTCTCATAACACCGAAATGAAAAAGCCAGATTAATTTTGCAGGTTTATAACTCCTTGGAGCCTGGAGGAAAAGATTATTTGGCACCAGAAACAAAGCTTTATTCTGCTTTTTTTTTTTTTTTTTTAAAAAAATGTTTTCCAGTGCAAGATAATTTTGAAACCCCTCTTTGCTGGCATTTCAGCGTACTATGAGAGAATGCAGAGAAACTTAGCCGTGGCAACCCTCTCATTCCAGATGCCAGGGGGTGCTCTGGGCACGTGTGCTGTCATCCCAGAATTTCTTCTCTTGGGGGACTATTTCTGACCTATCCCAGGAAGTTCAGGTGGGCAGTCAATCCAGTAGCTACTCCCACCCTTGTCCGGAGTGACATGATCCGTGCCTGCCCAGCTATAGTAGCAAGATTCTTGGGTACAGTAAGAGGCTCCAGAGGTAGGCATAGCGTCCAATAAGGGCCCATGAGCATCGTTTTGTGAGTCTGGCACATGGAGGATGGAACAGTTTTCACCTCAGCCTGTGACTCAGTCTCGCATCCTTAGGTCTTTGGAGCCGGGTGGGTCCCTTGCAAGCAGAAAAGCATTTTTGCCTGCCACAGGTTCCTTGCGGCTGTCACGAGAGGCCGACCACGTGGGGTATGCACTGGAGACTTAGGCAGGCATGGTCAAAGAGTTTGTGAGGCAGCTGTCCCTGGGACGTCCAGGTGTCTGTGTCAGGGTCATAGCAGTCGAAGGAGGCCGAGTCCTCGATGTTGCAGTCCGTGGTCAGCCGCCTCCCGCCCGTCACGTAGAGCTTGTTTCCCATCACCGAGGCCCCGTGGTGCATCCTGCGGTCTTTCATATCGGCGCATTTGACAAATTTGTTCGACCGAGGGTCATAAGCAAGAATTCTCCTTGTGTAACCTGAAAGCAAATGACGTTTGACAAGGGCAGGGCTGCTTGTTGGGACTGGAGGTCAGCGGCTGGTATGTGTTGTCTACTCCCTGCCTAAACCAAGCTGGGGCTCTGAACTAAAGCATGAAATGTTTGGGGTACCCTGCTGTAGGTTGGCACGTAGCAGAGCTGGGGTTGACATTTAGATCTGGGCCTTGTTAAGGCCATGTATAAGCCATGTGTAGGGTGAGAACAGCTTCTCCCTTCTAGTAGCTTCCTCAGCCTCACTGACATTTTTGTCTTGCTCATCTGAGAGAGAGAGCAATCCAAGAAAGGAGGCTTTCTTTGGAAACTCAGAAACGAGTCTGTACAACAGCCCTGTGAGGTGCATGCTTTAAGGATCCCCATTTTACTGATAGACACAGAAAGGTGAAGTCTTTGCAAAAGGTATACAACTAACTAGTGTTATTATGGTCGGAACTGGAAGCCAGGTCTCTCCAGCCCTCCCAAGCCAGCCCTTTTAACCATTATGCATTATGCTTTTACAGAACAATGATGCATTAGTAGCCATCATCATCATCATTATTTTGAGACAGGGTCTTGCACTGTATCCTAGACTGTCCTGAAACTTATTAAGTAGCCCAGACACTTATGACAATCCTCCTGCCTCAGCCTCTCAAGTGCTTTGGTTACGGGTAGGAGCCACCACGCATGGCAGTAGTCAGTATTAATAACAACAACCACACTCTGCTCTTGGCTGTGTGTCTGCAGACATCGTCTTTTATTTTACTTGTAACAACTGCAAAACGGGTGTAAGTTCACCCCTTGTTTATGGCTGTCCATGTGTCCCCAGGTGGATGGATGTGCTTTTGAAAAGCATGGCCTGTCAGTGACCCCTTTTCTTTGGGCGATGCCAAGTTGTGTCAGCCCAGCGCAGACTCACCTCCCACAATGACAATCCGCTCCCCCAGCACCACCGCAGGGGCGCACACGTTCTTGATCATCCGCGTCTCCATTTTGAACCACGTGTTTCTGGAAATGTGGTAAACCTGAGGGAGAAGCACAATCGCGCCACCGTGTTTGAAAGTTAATTGGTTTTCATGTGGGCGGGGGCATGTGTGTGTATGCATGTGTGGGGCACACATGTGTGCAGGTGCGTGTGTGTGTGTGTGTGTGTGTGTGTGAAGGCCAGAGGTTGATGTCAGCAGGTCTTTTGCAGTTGTTTTCTATCTCATTTTTAAAAAAGATTTATTTTTATTTTTATTTATTTACTAGAGACAGAGAAGGGGAAGAGATAGAGATAGAGATAGATAGATAGAGAGAGAGAGAGTGAGAATGGGCATACCAGGACCTTTAGCCACTACAAACAAACTCCAGATGCGCCACCATGTGCATCTGTTTTATGTGGGACCTGGGAAATTGAACCTGGGTCCTTAGGCTTCACAGGCAAGCACCTTCATTGCTAAGGCATCTCTCCAGCCCTCTACCACATTAAAAAAAAATACTTTAATTATTTATGTTTGAGAGAGGGGGTGAAGAGGCAGAGAGAGAAAATGGGTGTGCCAGGGTCTCTAGCCACACTGCAAATGAATTCTAGTCACATGCACCACCTTGTGCATCTGGCTTTATGTGGGTACTGGGGAATCGAACCTATGTCCTTAGCCTTTGCAGGCAAGTGCCTGAACTGCTGAGCCATCTCTCGAGCCCTCTACAGCACTTTTTTGAAACAGGGTCTCTCACTGAACTCAGAGCTCATAAATTGAGCTTGACTAGCTAGCCAGTAAGCCCCAGAGATCCTCTTGTCTCCACCTCCCCACAGTGGTGTAACAGATTTGTGTCACCGTGCTTGGCATTTTTACATGGGTGGTGGGCACCAAACTCAGGCCCTCCTTCTTGTTCAGCAGGTGCTTTATCCACAGCCTCAATTTAATTTCTTTTTTTTAAGGGCAGAAGTAGTAACTCAAAGGATGAACCAGGAATGAGTTTTTTAAAAGATATTTTATTTATTTGAGAGAAAGATGAGATAGAGAATGGGCACACCGAGGCCTCTAGCCATTGCAAACGAACTCCAGACTCATGGTCTACCTTGTACACCTGACTTACATGGGTACTGGGGAATTGAACCTGAGTCCTTAGGATTTGCAGGCAAGCGCCTTAACAGCTAAGCCATCTCTCCAGCCCAGGAATGAGTTGTTTTTTTTTTTTTTTAAATTTCTACTTCTTTTTCAGTTTTAAAAATGTAGCTACTTACTATCAATAAGTGAAATACTGACAGAAAGGAGACTGTTTTAGAAGTTGGTCTTCATGTGAGCCCACAGAATCAGGGGCTATACTTCTATCAGATGGACTGAAAGTTCTGCATTGTGGATGTGATTTTACTAACCTGGCTTGGCATATTTCATTCTTTTGATGAGAAATGGAGCAACTTGGATAGTGAGAAGAGCAATGAGTCTTTCAATCATTTTTTATTCTTGCTCATGTTTATATTTTTAAATTTTCCTGTGTACCCAAGAGGGTCAGAGAATCAAGAATAAATCTGAGTCTAAGTGTAGAAAGCTTTTGAATAGCTTAGGCTAAGAGGAATTCGAGTTTTGGGGAAGAAAGAGATGCATGAGAAAGTGGAAAGACCAGAGAGGAGAGATCAGCTCACTGGCCATGCCCAGATGTGAAGGAGCAAATCATGATTCCTTCTTCCATTAGTTTCTGTTAAAGTATCAAATGTAAGTTAATTAATTACAGGCAAAACCTAGCAAGGGACATAGGATGAGTTCCCTGTAAGGAAGGAAAAACCAGACCTGACTGTAGCTCAGTTGGTAGAGTGTTTGCCTGGCATATCTGAACCGAGTACCACACAAACACGATGTGGTGGCGTACAACTGTTACTGTAACTTGGGGAAGTGAAGGCAGGAGGATTAGAAGTTTGAGGTCATCCTCCACTACATAGCAAGTCTGAGGCCAGACTGGGATACATGAGACCTTGGCTCCAAAAAAAAAAAAAAAAAAAAAAAAAGAGGGCTGGAGAGATGGCTTAGTGGTTAAGCATTTGCCTGTGAAGCCTAAGGACCCTGGTTTGAGGCTCGATTCCCCAAGACCCATGTTAGCCAGGTGCACAAGGGGGTGCATGCATCTGGAGTTTGTTTGCAGTGGCTGGAAGCTCTGGCACGCCCATTCTCTCTCTCTCTCTCTGCCTCTTTCTCTCTCTGTCTGTCACTCTCAAATAAATAAAAAAAAATTTTTTAAAAAGTAAGAAAGAAAAAAGCAAAGAAAAATTTAACAAAACTATTTACAAAGAATAGCATAGTCTTCACTAGAAAATCCCTCCATGTAAAATATCATATCTAGTGTTATCAAAGACCTTATTTTTGTCGTTTGATAAAACACTGACTTTCATAACCACCCTGTTAGGTAGTTATTATCGCTTCCCTCAGCTTTCAGATTGGACTATTGAGGCTCAGAGAGGTTAAGAGACCTGCCAAGGCTGCAGAGCTAGAGTGGGTGGGAAAGCTATTCAGGCTGAGCATAGAGGCCGGCCTCTTAACCGTTAGCAGCAGCATCACTCTGCTTGGGGCCACACAGCGCAGCCTTTCCTGATGGAGTTCAGAGAACAAGACCCTGTCCGTGAGGTCCCCGTCAGTCCTGCCAGTCATTGCGTCCTGGAGGAGAGTGAGTGCTAGAGACAGAATTACAACGGCTGTGAAGCCCCATGATTTTTTCTGAAAATATGTTGCTTAAAAAAAAAAAAGAACAAGAAAATAGTGTGCGACCCTACCTCAAAAAACCAACCGCAGGCTGGAGAGATGACTTAGCAGTCAAGCCAAAGGACCCAGGTTCGATTCCCCAGGACCCACACAAGCCCGAATCACAACTGGGCACATGCATTTGGAGTTTGTTTGCAGTGGCTGGAGGCCCTGGCACACCCATTCTCTCTCTTTCTCTTCCCATTTCTCTTTGTATCTCTCAAATAAATAAATAATAAAATATTAAAAAACAACAACAATCAACCCAACCAACCAAATCCATCCTGTGCTCTTAAGTCTCTTAATACCCCAGAGAGGCTGTGCAAGGCTAACAAAGGATGGTTGACCAGGGAGGAAGTGTTACTCTGTCACTGTAAGAGGCTTGTCTAATGTCATCCAGAAACGGAGGCCAAATGAAGGCCAGGTATAAGAGGACATATACACACTCTCTTTCCCTAGTGCCACTATTGAAGATAGTTGCATGCATGGAGAGAACCTCGACTCTGGGCATAAAGCCAACTGCGTCATTCTTTTTTGTTGTCATTTTTTGAGGTAAGGTCTCACTGTAGTCCAAGCTGGCCTGGAATTCACTATGTAGCCTCAGGCTGGCCTCGAACTCGTGGTGAGTCTCCTACCTCTGCCTCCTGAGCGCTGGGATTAAAGGCGTGCGCCACCACGCCTGACCCAGCATTCTTTTTAAGCCACCTTCGGGTGAGCAAAGTGTCCTTGAAAGCTCGTGATAAGTAGTTAAGACAAGCATCCAAGCAAATGCTTGTACCTGTTGCCCGTGGCTGCCCCGCCCAGTCTGTCTAATGTCATCCCGGCTTGGCTCTTACAGAGCTGGCTTTGACGGCACTATGCATTTCTTGATGTTCGTGGAAAGCTTTCTACAGCTCTGCGTTTTAGTTTTGAGGAGTTGATGACAATTTGGCAGTGTGAAGTCACCAGGGTATTTGTTGATTCTATTTTGAAAGCCTTGTCAGAGAAGTGAAGCCGCCCTGGATTTCCGTGGAAGTGCTTCAGTGAGTCTGTTCTGTGGCCAGTGCTGTGTCTCTGCTGGCTCGAGTCAATGAGGGGGAGAGCGAGCAGGGATTCTGGAAAGACTAAGGAGTTTGCCCACATGGTCTGGGAGGATATAGGCTGGAGAAGGAAGGCAAGAGAAAATCCTTCACTGTCAACGATTTAGTCATGCCATCCTCATCCCTGGCTAGAATCCTTCTCCTCTTTCTTCGTGTGTGTGTGTGTGTGTGTGTGTGTGTGTGTGTGCCAGAGAACAATGTCAGCTGCTATCCTCAGAAATACAGTTCACTTCTTTTTAAAATTTCTTTTTGAATTTTATTTACTTATTTATTTGAGAAAGATAGAGAAAGAAAGCAAGCTGTAGATAGAGAGAGAATGAGCACACCAGGGCCTCTAGCCACTGCAAACTAACTCCAGATGCATGCACCACCTTGTCTATCTGGCTTATGTGAGTTCTGGGGAATCAAACCTGGGTCTTTAGGCTTCCCAGGCAAGTGCTTTAACTACTAAGCCATCTCTCCAGCCCTGTCCCCCTCTTTTTGAGACAGGGTTTCTCACTGGCCTGGAGCTCACCAATTAGGTTAGACTGGCTGGCTGGTGAGTTCTAGGGATCCACCTGTATCCACCTCTCCACCACTGGGATCACAGGTGCCCACTGCCACATCTGGCTTTTTATGTGGATCTGAGGATTGAACTCAGGTCCTCGAGCTTGCAAAGCAAGCACTTTACTCACTGAGCCAACTCCCTAGTCCCTTGACTTGTTGAGGAATCTCCTACTTTCTCATTGCTGGGACAAACACTAGACCAGAAGCAGCTTATAGGAGGAAAGGGTTTATTTCAGGCTTACAGAATTCAGGGAAACACCACCAATGGAGGAAGAAGCTGGTTCATGTCTATAACTAATGGCAGAGACACCACCAAACAGCCAGCAAGCATAGCCAGGACTCAAGCCTGGCTCTCTACACACTGTTAGGGCTGGGCTACAAGATCCGCCCCTAGTAATTTGGTAATGGAAGTCTTGAGAATCTTGGGAATCTTCTTTTTTGAGGACTTTCTTTCTCTCTCTCTCTTTTTTTAAACTGAACTCTTTTTTGTTTATTTTTGTTTTTTGAGGTAGGGTTTCTCCCTAGCCCAGGCTGACCTGGAATTCACTATGTATTCTCAGGGTGGCCTCAAACTCAAGGTGATCCTCCTACCTCTGCCTCCCAGGTGCTAAGATTAAAGGCATGCGCCACCACACCTGGCAAGGGCTTTCACTGACACTGCATTAGCAGCAGCATCAGTGTCCTGTAGGACTTTTCTACCTAACATTCTGTGGTTCTAGCTTGAATTTCTCAGTTATTTTTTCCTCAAATGAAGATAATCTCTTTGTGGTTGGGATTATACTTGTGCTTATTAATCTTATAAGCAATTCATAATCTGAAAAGATTTATTGCTGAAAATTATCCTTTTCCCCTCCCTCCTTTCTTTTTTTAAATATTTATCTATTTTCAAGCAAAGAGAGAGAGAGAATGAGCATGCCAGGGCCTTCAGCCACTGCAAGTGAACTCCAGATGCATGTGCCACTTCATGCATCTGGCTTACATGGGTCCTGGAGAACTGAACTCCTTAGGCATTGCAGGCAAGTGCCTTCACTGCTGATCCATCTCTCCAGCCCCCCTCCTCCTTTCCCTGCAAAAGACCAATGTGTACATGTGCATGCGTGCACTATATGTGTACATGTCATTGCACATGTGTGTGCACACATCTGATATGGTGTGCTCATGTGCACACACATGTATATGCAATAGTGTACACATGTACACATATTTGCATACATGAATATACACATATAGGTGTATACACTTGAACACATCATTAAATATGTGCATGCATGTGTGCACAAGTGCATTTTGTGCATATGACTGTGCTATTAAACATGTACACACATACATTCATGCATATGTGCACACATGTATATTATATGAATATACATACACTTACATATTCATGTATAAGCACATTTGTATGCATGTATACATACACACACACAATTCCTTATGTGCACATGCATTTACATGTACATGGATGCACATGCGTATGTGTATATGCACATATGTGCTATTACACACATGCACGCATAGTCCCTACACACACATGTACATGGGCATTTGCCATGGTCTGTGTGCAGGCACACGCATGCGTGGGTGCTCATGCGTGCACAGACCCGCGCATGCACTCACGTGGTGGAGGGAATCAGCCACTTACCTGGATGAGGCGCACAGGGTTCCGCATGATGTCCTCCCCCCCAAAGATGTAGAGCCTTTGGTCCTTCACGGCGACAGCGGGATGGAGCACCGCCACCGGCATGCGGGCCATGGTCTCCCAGACGTCGCCGATGCTGTCGTACCGCTCCATGGAGCCCAGAAGCTCCTGCCCTTCTCCAGTGCCCCCAATGGAGAATATGAAGTTCTTGTGGGCAGTGCTTCTGTGGGAGTAGCGGGCCACTAGCATGGGCTCCCCCAGCCTCCACTGGTTGAGTTTCAGGGAGAAGACGTAGACGCTGCGGCTGATGACGCTGTTGCCCTCGCTGACGACCATGCCCCCCAGCACGTAGATGCTACGGTGCAAGGTGACAGCTGAGGCCTTGTACAGCCGGCTGGGGAGTTTGGCAAGGCTCTGCCACTGGCCTGTCTGCGCACTATAGAGAAGCACGTCCCGGGTGGTCTGCTGGTTATCCTTCCGTCCCCCCAAGAGGAGGAGGAAGTCTTGATAGGAGCTCCTCGGGGGGGTGGGCCACAGGGGTTTGCAGTCCGGGGTGCTGGAGCCGTGCAAAGAGAACACCTGCTTCCTGGCCATGTCCAGGATGGCCTGGCACGCAGGGGAGGACTGGAGGAGGGCGTCGCCGGCGATGAAGTGGTGGAAGAAGGCTGGGTGGATGTACTGCAGTCGCACCTGCTGCAACAGTTCCTGCATATACTGCCTCCGGGTCTGGGGGTCATGTTTGACCCAGGCCATGAGGGTCTCAAACACCTTCTCCTCCTCCCCACACAGCCCATCGTCTCCGAGGTAGTCTCTCAGCTCCAAGGCACAGAGCTCCTTCAGGTCGGCCGATGCCGCCACCTCCGGGAAGTACGCCAGGGCCACCTCCCTGGCTTTCCTCTTGAGGCTGTCGCAGCTTAAGATTTCGGCGAGTCTGACCAGGCTCAGGCAGTTGCTGGGGGCCAGCTGGCTCTGCAGGTAAGAGGAACAGGCCTCAAACAGCCTGGGGTACTGTAGCATGGCGGCCGCCTCCATCAGCGGGAGCACGTTGACCGCTGTGATGTGCACCTCCCCCGTGTACACGTACGTGACAATCAGCTCCAGAGTCACCGAGTCGAGACCTTGCAGCTGCACGTTGGCCTCTTGGCTCTCCCGGAAGTGGCTGCAGAACATGGCCCTGAAGTAGGGGCTGCTGGAGGCCAGCACATTGCGGTGGCAGGGCATCTCCCGGGCCCCAGTGCATATGGTCACGTCGGTGAGGATCCCGCTCTGTCTTAAGCCGTTGAGCTGCGTCAACAAGTCAGAGGAGAAGCTGTGGTCTTTGAAGAGAAGCCCGGCTGACGACTCCTCACCCATCCTACAAAGAGGAGAGGAAGCCCCCAGAGCAAGCAAGCTCAAGTTTTGCTAGCACCACGTATCAGAGAGACCAGCTGTGGGGGTCTCCAGGCCTCAGGATCATGTCCAGTCACCAAGCTGTGTGTGGGATCATGAAGAGTAGGGAGCAGAAGATCAGAAAGGAAGGAAGTCCTCCCTTACCCCAGACCTCAAAGCAGACTTATTTCTGGTTGTGATCTTGCTCAGAGGTAATAGGCACACGACATCTTCAGCTGATCTTAGGGGACAATAAACAAAGTAAAGCTGTTGGAAGTTGCTGACCGTCAAGGACTGACACGTTTGCCTGAAGCATGGTAACAGTGCACCCATTTGATCAGAGGTGCGTCCATTGGTCTAGGTCCTCAGCGGATGTGTTAGAGAACTCAATCTTTCTGAGTGTTAGTCATTCTCCAAGGAAGACATTACGGGGGTGTGGTCTGCTGACTAGACAGAAGTGATGGGTGACAAGGGACCGTTGCAGGACATAGATATAAATAAAAACATGACCACACAGTCTCTGGGGTTTGTTTAAAAGATGGAACCAGCAGAGAACAAGGAGCAAACACTGCTCTGGCTTATTGGTGACATTGACAGCACCTGCGGAGGAATAAAGTGTTAGGGACACTTACCTTGTCTTGCCGCAGTGGCATCCGCGGATGCTGGGTCTGTCTTGTCCCCCACCCCCCCAGAAAGTTTCCACCTGGAGCTCAGAGTGAAACCATAAGCCCCAGGCCTTCCTTGCAGTTGGCAAGTGTTTTGTCCTAGGAGTCTGGATTTGTTTATGCCGAAGGCCCTCTCACAGTTTCTCGAGCTCTGTGCAAGGCCTGCGGGGCAGGGAGACAGTGTATACATTCCAGGGCTAAGAATAGCTGCATATGTACTTTCCACTGTTATGACATGTGATTTCCCAGTTGCCTTTTGCAGCCACCCGAGAGCCTGCAGGGCCACGCATGCTCATACGCCCTGTTTCCTTGGCAAGTGTTTACATGGGCATAAATAGACGGGGAGGGGCGGCTTCTCTGAGCAAGGCTTTGCTGCCCATTTGGACCCGATCCGAGTCCCTTGTCCTAAAAGTGCCTGGGAACTCTAGATGTCTGTAAACAGGTTGCTGTGACCTGTGTAGAGTCACTGAAGACAGGAGAGGCGGCGGATGGTCACAGGGGAGGCAGAACTTGGGACCCTCTCTATCCCCCACCGTCTGTCTGTCTGGAAACCTTGCTGCCAGGGCTGTGACTACCTTGTCCAGACTCCAAGGTGACAGAAGCCCCTGATGGAAGCCATTTTTAATTTTTTTTTTTTTTTGAGTAGCCTAGAGTTTCCAAACTTATAAAGATCCAGAGCCTAGTTGGGTCTCCTGTCCCGAGAATGGCCGTGGTCCTCCCCACCACCTGTTTCTTCCCAACACCCGCTGGCTGCTCTTGGCTGGGTCCTCTTAGAGTTCTGGCTTCCTTTGCATCTTCCCTTTCCATTTCCTTTCGCCAGGTGGAATTGAGCTAGAGGCAGGAGGCAGGGGACATGGTTCTAAGGAGAAAGAGAATGAAGAAGAAGACAAGGAGAAGGCAAGATGGAGGGAGTGAGAGAGGAGAGGGAGAAGGAGCAGAGGAGGATCATGTTGGTGGTGAGGGTGATGAGGCAGTCAGGACCATGGTGACAGGCCTCAGAAGCACTAGGAGAAGTAAAGAGAGGCTCAGGTGTGCACTGTCCATCTTCCAGAACAGTCCACGGATGGCTCCAGCAACAAGTGACAGGGCAGCCTGACTTTTTCTTCTGCTCAAGGCTTCCTCAGACTTGCAATAGACTCCTTTGATTTTTTAAAATTAATTAATTAATTTATTTATGAGAAAAATGGGAAGAAGAGAGAGAGAAAGAATGGGTGTTCCAGGGCCTCCAGCTACTGCAAATGAACTCCAGACACACGTATCACCTAGTGCCTCTGGCTTTACATGAGTACTGAGGAAATGAACCTGGGTCCTTAGGCTTTGCAGGCAAGTGTCTTAACTGCTAAGCCATCTCTCCAGCCCTTATTTTTATATTTAATTAATTTATTTTGTTGAGAGAGAGAGAGAGAGAGAGAGCAAGCGACATATCTCTTCTTCCTGAGATATATTTTTTATTCTTGCTCCTTTAGACAACTTACAGATCCACTTAACCACCTGATCCCTGTTGGGAAGCTGGGCTGGCCCGGTTTTTAGTGTACCCCAGAATAGTGTTGTAGGCCACAGAGTGGAGCATGCCTTCAAAGAACCTAAAACATAACAGGGAAGTACATCTCAGACATGCCAGGGGTCTGGAGGCAGAAAGAGGAGCAGACAGCCTGTGCTAAGGGGGTCAGAGACCCAAGGAGACACAGCAAGTTGTGAGGGAGACAGACGTCGAGGCAGCATACAGGTGACACAGGCCTCTCTGTGCCCTTCCATCCCTTCTTCCTTCCACTCCTTCTTGTTTTCACTGCTCCTATCATCCTTCAAAACTTGGTTTGTGCACCAGCTTCTCCGAGACAGTGTACCTTGAGCCTCCTCGTCCCTCCGTCCTGGCCTTGTTCCTTCTGAGCCAGGGATCAGGACCTGCCTCAGACTGCATACCTGCTCGGGTCTCATTAGCATGAGGTCTCTGCATCAGGAACAGAGCGCACAGAAAGTTGACTTGAGTGAGCACACCAGAAAAACAAGTTCCTCATTGCTCTGAAGCGCCTGTATGTTTCTCTTTTCATTGGTGAGCAAGCCAAAGGATATTCTGGGACAAAAGGGAGGGATTTCTGCAAGTGCATTAACATAGCAGTGGTTCCTGGAAGTCATCTTGATTTCTCCTCTACTCCCCATCCAGTTAGACCTTTCGGAACCCAGCCCTGTCAAGTGGTCGGATGAGCCTGGGTGGGCAGTGCCAGTGCCTGACCAGCTATAATCCATCTTTTGATTTCTAACACTTAAGGAGGGAAAATTAAGCCCCATTTTGCTGGCCTGGACTAGAGGAAAATTCTTTCTCTTTACACATCAGGAAAAGACACCAAGATAGAGATGTTTAGCTTGTAGCAAACACACATGTATAACCCCAAAACCCAGTCCAAAAATATCTCCCCCACCCACATGTAATCCCCGTCAAACTATTCATGAATCTGTTCTCCCTTTTGTCTTAACTTTCTTTGAAAAGATATCTTAGTTTAGTGTCTGTGCATATGGTGACCCAAAATAAAGGAGGACACTTAGCTCTAAGTCCCTCCTTTTTTTTTTTTTTTTTTTGTAATTTTCTTTGAGAGAGAGAGAGAGAGTTGGCATGCCAGGGCCTGAAGCTACTGCAACTGAACTCCAGATGTGTGCTCCACCTTGCACGCAGGTATGACCTTGCGTGCGTGCGTCACCTTGTGCGTCTGACTTACGTGGGACCTGAAGAGTTGAACATGGGTCCTTAGGCTTCACAGGTAAGTGCCTTAACTGCTAAGCCATCTCTCCAGCCCTAAGTCTTCCTTTTGAGGACAGCCAGGGCCACAACAAATCAAGGCCCAACTTTGGGGACAGAAGGGCTGGGGACAATCTTGACACTCCCTTTCAGTCTCTATGAGTTCATGAGCAAGTTACTTATAACCTTCCAGCCTCAACTCTCCCATCAGTTAAGTGGGGATAACAACGCTTGTCACACAGCAATAGTGGGTGTGAACTGCCTGGCAAAGTGCCTGGCCTGGCTAGTATTCTCATTGTAAAGACAATCTCGTTAGGTCCCATGGACCATAGTGTCTGGTTTTGGAGTCTGATTTGCTCTGCTGTTCACTATAGCTATTTCTCCTTGAGCACGTTGCTCTGTCCTACTTCAGAAGTCCTGGGTTCCAGCCCAAGTTTTGCCAGGAATTGGCTGTGTGTCCTTGAACAAGTCACATGACTGTTCTGTTCTTATGTCCCCACCAGACCTTGATGGTGTTGGTCAGCCCTGCTCCCTTTAGCTCCCCCTCCTTGGTTTGTGCCAAGGTGTCCCCTGCAAGATGAAGCCCAGAGAGGGACTGCAAGAAGCCGAGGCTCTGCACTGAGACTTCCTCAGAGTTCTGGAACGTCTCTGGCCTGAAGCCAGGTCAGAGCAGAAGCACGATTGTCCTGCCAGCTGGTGCCTTTTATGATTTTGCCCTTGTAAGTAAATCCAGGAAGTGTTGGTTTGCTCGTGGAGTTCTGCATGGAGGCCTCACTTGCTTTCCCATTCAGGTGTGGAGGGACCACACACATGCATGTATGTACACTGTGAATGCATACATACCACATACAGATGTGGATGCACACACTTATATCATACACACATACACACATATGTGTATACAGTGCACACACATGCATGCATACATATGAATACACATGCACATACACACAATGCACATGCTAGCATTCAATATACACATATGTATATGCACACACACAAACACACACATACATACTCCCTAGTGTGCACCCTGCCTGTCTTTCAGCAAGGTGGGAATTGTATGGAAGCTCTAAAAACTGAGCCAGGGCTGGAAAGATGGTTTAGCGGTTAAGGTGTTTGTCTGCAAAGCCAAAGGACCCAGGTTCCGTTCCCCAGGATCGATGTAAGCCAGATGCACAAGGGGGAGCATGCATCTGGAGTTCGGTTGCAGTGGCTGGAGGTCCTGGTGTGCCCATTCTCTTAATCTGCCTCTTTTTTTTCCCCTCTCTCTCTCAAATAAATAAGGAATTAAACAAAAATTGATTTGCAGAAGAGGGGGCAGAAAGACTGTAAGAGCCACACGCTGAGACATCATGCCCAGAGGCATTCCCTCCCCCTCCAAAAATGACTGGCTGCTGCTCCCACAATGCATAACCCACAACCCCATGGGGAACACCTGCAACCCCACTGAGGAGGGCCCCCAGCGGAATGGGGGAAGAGATGAGGGGAAAGAGGGTACCAATACATGATGTGTCCATACAAAATATGTTAATAATAATAGTAATAATAATAAGAAGAATAAAAATGGAGCCAAAGAACAGACACAGCGCACATGAAGGTCCTGCAGTGGCTGCCCTCCCCAAAGCCTGCTTCCAGTGGACTGTGTGCGTCTCCTGGCCCTGTGCGGGCACCCAGAGGAGGCTTTGGTCAACAGGATCATTGAAAGAGGAAGGACGGAATTTGCCTGGTGTTGCATTCAGGTCATCATTGCTGGTAGAAATCACCCAACCAATTGGGTCATGATATGCAGAGACATTTAGCTTACCCATAACTGTGGGCTAACTCCACAATGCATGACCCGTATACCTCAACAAGGAGGGGCCAAGGGGAGGGGGTAGGTCACGGATGAGCCTAATAATGGTACCAAACTGACTGTATTTGCTGAATACAGAACTGACTAATAAAAAAAAAAAAGAATACAGTCAATGAAATAATTAAAAAAAAAAAAAGAAATCACCCAACCAAGAGCACCTTCTGGGAAAAAAGAGGTTTATTTTGGCTTACAAGCTCGAGGGGAAGCTCCATGATGGGAGGAGAAAACGATGGCATGAGCAGAGGGTGCACATCACCCCCTGGCCAACATAAGGTGGACAACAGCAACAGAAGAGTATGCCAAACACTGGCATGGGGAAACTGGCTATAAAACCCATAAGCCGTTATAGGCGTTAATTCTCAAATCTGCATCAGCTGGGAACCTAGCATTCAGAACACCTAAGTTTATGGGGGACACCTGACTCAAACCACCACACCTGGATATGTGGCGTTAGCCCTCCCTATGCACAGGTTCCACATCGTGGGTTCCACTCGTGCAGATCAAGAGCACCTTGGAACCGTTGCATCTGTTCTGACCTCACACAGGCCGGTTCCTCGCCATCATTCCCTAGCAGTACAGCGGATTAACTTCACATCACTTTTTCTGGTGGGAGGTAGTTTAAGTCATGGAGAGAGGATTTAAGGCCCATGGGAGGATGTGGAAAGGCTGCGTGCAAACAGTTAGCCATCTTATAGAAGAGACTCGAGCATCCATGGATTTTGATAGTCACACTGGGCCCAGGAACCAGTCCTCAATGGATCCCCAGGGTGACTGTGGACGTGAGAGTCTGGCTGTCGGTGTCCGCATCTCTCTTCCTGAGTGCCCCCCCCCCCCGCAGCTTGCGGTAAGCTGAACAAGGACTTTATACTCCAGACAATGGCCAAAGGGGTCCTGCTTCTTGACCCAGGGGTTGCCATGACTCCCACCCTCTGGGAATAAGGACCTGGCACTACTGTTACTAGCTTGCCAGCACAAGTGACTCAATTCCCAACCTCTCCTTTGATCCTCCCGCCCACCTTCACCTTTGTCCCATCTGAGCCACATCCCCAGCCCCTCTTGGCCACCTTTTAAAAAAGTAAATGTTTTAATTTTTTTCTTTGTTTATTTGAGAGAGAGAGAGAGAGAGAGAGAATAGGTATGCCAGGCGCTCCAGCCACTGCGAACAAACTCCAGACACATGGACCCCCTTGTGCATCTGACTTGCATGGGTGCCAGGGAATCGAACTTGAGTCCTTAGGCTTCACAGGCAAATGCCTTAACTGCTAAGCCATCTTTCCAGCCCTTACCCACCTTTTTTTTTTTTTTTTTCTTAGACAGGGTCTTTCATTGGTTTGGAGCTTGCCAGGCAGGCCGGACTGAAAGCCAACATGCTATTGCTTAACATTTTCTGAGTAATTTTTATCATTTTTGCCTAAGTCTGTTGAACTTATTTTTCTTTATTCTTGTAATTAGAAAATATTACCAGACTATGCGCAGGTTAATGCTTGATTAATAAACTTGGTCTATGCAAAAGCATTAATTTTGCGATGGAGAGATGGCTCAGCACTTAAGGCACTTGTCTGCGAAGCCTAGCAACCTGGGTTTGATTCCCCCGTGCCCACATAAAGCATTTCTCTCTGTGTGTGTCTGTGTCTCTCTGCTTGCAAATAAGTAAATAATTAAAAAAAAACCAAAGGAACATAGATTTTAATTTATAAATATTGGCCTTGACGGTCTTTGGAATTTTTCTTCAATTATTTTTTGATTGTTGCAGTTTTGTTGCTCTGGAAAAACACCTTTATTTTATTTTTTATAAGTTACTTTTATTTATTTATTTATAAGTAAGAGACAGAGGAGAGGGAGGGAGGGAAGGAGGGGATGGGCATGCCGGGGCCTCTAGCCACTGCAAATGAACTGCAGATGCATGTACCACCATCTGCATCTGGCTTATAAGGGTTCTGGGGAATCAAACCTGGGTCCTTAAGCTTTGCAGGCAAGCACCTTAACCACTAAGCAATCTCTCCAGCCCAACTCATTAATTTTAAACATGGCTACTTCATATAAGCCATTATCTCTTTTACATTATCTCTTTGGTTATTACTGCTTATTTTCCCATTATAGTCTTGTTTTTTTCCCACTTTACTGTTTTGAATGTAGATTTGAAAAAATATTAGCGCATTTTTATTCCTCTAGAAGACTCCTCTTGCTTGCCTCTTCTGAGACCCTTTCATGTCCATGGATTTTCACCTGTTTCAAAGGACAAGAATTTAAAAAAAAAAAATTTTTTTTTTTATTTAGTTACTTGAAAGTGACAGAGAGAGAAAGAAGCAGAGAGAGAGAGAGAGAGAGAGAGAGAGAGAGAGAGAGAGAATAGGTGTGCCAGGGCTTCCAGCCACTGCAAACGAACTCCAGATGCATGTGCCCCCTTGTGCATCTGGCTAACGTGGGTCCTGGGGAATTGAGCCTTGAACCGGGGTCCTTAGGCTTCACAGGCAAGTGCGTAACTGCTAAGCCACCTCTCCAGCCCTCAAAGGACAAGAATTTTTTTAAAAATTTATTTTATGTTGGTGCTAACATTTAAAATATATATATATATATTTATTTATTTGAGAGAGGAGATAGAGATAGAAGGAAAGAAAGAAAGAAAGGAAGGAAGGAAGAAAGAAAATGGGCATGTCAGGGCCTCCTGCCAGTGTAAATGAACTCCAGATACATGCACTACCACGTGCATCAAGCTTACGTGTGTCCTGGGGAGTCAAATCTAGGTCCTTAGGTTTCACAGGCAAGCGCCTTAACTGCTAAGCCATCTCTCCAGTCAAGTGCTAGCATTTTTGAAGAAAATTACTCCTGGATACTCCCTGGGTCTTCAGAATGATGCTCTCTTTCCTTGGCCTGCAGTGTTTTTCCACAGGCTGAGTTTTCTCTAAATTCATCTTTTAAATGGTTTTAAAAATTATTTTATTCATTATTTGAGAGAGAGAGAGAGAGAGAGAGAGAGAGAGAGAGAGGGAAGGGGGGGCAAATAGAGAGAGAATGGGTGTGCTATGGCCTCTAGCTGCTGAAAACAATGAAGATGCATATGCCACATAATGCGTCTGGCTTACAAGGGACCTGGGGAATGGAACCTGGGTCCTTTGGCTTTGCAGGCAAGCACCTTAACCACTAAACCATCTCTCCAGCCCCTCTAACTTATATATATATATGTGTGTGTGTGTGTGTGTGTGTGTGTGTGTGTGTGTAGTATGTATATATATGTTTGTATGTATATATGTATATATATGTTTCTAGGTCAAGCCTCACTCTCTAGCCCAGGCTGACCTGGAATTCAGTATGTGGTCTCAGGGTGGCCTCGAACTCACAGCAATCCACACACCTCAGCCTTCTGAGTACTGGGATTAACGGTATGTGCCACCACACCTGGCTCCTCTAACTCACCTTTAAATAAGAAGATTTATATTATTGCCTTCATCTTGGAAGCTGCCTGAATGTCTTTCTTATATCAGTACTTAGAGAAACTGATGGTTTTTCTTTGTACTCCTGTGCTCTGTGACCAAAGGGCCATGGGCATACACGAAGATGGCTTCTCTTCTCTTTCTAACACACAGAGACCTAGAATCCCTGACTATCCTGTATATATCTCCAGGTACTTCTTGTTTCCCTATTTTGTTCATGCCAACTCTATGTCAAGGCTCCCTGGAGCGAATACCCCTACCAGCTTCCATATCTTTCCCTATTGCTTGAGTGTGTACTCTCTGAAAGGAAACACAAAGATTTTGTGCAGTGTGTGTGTGTAAAATGCTATACTCTGGCTGCCTCCAAAAGATTCCATCTATGTAGTAAAGAATAGCTATAAATAGATCTACCCTATGACCCAGCTGTAGCACTCCTAGGCATATATCCTAAAGACTCATCTCACTACCTTAGAGATACTTGCTCAACCATGTTTATTGCTGCTCTATTCACAATAGCTAGGAAATGGAACCAGCCTAGATGTCCCTCAACTGATGAGTGGATAATGAAGATATGGCACATTTATACAATGGAGTTCTACTCAGCGGTAAAGAAAAATGAAGTTATGAAATTTTCAGGAAAATGGATGGATCTGGAAAGGATTATACTTGGTGAAGTAACCCAGGCCCAGAAAGCCAAATGTTGCATGTTCTCTCTCATATGTGGACCCTAGCTACAAATGGTTGGACTTCTGTGTGAGTAGTAATAAAATTCAGTAGCAGAGGCCAGGAAGAAAGAGAGGGGATATAAAGGGAATAGAAAGGAAGACCGGGGGGACTTAATAGGATGGCATTATATATATGTAAGTAGAAGAACAGATTAATTGGGGTGAAAAGGTCTAAGTGAGGTCACAGGAAGAGATTAAGTAAAGAAAAGGGGGAGAGAGGGATAATCAAAATCTAAGATGATAAAAATAAGTCATATGGACACCTACTTTTTTGGACAATGGAACACTCAGAAGCCATAGATTGTTACTAGAAAATTTTCAGTGCCAGGGATGGGATACCTTCCAGTGAGTTGTTGGCCAGGGAGGTCCCTGATGCCCCCAAAACATTACATGCCATTGCTGAGGGTCTTGGTTTCCCACCAGGAATAGATGGTAAGACCCTATTACTGAAGACTCCACATACGTGGGCTGCAAGGTCATTGAGAAACCCTGCTGGAGCTGAGCTGAAAACCTCCTCCATATAGACCAGCTGACAGAAAGCTAGAAAAAGCTATGCTGCATGCAATTCTATGGGAGAGAGAAAAGTCACCAGTGTAGATACTCAACAGTGGACACTGCAAGCCTTAAATTTAGCCAACCAGGCCAAATGAGCCATCAGGTGCAATAGTGGCATGTCTGTTATGGGGGAAACCAACTGCTCTCTAATTGGACTGGAGGCCTGCTCCATGGGAAGGGAATACATCCCTGATACTGAAAACCTACAACAGGGTTAGTCATGAGCCCTAGGGGTGTAACGTCTACTGGTGTCTGGCTAAATGTATATACTATGCTCACCAAACTGCCCTGTAAGAACTTCTCTTAATGTTCATACCTATATATTAATGCTATTCTCACTTTTGGTTAGAGAAACTTCTCTTTTCAGATATCAGTGACCTTGGGATGACTCAGAAGGCATCAAGGTGCTAAGAAGAAGTGACAGAGGAATGTTCAGCACTGAAATATCTCTATCACATGTTCCAAGGGGTATGATGGAGAGTGGAGTTTCAAAGGGGAAAATGGGGGGAGGGAGGGAAGGAATTACCATGGGTTATTGTCCTCAATTATGGAAGCTGTCAATAATAAAAAAAAATATAGCTGCCTAGTTTTCCAATTGGCAAGTTCCATGGTCTCTGGGTCAAGGAGCAGAAGTGTGGTAGAAATGAACTCTCTCCCTACTGACTTCCAGGGAAACAAGTCTCCCCTCCTCTGTGAGGTTAAGTGACTCAATAATTGTCTTGGGCCAGCTGCATCCTTGTCAGTATTCCAATGACTGCCAGATCTTGACATTGGATTACCACCAGTCCTACTTAAATTTTTTTAAATTAATTAGTTTATTTATGGGGCAGGGGAGAGAATGGACATGCCAGGGCCTTCAGCTGTTGCCAATGAACTCCAGACACCTGTGCTACCTTGTGCCTCTGGCTTACGTGGGTCCTGGGGAGTAGAACCTAGGTCCTTTGGCTTTGCAGATAAGCTCTTTAACCACTAAGCCATTTCTCCAGCCCCAGTCCTACTTTTAAATCGCAATGATGGTAAAATAGTAAAATCTATTATTTTGTATTAGCTCACCAGCTTTATACATTACTCTTAAGACTCAGTTCCCAGAACCTACTGGGTACTTAGGAACCCCTTGGCTTAATAGAGGTTTTCCTCGTCAGCTCTACTTTTTCCTACACCTGAGTAATCAAAAGGTAGGAGAAGAGTGGGCACAGGCAAACATGGTTGATGTGGTAACCTCCATCCCTAGGAATCCTTGCCAAAGTCCCTAGGGCTTTGGATAAGGAAGCAGGAAGTATCTTCCCGTGTTTTCCATTCCAATGGGCAGGCAGGCCGGTACAGGCCAGGGCGTTTCAGACATGGGATGGGGGTCGAAGAGTCTGCTGCTTAAACTCCCTGCAACGCCCAAGGCATTGTCAGTTGCCCAGTGGCATTGCACAACAATGGTGATAATAATTGCGACCAGAAGTCTGCTATTCCACTTGGAAGATGTGTATACTATTCCTTTTGTCATGCCCAGAATTTTCTTCAACACAAGTGCCTGAAGGAGAATATTCTCTGTGGCTCTCAAAGAAAAATGTTATGCAACTTGAGTGCGTGTGTTGGGGGCTAATTGATGGCATAGCTGGGTTTCCCAGTTGTCAGGGGATATTCCTCCAGAAATGATTGTTTCAGTTTGGGTATAAAGATGACCATTTCAAGTACCTGGAGAGTCACTAATCCAACCCTAACCCTGCATGATTATTTCATTCCGACCTGAAATCATGGGCCATTAGTATACGTAACTGCCCATGGACTGTACCATTAATACACAAGTACCATATTCACAGCCCATGGAGTGTATTTGGAGAAGCATACAAGGCACCTCTTTTTAAGATTTAAAAAAAATATTTCATTTATTTATTTGAGAGAGAGAAGAGAGAGAGACAGAGACAGAGAGAGAGAAAGAGAGAATGGGTGTGCAGGGCCTTTTGCCACTGCAAATGAGCTCCAGATGCCTACACCACCTTGTGCATCTGACTTATGTGGGTACTGGGGAATTGAACCTGGATCCTTTGGCTTCACAGGCAAGTACCTTAACCTCTAAGTCATCTCCCTAGCCTTAAAAAGAAGATTTTAAAAATATTTTATTCATTATTTGAGAGAGAGAGAGAGAGAGAGAGAGAAAAAAGGCAGATATATAGAGAGAACAAAGCACCCATTTTTGTCAGGCCACTCAATGGCCCTTTCTTTTGCCTGAAACTCATCTCTTCCCCCCAGTTAGAGGGGAAAAAAAAAATGACTTAGACAATAATGAGCAGGAAAGTTCCAGGGATAAGAAAGATTTTTCCAGAAAGTGTTATTAGAATGTGAATTATCCCTAGAAAGAACATTCCAGACCTATGATTAGCTGGTCAGATGAGCATGTTGGGATCTGAAAAGGGAGTCCTTGGGCAGGTAAACTAAGTAGCACCAAAACTTGGCTTCCCAGAAGTACCAGAGGATGTCTGGAGACCTTTCAGAAGCTCTCCTCTCAGCGTCATACAAGGCAACCAGATGGTCTGACTTAAGCAGAACAGAGCTTTCTAACTTGACATTTCCCCACGAGCTTGCTTGCTTTCTTTCTTTCTTTCTTTCTTTCTTTCTTTCTTTTTTTTTTTTTTTTTTTGAGGTAGGGTCACACTGGTCCAGGCTGACCTGGAATTAACTATGTAGTCTCAGGGTGGCCTCGAACTCACAGTGATCCTCCTACCTCTGCCTCCCGAGTGCTGGGATTAAAGGTGTGCACCACCACGCCCGGCTTCCCATGAGCTTTCTTCATGTGCTTTCTCCCTTGTCCCCCCTACCAACTCCCCAACCCTCCCCCACTATCTCCCCATCTCATTTTCTCCTCTTGCTCAGCCAAGTTAGGTTTTGTTTGAAAACCCACTATCCACTTATATCTTCTGTTACGGCTCCTTATGACGCATTTTTCTGGACTTAAATAGCTTGACCTCAAGATTCTACTCCTTCCCTCTTCTTTCCTTGGCTGCTGCCAACTTCTCCTTCATGGGGGTGGCTGTAGTGATGGGCCCTGAGTGGAAAATGCTGCCTGTGGTCGAGGAAAGGTAACGCAAGGATGGGCTTGGACTATGCATGGAGCGAGAAGTTCTAGGGGCCAGGAGAGAGCCGAGTTTACACGCCATGGGAACGATGCCTTCTTCAGCAAATTTGTCTATTAAACTCAGAGTTAATCTTCCGTGATGGTCTTTAAAAACTCTGCATGCAGTTCCAGATCCACTTCTGGCTGCTATATAGAGGGAGGAAAGCAGTCTTTGAACAGACCTTTGCCCAACCATGCACTGGCCCTCGCTGGTCAGGGGCCTGTGAGTACTTCTTATTTTGTGTGCCATTGGGCTCTCCCAGTAATTGTAGGTGGTAGGTCATGTTAGGCTATGGTTTTCAGTATAAGCATTTTCCAACTATTCTATAGGATATATTGTGCCAAAAGTTTTTCTCATCTGAAATTCAAATTGGATGTCATCTATATTTTTATTTTCTAAATCTAGCATGAAACCTTTTCTGTAGATGAGGTTTTGTGACTTGCTCAGGGTCCTTGATAAAGGTTACATTCTTGCCCCTGTCTTTCTCTGTTTGCACCACTCCAAAGATGTGGGTGGGTGGGGGCAGGGAGAAGAGATTGAGGGGAGGGAGGAAGGCAGGAAAAAGAGAGAAAATGAGAACTACTGCCCCTGTCTTTCTCTATGTGCACCACTCCAATGGTGAGAGAAAGAGAGACAGAGAGAATAAGAATTACCTAAGCCAGCATCTACAGCATACCACCGTGACCATGACTGATCTCGGAAGCTAAGCAGGTTGGGTCTTGGAGAATTACTGAAAATAAATGGATATCCTCTGGCTTCTACCACTTGTCATTTTCCTGGGCATTTTAAGTCATTGTCATGAGTCCCCTGGTAGCACTTAGGTCCAGTCAAGGGCATAGTGATTATCTGATCCTTTGTCTAAATCATGACCAGAACTTTCTGAAAGGGCCAAGGAAGATGGAAAACTCAGGGCTCTGGGCCCTCACCACCAAGAGTGCCCACCCTGTTGGTACCAGCTCAGTCCATGAGCCAGGGCATGACAGAATGTTCATTCCTTATGAATGATTGCTTCTTTATTGAAACATCAAGAATGGGAACAGTGACCTCTAGTCTTTATGAAGTCATGTCATGCAGCTTGGGGCAGCATCTGATTGCAGACAGATACAGGTTCAAATCCCAGCTTTTCCACTTGCCAGCTACATAACCTGGAGCAAGATACCAGATCTCTGTGACTTGGTTTTCTCATCTATAAAATGGAGACAATGACGGAGCCAAGGCTGGCTGGCTTTGAGGAGGCGAGGCTTGTCAATTGGGTCTTTTACTCCGACAAGCTCTTATGGAGAGCCCGGACAGGCTCTTCTGCAATGGCTCCGTTCAGGGGCTGGGTGGAGATGAACGCCTGGCTGTGTAGTGGGAGAAACTAGAGATCCCCAAGGAGCAGAACACATGATCTATGTCCCAAAGGACAGGCAACCCCATAGGAGGAGAATGCCCAGGTGAAACAACAAGACAACCAAGGAGTGATGACTCCACATACATCCAGAGCGTTGCCAAGGAGGCGCGAGCGGTATCACATCACGACTTAAGCTTTCCTACCCACAGCAGTTCACCACCGGCATTCACAGACACTTACGAGTGGGTGGGTTGGAGCGGGTGGAGCAAGGAGAGGCTAGCGTGCAGAGCTTCTCAACGGAGCATTTCTCATGAGGATTGACTGGAAGAGGGCTCCTCTGGGAAGAGAGACCTGAAAACCAGAGACAGGGGGCCGGTGACACCCAGATGATTGTAGGGGAGCTGAGATGAGGTGAGAAAAACATTGAGACCTTTTCATGGGGCCATGGAGATCTTTTTCACTGGGTATTCTCTCTGCTGGAGAGTGTTTTTTCTTTCCCCCCTCAGACACTGTCCTCTACAATAAGGACTTGACTCACACATGTCTCATCCAACAGGCTCTCTCTGAGCCAAGGACAGCAGGTGTCTTCCGCCCACCTTTCCTTATCCATCACCCTGTTCTATTCGCGTCACTGCACTTCTGTGTTTTGAAATGACTCTAGGCACAACATCTTGATGTTTATTCTCTGTCCCTTCATAGAACACACACTCTGTGTAGACAGGCGCATTGGGCCTACACTGAGCACTCACTGATGTTGTACTGGGTGAATCTGCAGCCGCCGGACACAGGTTCCATAAGCCTATAGGACACTGAGGGTTTTGAAAAGACCTACATGGCAGAACATCATATGGTCCAGAAAGACCATCTGGTGACAAGAACAGGAGTGGTCCTCTCTCTCTTCTTTGATTTAAATGAGTCTAGAGTGGGGTGAGGCAGAGAATGGGGTATCTGTGAGGGAAGCCAGAGCCTGGGCATTAGAGTCTCCTCATCCTGGGCTCTGACAAGGTAGCCTTTTTCTCTGTAGCTGTACATGGAAGTCCCTGGGGGAGATTAACAATTCTCAATTTCCAGTCTATATTCCAGCTCAAATTCGAATCTCGGGGATGGGGGGGGGGTGAGGCATCTGCATCCTGTGAGCATCCCAGGGGTCAGTGTATAGACAAGGGTCAAAACCGTTGCTCTTGGCATGACACACATCTCTTGGGCACTGTAGGCACAATCC
This sequence comes from Dipus sagitta, assembly GCA_036346955.1. NCBI lineage: Eukaryota > Metazoa > Chordata > Mammalia > Rodentia > Dipodidae > Dipus > Dipus sagitta. The sequence continues at coordinate 190,608,295 of CM070771.1, forward strand.
ACCACGTCTCTTATTCATAGTAAAGGAGAAAGTACAAGTTAATGGAGTTCTGGATGTGCAATGTCCCCTCTGGGCTCATGTGTTTGGACACTTGGTCCTCAATGGGAACTCTCTGGGAAGTTGTAGAATCTTTGATGGGAGAGGCATGGCTGCCAAAGACGGTCACTGTAGATGGACCCTTGAGGGTTCCAGCCTGCTTCCACTCCTGGCCTGAGCTCTCAGCTTCCTGTTCCATCCAGAGATAAGGAAACCCTTGATGAAAGCTCCCACTGCCCCAGACAGAGCTGCCCTAGCCACCGTGCCTTCTTCACCCTGACGACCTCTACCCTCTAATCTGTGACTCTAAAACAACCAACCCTCTCCTCTCTTAAGTGCCTCTGTCAGGTGATCTGTCACAGAGATGAGAATAGTAACACACTTTCCTTCTTGTCCTTGACATCTTGAAGATAGTTAAGTTCTTGGGTACATTTCTGGATTTGGCAACCTGTGTGGAATATGTTTCCCTTCCCTGAGGGGGGCCTGCTCTAGCCAGGCCTCACATGCCATCTTGACGCAACATTAGTTTTGGGGGTGACTTCTGACAGCTCCACTCTGGCTTCTGTTCTACTGGCCCTGTGAGTAGGCTTAGACCCAGGCTCCACTTTTACTGCCCTTTGTGGCTGACGCATTGCCAACCTGCAATGCTGTGGAACCACGTGACTTACGTGGTTATACGATTTACATGCCACATGAAAGATAGACCTACTTCCACACTGGTCCAGGAGGAGGCCCTGATGGAAGGTAGACTTTGGGACTTCCTCTTGGAAAAGGGCTATTAAATCTCCTTTACGCTTCCTGGTATCTGTATTTGAAACCCATTTTTTTTTTTTTTCTGGATGTCACCTTGTGCCCATCCTCTGCATGCCAGCATCTGTGTTAATCTTGACTACACCTGCAGTGTAACCTCTGATGACATTGAACACCAGGGCAATTACCTATAGACCTGCTTCTAGCAGTCCTCACCGGAATAGAATTAGAGCTGCAGAGAGACTGACTGCTCCAACCTGGGCTCTCTCTGCCGAATGAAAGAAGCAAGTAGTCACTAAGCCAGACGCAGGCTGCCCCCGAGCCCCCGAGACACATTTTGTTCATTAGCTTAATCTCTTCTTGCCCTTTCTCCTAATGTTTGTTTTAGAATGTGATTTTTGTGAATCATGCCCCTGTGTCCTGTTGTGAAAAACACCAGTAATATAAACAAGACACTGAATCTCCCTGCTTTTTAAATACACTGGCATTTATTATGTCAGTGGTGGCTAATCAGTTAATTATCCCTTCAGTTGATAAACATGTTGGGTGAGTCCCTTGAGAACTGATCTATAGAGAGTACCTCCTATGTCTCAGCCACTGTCCGTAGGCACCGAGGATGCAGTGAGGGAGGAAGACGATAGGTGAGTAGAAGAAATCAGTCAATCGGTGGGAAGGGTGTGATTGGAGGTAAGTACTACGAGGTCTGCCTGTAATGGAGAAGGGAGTAGGAGGGCAGGCTATTTCATGTCTAGGGAAATAAGGAGGTGAGAGATGTAGACAGATGCCTGGTGCACTGGAGCCAGAAGGCTGAGTAAGATGACATTGTTGTAGACATTTTCGGGAAAGATCACTCCAACGCCAGTATGAGTGAAAGCAGAGAGTTTATTACCCAGGGGCCAAAGAGCTCGAGGTAGCCCTGTAAAGAGGCTCTGGCCTCGACTTGAGGTTTTATTTTTCACTTTATAGTTTTTATAGCCAAGGGGAGGGGTAAGCGACCAAACAAGAGGTGGCAATTTGTAGATCAATCATTTTTGTAGCCTGGCCACTTTAACAATGAACTCCATTTTATTTTGTTTTAGTCTAAGCTGTCTTTCCTTCTTATCATCCCTTTGGGTCCTTTCTGGACAGTTTTATTCTTTGGGATTTTTTTTTTTTTTTTATATCTGCTGACAAAGGTAAGTCTTAGCTGCTCAACAATGAACTCTTACAGTAACTCAGTAAATCAGTTTAGCTTTTAGCTTTTTTTTTTTTTTTAAACCAACATCATCCTCACAGAACTGTTTATTGGGTGTGGTGGTTTGAATGTGAAATGCCCCCCATGGCCTCATGTGTGTGTGAGGAAGACTCATGCTCACCCTCAGCTAGGTGAGCCTTTGGGAGGTGGACCCTTGCTGAAGGAATTGTGTCACCGGGGACGGACCTTGAGTTAGCCCAGCCCTACTGAGTGTTCCCCAGCTAGCTCTCTCTTCCTGCTGATGCATGAAGGTGTGAGCTTTGCCATGCTTTCCTCCCCATGGTGAAGCTTTCCCTCGAAACTGTAAGCTGAGATAAACCCTTCCCTCCCTTCTATAAACTGGGTCTGGCTGGGTCTTTTGACCCAGCCGCGAGGAGGCAACTGTGACCCTTGGGGAGGTGGGTAAGTAAAATGATGGAGAATAACTCAGTAGCCGTGAGAGGGAATGGGGTGACAGGGAGGCTACAGTGGGACAGACCAGATGCATGGGCGCAGGAGAGGGAAGGCTTCCTCCCTCTGGGAGTTCAGATGCTCCAACTGTCGTAGGAAGAAACAGCAGAAGACAAGGGGTGAAGCTGCCTGGAGCGAGGAGGTGCATCCTGTTAGGTGCTCATCTGGCCAACCACACTCCCTTGAGAACCCACTCTGCATCTGGCCATTGTTCTGGTGCTGGAAGTACAGTGGTGAACAATACAGAAAAATGTCCCTGGCCTTCTAGAATTTACATTCTAATGCTAGGCAGGGTAGACAAATAAGTAAGTGGGTAAGATCGTTTTTTTTTGAATGCTGTGTGTGGAGGTCAGGAGACGATCTTGGGCTATCTCCTCAGGAGGGCTGTCTACCTCCTTTGAGAGAGAGTCTCTCACTGTCCTGAAGCTCACAATGAGGCCGTACTCGTTGGTGAGCAAGCTCCAGGAATCAGGTTGTGTCTTACTTCCCAGCTCTGGGATTACAGGCGTGCGCCCTCTCATCTGCCATTTATGTGGGTATTGAAGATCAAACTCAGGCCCTCATGCTTGCAAAGCAGCCCTTCGTTGACTGAGCTAGCCCCCAGGCCAATCTAAGATAATTTTAGAAGCTGATAGCTGTGAAAAATAATATAGGGGCTCAGAGGTTAAACGTACTTGCTTGTAAAGCCTGATGGCCTGGGTTCAATTCCCCAGTACACACATAAAGTCAGACGCACAAAGTGGTGCATGCATCTGGAGTTCGTTTGCAGTGACTGGAGGCCCTGGTGCACCCATATTCATTCTCTCTGTCTGCCTCTTTCTCTCTATCTCTATTTCTATTTTAATTTTCTTTCTTTTGTTTTTTAAATTTTGTTTATTTGAGAGCAACAGACAGAGAGAGAAAGGCAGATAGAGAGAGAAAGAATGGGCCTGCCAGGGCCTCCAGCCATTGCAAATGAACTCCAGATGCGTGCACTCCCTTGTGCATCTGGCTAACATGGGTCCTGGGGAATCGAGCCTCGAACCGGGGTCCTTAGGCTTCACAGGCAAGTGCTTAACCGCTAAGCCATCTTTCCAGCCCCCCCCAACTTTTTAATATAGGATAATGGTAAAGGGAGATTTAGAATATGTTACAGTGGAAGTGAAGAGAGCAGGGTTGGATAGACTGGCCGGCGTGAGCTCCAGAGGACGTGACATGTGTGCTTGGAGGTGACTGTGGAGCTGCCTGGGAGAAGGGGAGTTCTAGGTAGAAGGAAATTTCAAGTGCAGAAAGCCTGAAGCAGGAAGAAGGTTACCAATTTTGAATACAGAAAAAAGCCCAGAGCGCCTGGTGGCTGGCAGTGGGAGGCCCTCAGAGACCACGCACCTGGGGGTGGAGGGATCCTGGTAATAAGCCAATGTGGGATGTTGGCTGGAAAGGACAGAGTGGTATCTATCTGATTACTGGGGTGCTTGCTAACCATAGCATAGAAATGCTAAGCTACTTGGAGGGATAGAAGTAACAGTTCCTTGGGGGCTGAGGGCTAAGGAGAGCCCAGGGTGGTGCTAAAACACTGACATGGGCAGCCAGGTGCATGGGATGGTGACTAAGATAGGGAAGACGGGGAGAGGAACTAGTTTGGTGGGGGAAACGGAGTTTCGTATTGGGTGTGTTTGTTATGGGATGCTAATTGGCCATCTCTTCAGAGAGGAAGCAACTCTTGTTCACAGCGAGTGGCGAATCCTTCCAGGATGGTCGGGTTTCTGAAGAACAGCCCCGGCTGACAGCTGTGGTTAGAAGGGCAATTCTGGCCATGAGGTGAGAACATCTGGAGGAAGGACTGGAGGTACGAGACCAAGATGGTCTGTCATGTCAGTCCCAGTGGGAAAGAGTGGGGACCAGAGCCATCTGGCACCTGCACCTTAGATGTACCTCCTCATGCAGTGGACTGGTTCCTGACCGCATCCCAAGGTTGGCCCCAAGTACAGAGGACAGGGTGACTTGACATGACTATAGGCATCTTGCAACATAGCTGCCGTGAACGCTCCTGTGTGACCCTAGCTGGCTTCTCCTGCATGCTTTCCCAGCACACTATAAATAGATAAAACCATTAAGAGTCATGTGTACGCCTTCCCAAGCCGACCCTGCCTCCGGGGATGCAGTTCACTGTGTGATGTTAAGATAAACCAGGTATGTTCCAGCTAGGATGAAGTCACTTTTGTCTTAACCTTAAATACACTTTTCTTTATGACCCAAATTGTGGGGAACCAACTGGTCTTGCTGCCACCAAAGACCATGCTTCTGTCGGGAAGTCCCCTAATAAATTGAGATCTGGAAGGTCTTAAATCTTCCTGCTTATCTTTTTTTGATCTCATAGAGCCTTGGGGCGAGTCCCTAGGGCTGGGCTCCTCCAGAAAACTGCACAGCAAACCCGTGGCCCGAGCACACCACTGTGCACTTTATCTCATTCAGTCCACACAGAGAACTAGAGGGCGGCTACACCTCCCTACTCACCATCATTGTGGTTGCTCTCATGGTTTGTTGTTGTTGTTGTTAACTTAAAAGGACACTAAGTGGTCCCAAAGACATCGATCGGTAGCCAAGTTGTCCTGTTTGCCTGGAGGTAGTTTGTTGTCATATTCTTTCTGCCACTTCCTCTGCCACCCCAGCCCACGGAATGATGACCCCCACCACCGGGAATATCTTCTCTGCTCAGTTCACCCGCTCTGTAAATTCCCTCACAGTCCTGCCTAGACGTGCTTACATGATTCTTAACCCAGTTAAATTTACAGTGAAGATTAACTAGTTCCTCCTTCTCTAACTCCTGTTCTTTTTCTTCCTCCACTCGTTCATTCTCTAAGGCATTAACTATTCATTTGGACTCTCACTGAAACAGGCCTTTCTATTTATAGTTCATCAGCTTAAGAATTAATGACTTTAGGGCTGGGGAGATGGCTCAGTGGGCAAACGCACTTCCTTGCAAAGTATGCTGGTTCAGGGTTTGATTCCCCAGTACCCATGTGACAGATGCACAAAGTGCCCCATGCATCTAGAGTTCCTTTGCAATGGCAAGAGGTCCCAGTGTGCCCACTCTCCTCCCTTTCTTTCTCTCTCTCCCAGATAAGTAAATAAAAAATATGTAGTGCTGGGTCTAGTGGCACATGCCTTTAATCCCAGCACTCAGGAGGCAGAGGTAGGAGAATTGCCATGAGTTTAAGGCCAGCCTGAGACTACATAGTGAACGCCAGGCCAGCTTGGGCTACAGCGACACCCTACCTCAAAAAGCTAAAATAAATAAATAAATAAATAAATAAAAATATTCAAAAAGAATTAGTGACTTTATTTAACAAATATGATAGATAGAAATAGATCTGGGCACCAGAATGATCTGCTATTGCAAAGTGCATGCTTCTCCAGAAGAGATGGGGGTCTCCTTCCCAGACCCTGCAAGCTGCCAGCCCTTGGAGCATCCAGAACCTACCAAGTGATTTCATAGAGGCATAGAACACCTGTCAAGCAGGTCAAATGAGACACAATTTCAAGAGACTTTCCTGATAGAAGCACATCTATATGGAACGTGTGGATATAAGCCAAGCACGTGAGGAGAATAGAAGACTGGACTGCAAGTGACTTTGCTTTCTGATGCTTTTTTCCCGGCTTAACCTTTGTGAAAGACTGGTTCCAATTTGAACTGGTTCAGTAGAATTTTAAAAAACAACAACTTTGATATTGCTTTCAGTGAAAAAAATTAATACTTGGGTTGGGTTCAGAGTTCAGACAATTAATGTCGTCCACTTTGGTCTGTGAGTCATCTTATTCTGGTCTCCATTACTCACAGGGAGGAATGATTTGAAACCACTGCTTTTTTGTCTCCTAGATTAGAGTCTAAAAATGCCTCGGGTCTCTTTTGTCCTGAGCAGTCCTTGTTTTAAGCAATCCTAAAGTGCCATTGATTGGAGACCCAAAATCACTAACAAGAAACAAATGACCCAAACTCAGTGACACTGACGACGGCTGACACTCTTGAGTAGGTGTCCTGCAGGGGCCAGTAACTGTCCTCACTCAGAGGAACCCTGTCAGCTGGGGCAGAAGGTCCACCCAGCTCAGACACTTTGCGAACTCCCCAGGGACTGGCCCCAGCTCTAGCTTCCCGAGTCGTCCAAGTTTGTATATCTAGTTCTCTGATTTTCTTTCTTTCCTCTTCCCCTGACTGAGGGTAATCTTGGCTGAACATGTTTCGAACTGACGGCAATTGATTGTCTTAGTAACAGCAGGTATCATTATTTTTACTTTAGTTACAAAGAAGCCCTTGAACATATTTTTCCAAGTCTAAGGTCCTCAGGTTCATGGGAGTGGAGGTCTGAGGACCACTCTGCAGTGGCCTGCCCTTTCTGTCCAGCCCTGGGTACAAATTATGCCATTCACAAAGTAATACACATCACAAATAAATTTAAACTTATTTACACAAATGTATTTGTATATGTGTGCACATGTATGTAGCATGTGGACGACTATGTGTAACTCTCTGTGTGTGCACATGTATGTAGCATATGGACAGCTACGTGTAACTTTGTGTGTGCACACACATATGTACAACAATGTGTAACTCTATGTGTGTGTACAGGTATGTAATATATGGATGGCTATGTGTAACCCTATGTGTGTGCACGTATGCAGTATATGGATGGCTAAGTGTACCTTTATTTGTGTGTGCACATATGTAGCATATGAATGGCTATGTGTATTTCTATGATATGTGTGTGTGCACATGTATGTAGTATATGTACGGGTAGGGTTTGGATGTGGTTTGTTCACATGCTGGTGCTTGGTCCCTATACGACTCTGTTGAGATGATAGAACTTTTAAAATCTTGAGCCTTGGCCGGGCATGATAGTGTACACCTTGAATCCCAGCACTCGGGAGGCCGAGGTAGGAGGATCGCCGTGAGTTCAAGGCCACCCTGAGACTATATAGTGAATTCCAGGTCAGCCTGGGCTAGAGTGAGACCCTACCTCAAAAAACCAAAAAAAAAAAAAAAAAAAAAAAAAAATCTCGAGCCTAGTGCAAGCTGACTGGGTCCCAGGAGACTGTTCATGGAAGGGTGAGTGCTCTTCTTTTTTTTATTTTTATTTTTATTTATTTATTTGAGAGTGACAGACAGAGCGAGAAAGAGGCAGAGAGAGAGAGACAGAGAGAATGGGTGCACCAGGGCTTCCAGCCACTGCAAACGAACTCCAGATGCATGCGCCCCCTTGTGCATCTGGCTAACGTGGGTCCTGGGGAGTTGAGCCTCGAACCAGGGTCCTTAGGCTTCACAGGCAAGCGCTTAACCGCTAAGCCATCTCTCCAGCCCGTGAGTGCTCTTCTTAAGGGCGTGCTTGCTCTCACAGGCAGTCCTGGTAGACGGGGTTGTGGTAAGCCGGCCTGTCACCCCCGCGAATCTCTCTTGCTTCCTCGTTCATACACATACGCTCCCCTTCTGTATGCAGAAGTTCTCTTTCTGCTTCTCTGCCATGTGGTGATGCAACCCCGTGGCCCTTATCAGGGCCCAACAAAGAGGCCTATGTGATCTAAAACTCCCATTTCCTAAAATTTGTGAGCTAAATAAACTTCTTTTATGACTTAAAAAAAATTCTCCCATGCAAAACTGGAGTGCAGTCAGTGGCAAATGCAGAATGCTATGGTTGCTGCCTTGATCCTTTCCATGCCTCTTATTCTAGAAGCTTCCCTCCTACTTCCCAGCCTCCTTGTGCTGTTTTCTAGATATTCCTATCCCGCCTAGAAAGAACCATGTGGTACCGATGAGAGTTGATGACATCACTGCACTCATTCCATATAGACACAGGTGGATTTTTATCCACGTCTATGCCTACATCTATAGCGTCTATTGTGTGCAGTGTCCCTTGTCTGAAATGTTCGGGCCCAGATGTGAAGGTTCTCAGCGGGTGGTCCTGGTTTGCAGCATTTGCCAGTTTCCAGGATGTGAGTACTATGGCTAATTTCAAGATCCTGGTATGATGTCATGAGGGTGAAGCTAGAGGTGATGAGCAAGAGCTCATTAGCATACAGTAGTCCTGTCACCCAATGAGCAAGAGCTCATTAGCATACAGTAATCCTGTCACCCAATGAGCAAGAGTACATTAGCATACAGTAGTCCTGTCACTCAAACGCAATGCCAGAACCACCTGGGGTCCCCACAGCTATGGGGTATTTGGGAGGCAAGGGCCTAAAACTCCCAAAACTGCTGGCAAGGCTCCTTGTCTCCTTGGGGTGATGAATCTCTGCTTGGTTTGCCCAGCCCAGACCCCCCAAATGCCTACCCACAATGCCCTAGGCAACTCACTGGGGTGACCAGCAGGGAGGAGCATTGTCATAGCCTGGGGAACGGTATGCTGAGGTAGCAATGTGCTGCTGGGTATCTCCCCCTTACAGCCCTGGAAGTGGGGCTCACTCATAGTTCCTCCTGTCTAGACATCTGAGTGGCATTCCTATGGTGACCCTGGAGGAATGGCAGTGTGGGGACAGGATTGTGTAGAGGAGGGTGAGAGATAGTGTTACTTACCTCTTGGTCTTCATTTTATCTTGGCTCTTTCTCTCTTCCCCTTTCCCCAGGCAACCCTTGCCCTCTAAGGCTGAGGACTTGGGGAGAGGGAGGATGGGTCTATGCAGGGGAGGACTGTGTGGAAGAAAAAGAGTAAATTCCCCAGGTGGCTGGGGGACCAGGAACAGTGTTGCATTCTGGAGGTTCATCATATAGAAATTCTCACTTCGTCAAACACATAGAAACCATGTCCTGTTTTTAAGTCCTCACTCACGCATTTCTGAATCTAGATATTCACATCCCCCCGCCCCAGGAAGAACCATGTGGTACAGCTGGTACAGTGAAAAGCAGAGGCATTGGGGTCAGAAGGACCAGGGTGGACTTCCAGACTGATCCCTGCCCTTGTGTGACATTGAGCAGAGAGCTCTGCTTCTCCACCTTGGTTAGCGAGCTCCCCCCGCCCCGCCCCACTGTGAAGAGCCTCACTTTTGTGTGTGAATCATGGTCTCCAATAATCTCAATTCTTAACAGATTTCTTCCCAGACCCTTGGCTTCTTTTTCTATTCCCTTTTTTCTAGTTTTTATTTTTCTATTTTATTTATTTATTTATGGGGGGGCAGAGAGGGACAGGGAGAGAGAGAGAGAGAATGGGCAGGCCAGGGCCTCCAGCCAGTGCAAACAAACTTCAGACGCATGTTCTTCCTTGTGCATCCGGCTTATGTGGGTCCTGAGGAATTGAAACTGGGTCCTTAGGCTTTGTAGGCAAGCACCTTTAGAGACTAAGCCATCTCTCCAGTCCTCCTTTTCTATTCTTACCATGAGCTCAGATCCAAAGACCCAGTAACTTTACTTCAATTTGGTGACAAATAAATAAATTTAAGTGTGTTTTGCCACTGAATTTGTCTCTAGAAAATTACTTTTTATGTGTCACAGCTTGGTGATGGCAATGACTATTAGGTAGTCACCATTGTTCACGGGACTTCTTAACTTGTTGGTCACCATTTTATTTTATTTTATTTTTTATTGTTTATTTGAGAGAGAGAGAGAGAGAGAATACACATGGCAGGGCCTCAGCCACTGAAATTGAACTCCAGACACTTGTGTCACCTAGTGTACATATGCAACCTTGTGCTTGCCTCACCTTTGTGCATCTGGCTTACCTGGGATCTGGAGAGTCAAACATGGATCCTTAGGCTTCACAGGCAAGTGCCTCAACTGCTAAGCCATCTCTCCAGCCCTGGGTCATCATTTTTAATGACATACCTCAATATGACATCTACCCTTAGATGGAGTATCTGGGCTCCGTTCTGTGTCTTTATCACACTACTATGGTAATTTTTGAATGTGGCAGTTTGAATGCATGGCCCCATAGACTCATGTGTTTTATTAAATTTGAACATGCAACTTCAGCCCCTATCAGGCAGAGCCCTGCTACACGAGGTATGTCACTGGGGTTGGGATCTTGGATTGAAGCCCTAAGTATGTCTGGGGGAAGGTCTGCGACTAGCCCTACTAGGTGTGTGGAGAGCGGTTGGAGCTCTGGGGGTTTTGTGGAGCTGGAAGTTGGTGGTGTCTTTCTGCTCGGATCTACGCAAGCGAGCCAGCTTTTTCCACCATGGATCCGGTGGTTCCCCCGGATTTTACAAACCTGAAATGAACCCTTTCCTCCCGGAAGCTGCTTCTGGTTGGATGTTTGAATGGGAAGTTGACTGCCACACTACCCAAGCGATTGACCAAGGTCTGGGTCTATTGACATTCCTAGCTTACTTATACATACATCCCCTGTGACTACCACTAAAAGACCAAGCCCACCTTGGCAGGAAATCCATTGCTGGTGGGTCCAAATACATGTCAGTAGCACCCCCAGCTTGTCCTGGCACTTTTTGTAACCCAGCGTGAGCTCATCTCTGTGAAGCATTCTGCTACCCTTACAGAACACAGAGCTTATGAGTGGGGCCCCTCATCTGCCTTTTCTGCACTTGCCGCGGTCTATTGACTAATGGGGACATCAGTTTCTGCTATTGGCCTGAGAGCAAACTGTCCCGGAAGTAAGTACTCCATGCTCAACTCATCTCTGTATGCACAGAGTGCAGCACAGTGACTGAAGCGAGGAGGGAATTAAGCAGATGAATACCGACCCATTCCATGTACCTCAAGTGACTTCTCCAAGAAAGATGGTTACTCCCGTGTTTTCTAGGACCAGCCAGCCTGGGACTCAAATCCTAATTCTGTTGCTAATATTTAGTTTTCTGCAACTCATAAGTGGGAGTAACATTAACTTCATAGAGTTGTGGGGAGTATTAAGAATAAAATCATGCTACTTAGCATGGAATATATATGTATATATGTATATTCATCTGATGCATGCTATGGTAAGTGGATCGAGGTGCTCAGGTTCTCCTGACGGCCTATGTTTAGCTCCACGTGAGACATCTTGGAACAGCGATCGTATTGGTGCAGAGCCAGTTCATCTGAGAATCAGGCCATTGACTTCATTCCCATTGGCATTTGCTTTTATCCTAATTGTATTGGAAGATCAGATGGAAGACTCCACGGAGCCAAATGTCTACAGAAGTAAGGAAACCCGACTGAACCAGACAACAGATTAGTGAAGTTCACTCCCAGTTTCATTGCACATAGGCAGGACTAATTCTGCCTTGAGGGATTGTTAATGAGTGTCACTGTGTGCAAATCCCAAATGCATTTGAATTTCACATGTCTTATATTTCCTGGGCAGCAACCCAAACTAGTCGAGGCAGTCTTAAAAAAGGAGCCAGTGGAGAGGCACCATCTCCACAACTGTGATCAACAGGAAGGCTGTGACATTGAGTCCACAGTGGGAAATGAACAAATTGATTAATTTTATTTCCCCTGTACCTTAGCCATTCATTTTTAAAATTTTTTTGTTCATTTTCATTTATTTATTTGAGAGCGATGGACAGAGAAAGAGGCAGAGAGAGAGAGAGGGAAAGAGAGAGAATGGGTGCACCAAAGCCTCCAGTCACTGCAAATGAACTCCAGATGCGTGCGCCCCCTTGTGCATCGGCTAACGTGGGTCCTGGGGAATCAAGCCTCGAACCAGGGTCCTTAGGCTTCACAGGCAAGCGCTTAACCGCTAAGCCATCTCTCCAGCCCTTATTCAGTTTTTTTTTTTTCTCCTGGAATGCATGCAAGCACGCACCCATACACACACTCTATGTATATTTCTCAACATTTTATTACAAATCGTTACCTTTTGCAACTGATTTCATTTGTGTTTAGGAAGCAAGCTAGATTCTTGCCAAGTCAGTGTTCAAGGTGACCTGCCAAGCAGGTGGAGGGTGGTGCCCTTAACCTCGACATCTTGGCCTTGTTGTATCGCTTAAACTGCTGAGAAAATAAATCAAGACTTGAAGGGTTTTTATGCCAGAGTCCCAGCTGAAAGTCTGATTTGGTATGTTGATGAATCTTCTTAACATATATTTATTTATTTATGTGAGAGAGAAAGTATGGGTGTACCAGGGTCTCTTGCCACTGCTAATGAACTCCAGACACACGCACCACTGTGTGCATCTGGCTTTGCATTGGGGAAACAAACCTGGGCTGGCAGGCTTTGCAAGCAGGGGTCTTTAACCATAGATCCATCTCCCTAGCCCCATGTTGATACATTTTGACAAAGGTGCTTTCTCCCCACGTTCCGATTGGTCTGGCTTGGTTCAGTGCAAGAGAGCCAGCAGCAGTTTCTGGAAGTCCCCAGAGGTGTCAGAGCGAACCATGTCAGAGAGAGACTTCTGATGCTTCTCCTGGAACTTGGCCTTAATCCCCTGCAGGTCCACCTGCAGAAAAGATGATCACCTTGTCAGAGTGTGCTCACTGGAAGGGGCAGGCATCCTCCAGAGCCGTCATACTCATCCTCATGCCTTTCAACAGCCCTTTGAGGTTGGGCCGACGCTATTTCCATTTTGGGGAAGAAACAGCAAAGTGGTCTCACCTTCTCAAAGGCCGCAGAGGTGCCTCTGTGTTCAGGTACTCCATTAAAACCTTTTTCACTCTACTCCAGACCGACCTGGAATTCACTATGTACTCTCAGGGCGGCCTTGAACTCATGGTGATCTTCCTACCTCTACCTCCCCAGTGCTGGGATTGAAGACGTGCGCCACCACACCTGGCTAAAACTTTTATTTATGAAAACACACACTTGAATTGCACACAAGTTGTGTGTTACTAAGTATTGTTTTCCTTTTGAGTTTTAAACAGTTATTTGAAAATGAGTCAATAAGGTAGCAGAGGTGTATAAAAACAGATGGGGGGGGGGCTGGGGAGATGACTAAATAGTTAAGGAGCTTGCCTGAGAAGCCTAAGGACCTCAGTACCCATATAAGCCAGATGCACAAGGTGGCACATGTGCCTGGGGTTTGTTGCAGTGGCTAGAGGTCCTGGCATGCCCATTGTCTCTCTGTATATTTTCCTCTCTTTAATAAATAAATAAATAAATAAATAACATAAAATATTAAAAAAAAACAGGTGGTGGGTCCTGCTTGCTTTATAATCCATCATTTGTCAGTCCTTGGTAGAAAGTTCAGAAGATTGTTCAGGAGGCTGGGATTTTATTTTTATTTGTATTAATTTATTTGAGAGAAAGAGAGAGAGAGAATGGGCTCGCCAGGGCCTCCGGCCACTGCAAACAAACTCCAGATGCATGTGCCACCTTGTGCGTCTGGCTTACGTAGGTCCCGGGGAATCAAACTTGGGTCCTTTGGCTTTGTAGGCAAACGCCGTAACTGCTAGAGGCTGGGTTTGTAATCCAGTGGTTAAAAGTACTTGATGTCGGGCTGAAGAGATAGCTCAGCAAAGCAAGCATAAGCACTCCTGCTCAAGCTGGAGTACCCTAGTTCACACCCACCCACACTCACACACAGACATGTGCACACATACGAACACACATGCACACACATACATACATTAACAACTCAAAAAAGTAAAAAAAAAAAACAAAAAAAAAAAACCACATCACTCACTGTACAAGCCTAACAGCTGTAGTTTGGACCCCCAGAACCCGCGTGAAGCCAGACGCGCTCCTACAGGTCTGTAATCCCAACGTGCCTGTGGCAATGGAGATGGCATCAGAACCCGGAAGTTTGCGGGCCAGCTTGCCGGATGTTTGCAGTGGCAACCAAGAGAGAAGGCAAGGACTGGCACCTCAAGGGTGTCCTCTGACCTGCAGGTGCACACTAGCATGAATGTGCCCATACGTACACCACACACAGGAGGAGGAGGAGGAACATCCAAATGGAGATTTGAAATTAAGCTTTTTTTTTTTCCTTAACCAGATCAGTAAGGACATTAGTACCAGCTGACAAAATTCAGCCCCAAAAACCATTGGTAGGACTTATTTTGAATCGAGTTCATAGAAAGCTTAGAAACCTAGTGCCGCAGGTGGGGTTAGAACAAGGAGACAAACGGGACGAAAAGATCGCTCTGCCTCACACTGTTCGGCTGGGAAGAGAGCAGGCGGGATTCCAGATTGAACAAAGGCAGCCTTGTAGAGGAAGAGCAAAGCTCTCATTAACCAAGGGGGCCTTGGGGGCTTTTCTCTTGTACTCTAGGCCTAGAAACTGTAGCTCAGTTATTTGTTGTTGTTGTTTTTTCCTTTTTCTTTTTCTTCTGCCCCAGTAAAGGTTGGCCTGAGAGAGAGAGAGAGAGAAAGAAGGCAAGGAAGGGCAGTGAAGGGCTGTTTGAAGTGGACTCTGAGCACCAGGAGAGAGAACACTGGAGGACAGATGGGTGAGGCCCCCCGCTGCCCTGCTTGGCTGTGCCCACACTCCCCTGTCTGTTTCCATGCCCAGTGACGTGTGAGGGGCAGGAAAATGACATATAGGACAGAGTGCACTGGGGTTCTGTCCTAGTACATGTGACCTTGGGGAACTAAAGTACACGCACTGGGCCTGTAGCATTTTGAGGAGACTGTCCATATGTCGAAATTACCCACGTGTAATGCATTCTGAAAGGGAATGGAACATTCTACAGTACATTTCTAAGTGCACATGGATCCGGAAAAGCCCTCTGAAGCGATCCAATCTTCCCCGGAGAGTCTTTAGAACGCTGGATCCCTCCAGACTTTTCTGGAGCTTCAGACAGGGGCTGTGATTTGCTAAGAGATGGAGAGTTGGAGAAGGTAGGCACCTGGAGAGAGACTAAGAGGACCAGAGGAGAGAAAGAGAACTCCAGAAGAGGAGACAGAGGGAGGGAGGGAGGGAGAGAGGAAGAGAGAGAGAGAGAGAGAGAGAGAGAGAGGCGCCATGGAGGAGCAGGAGAAGAAGGGGGAGGAGAGATTCCAGGAACAGAAATAAAAATGAAATGACTGCCTTTCCATGAAGCTATATTTAAAAGCAGCGTCAGAAGTTAAACGTTTGTCAAAAGACATGGGATCAGAATTTGGGTTGGTACTCTCTCTCTCTTCATCGAACATGTTTTTTTGTTGTTGTTGTTTTGTTGTGAAAGATGTCTGTGGTTTTCTTTTGCTTAGTTCCCTTCGTTCTCCAAGGTCCTTCCACTACCACGACATGCCTACTATTTTCCCTTCATTTAAGTCCTCTTCTGACAGTGGCCTTGCAACCTCAAAGCACTAGCTGCAAAGCTTGGCTGCTGCTCCCCCCGCCCCCCACTTTTGGCTGCCCATCCCTGCCCTTCTTTGGACTCACTTTCTCCTCTGAGAGGGGGCACAAATTGGTCCTTAGGGGGTAAAAGAACTCCAGCCCTTTAACGTGTAAAGTACCGATACTCATGTGGTGCATAAGCAGATATTCAGTATTATTTGTGGTGTTAATGTTTGTGGAGGGAGGAATGGAGGGGGAAGAATAACAGCTAGAAAAAAAAGTATCCAAAAAGCTTTCTTGGGGGTCACTGGGGAGAAGGCTCGGTTAACAAAGTGCCTGCAAAGCAAGCACGAGGAGTTGAGTTCACTCCCTAATACCTACATTTAATAAATAAATACCAGGCGTGCTGGCGCATGCTTGTAACCCCAGTGCCGGGAAGGTGGAGACAGGGAGCCCCCGGGGCTCAATGGTCAGCCAGTCTAGCCTACTCCAGGTCAGTGAGAGAGCTTGTCTCAGAAAAAGATAGTGGCTAGGTGTATAGTTAAGAGGAATAACACCCGAGACTATCTTCTGGCCTCCACATGCACATGCAAGAACATGTACACACAAGCACACACACGTGGGCTGGAGAAGTGGCTTGGTGGTTAAGGCGCTTACCTGCAAAGCCAAAGGACCCAGGTTCAATTCCCCAGGACCCACGTAAGCCAGATGCACAAGGTGGCGCATGCATCTGGAGTTTGTTTGCAGTGGCTGGAGGCCCTGGTGTGTCCATTCTCCCTCTCTCTGTCTCTCTCAAATAAATACAATATAAACACACACACACACACACGTATACAAAAAAAGGCTCCTTAGAAGGCATGACTTAAACATGTTGAGAAGCATTGCCAGCATGCTGATGTGTTTCTTGTACTAAATCATGCTTCCAGGTGTGATGCATTAACCAAAGTCCCAGCTTAGGAATGAGGAAATCACGTGATTGTCTCTCTGCCCAGTGACCTTTTTAAGTGTTGCTGGTTCGTCTTCCTTAAAATGGATCTGGGGGTAGTCATGCTCCCTCAGGATGGCCTCGCAAGATCCCCTGTTACACAGAGCCACCAACTCTCCAGAGCCTCAGATAACAAAACTAGAAGCAACTATCATGATTGTATTTTTTTTTTTTTTTTTTGGTTTTTCGAGGCGGGTTCTCACTCTAGCCCAGGCTGACCTGGAATTCACTATGGAGTCTCAGGGTGGCCTCGAACTCACGGAATGATTGTATTTTTGTTAAAAAAAAAAAAAAAGCAGGTTGAAGTGGATCACAATGTCTTTTGAAGTGGATCATAATGTCTTTTGCAAATTCTGGGAAGGCAAGGGATGTTTCTGTCAATGGTCCCTTAATAAAATGACGTCAGTGGAGGAAAAGGAGTTGTAGCCTTCAGCTGAGGAGATGACTCCATACTTGTTTGACACACAAACATGAAGACCGGAGAGGGTCTGGTTTACCCGAGTTTGGTTCCCCAGCACCTAGGGCAACAGTTGGGTGTGGCCATGCATGCCTGTAACCCCAGTTCTGTGTAGAGTATAGACTAGACTTGAAGTTCACTGTTCAAGAAGTCTGACTAAAAATGATAACCTTGGGTTCAGGGAGAGACTCCATCTTTTTTGGGGGGTGGGGGTGGGGTAGGTTTCAGGTAGGGTCTTGCTCTATCCCAGGCTGACCTGGAATTCACTATATAGTCTCAGGGTGGCCTTGAACTCATGGCGCTCCTCCTGCCTCTGCCTCCTGCATGCTGCGATTGAAGGCGTGCGCCACCACGCCAAGCTGAACGATTCCATCTCAAGGAAGGAAGTGGGTGAGCTATCGTGGAAGGCAGCTGTTGCTCTCCTCTGGCCTCTGCACATGTGTGCATGGGGTCTGCACACCTGCACATACATGTACATACACACACCACACCACATCCATACCCCACACACCACACATTACCATGTACACACACGCCAGAAAGGAAGTTATAGCTGAGTGGAGTATGTGTCTTACCTCAGCCCTAGTCACAATGATGCGAATCAAGGTCTCCTCGTCGGTCCCCACACCCTTCATGGACTTGTACAGACGGTCAGCGAAATAGCCCTCGCGGTCCTTGGCGCATCTCACTGGGAGAGACGTGGGGAGGAGAGTGTGAGGTATTCATGGTTTGGTGAACAACATGGGGACACTCCAAAAGCACCATGCAGCCCAGAAGGCCAGACTTGAGGGGTAGAGGTTCAGAAGTTGCTGACCTCTCACACTGCTGTGGAATGAGATCTGGAAGATTCCCTGGGTCAGGACACCAGGGGATCTCCAAACACGGCAGGATCGAAACCACGTAGGGGGCCTGGAGAGATGGCTCAGCGGTTAAAGATGCTTGCTTGCAAAGACTGAAGTCCTGGGTTCAAATCTCCAGTACCCATGTAAAGCTAAATGCACAAAGTGGCGCGTGTGTCTGGAGTTTGTTTGCAGTGGCAGGAGGCTCTGGCACGCTCACACTCATTCTCTTTCAGTCTGCCTCTTTCTTTATCTCTCTCTCTCTGTCTCTCAAATAAATAAATAAATAAATAAATAAATAAATATAAAAACAACACCAACAGCACTTCAGAAGGAAGAGAATGTGCCCTGTGTCAGACAAGCCCTGTGGGGAGGAGACTGGACCCTCCCGTCCCACCTGTCCCACTGAGGTCCTGATTTTCATTCTCTGAGAGTGCTGCCCTGCCTAGTGAAGCCTCAGGGGCTGGACCAGGCCCCCGTGGGGACAGAGCTTAGCCAGCAGCCTTCCCTAACTGAACCTCATAATCTGCTGGATGTGCTCAGCTGGATGGATGGTGCTCTGCTTCTCTGGGCTCAACACCCTTTCACCCTTTGCTTTCCTCCCTGCTTGGGCGCTTCATCTCTCAGCCTTCTCCAGGCCTCACCTCATTCTTAGCTAGTGACCTGGGAAGTGAGTTTGGGGTGTTTGGTCCTTTCTACAGATCACCTTCCCATGCTGCTGCTGACCGTTCCTTCCTGCCCCTCCTCCTGCCTGCCCCACCCCACCCCACCCCAAACTAATAAAAGGTTGTTCCTGCCCATCAGTCAGGTGACAGGGTGCATTTGCTAGAGGTAAATCATCTTCTCTTATTTTTATGTTTGAGGGACAGAGGGAGGGAGAAAGAGAGAGAGAGAGAATGGCTGCGCCAGAGCCTTTCAGTCATTGTGACCGATGGCCAGGCGCATGCGCCCCCTTGTGTGCATGAGCGACACTGCATGCTTGCGTCACTTTTGCGTCTGGCTACGTGGGACCTGGAGACTCCCAACATGCATTCTTAGGCTTCGCAGGCACGCGCCTTAACTGCTAGGCCAGCTCTCCAGCCCTAAGTCACCTTTCTCTCCCCTCTTCCAGGGCAGATATGTGTCCACTAGGACTAAAGCTTATGAGAAAACACCCATTGACTTTTCATGCTGTTGTTATTTGCAGTGCATACCATTTTGTGGGGAGAGGCTTGTTTCTGTGACACACTGTATAGCCTGAAACTCGTTATGTAGCCTAGGCAGGCCCCGGACTTGAGGAAATCCTCCTGCCTCAACTTCCTGAGAGCTGGGTTACAGATATGTACTCCCGTGCCCAGCTGCAATGTTTGGATGCTAGTTACTAACAAGTAACAAATTCAGTGTAAGTGTGGACTGTGCAGCCTTAAAGTGTAGCAGGACTCTTGTCTTCTGATGACGCTGTGTGTGGTTGATGCTTCTGGGCAAGGGAGAGGAATAGGATTAGAGAAGCAGGGCTGAGCTTGGGGGGGTCAGATTCCTTTCATAAGAAAAGCCGACAGCCAGACGTCTGGCTTCTTTATCCTGCGAGTACTCCCAGGAGTGGAGAGTAGGTGGGAACCGGTGAGGCACTCTGATGAGTAGCATACTTGATACTTGCTACGGTCCCTACACTATCTGAGCTATTGGCATCCACCAAGGTTTCCTACCCTGCGCAGCACTGACGATGTCTGTCCAAAGGCGGTGTGTTCCATATGTACATAGCAGGCCTTCTTGCCTGACATTCCTCTTTCCTGATAGTTTGGGAAGAAAATTCACTACTCCCCCCCGCCCCCCCCCCCCCATGAACAACATCTCCAGCGATAGCCAAGGGAAGGTCTGGAATAAAACTGCTCATGTTGAGTGGAAGCGAGGGCAGCCGCGTGCTCTGTTCCTCATTCCTTGCCTTCAAAGAGCCGGGCTTAACAAACTCCAGGGAGGATCACTGGGGAGCTTGTGACAGTGTCGTCTCAAGCTGGATCCCAGTCCTGGTTTCTCAGAGGCAGGTGAACCCAGGCCCTATTTGAGAAGTGCTGCTCATAGTGGAAATCACTGGATCTCAGCCTCTCCATGGATTTTAGCTGTAAACTTCCATCTTAACAAGTTAAGTAGGAACAGGGTGGCTGCATGGCTCTCAACCCCAACCCCAGGCACTGGATTTTTTGTTTCTTCCTCGCTACCTTCCTCTGTATCCTCATTCCCACTGGGTGCTTGTTTTCTGCCTCTACTGTAGCCTAATCTGCTGATTGAGAGGG
Organism: Dipus sagitta; assembly: GCA_036346955.1. Taxonomy (NCBI): domain Eukaryota; kingdom Metazoa; phylum Chordata; class Mammalia; order Rodentia; family Dipodidae; genus Dipus; species Dipus sagitta. The sequence continues at coordinate 190,628,411 of CM070771.1, forward strand.
TCCCTTGTGGACTTTCAGCTTTTTTTTTTTTTTTTTTTTTTTTTTTTTTGAGGTAGAGTCTCACTCTAGCCCAGGCCGACCTGGAATTCACTATGGAGTCTCAGGGTGGCCTCGAACTCATGGCGATCCTCCTACCTCTGCCTCCCAAGTGCCAGGATTAAAGATGTGCACCATCACGCCCAGCCCTGACTTTCAGCTTTTTGAGGGCAAGAACTAAGCCTTTGACCCCATGCCTAGCACAACCCCTAAGCCGGGCAGGCACTAGGGAAATGCTAAGTGAATGGTGGTGGTGGTGTTCTCTGACTACACCCGGAGATCTTCCTGGTTTTCCATGCGACAAGTGCCCGAAGGATCCAGAGCCTCAGAACCAGGCCTTGAGTTGGGCTCTCCATCCACTTAAGAGAAAAAGACAGTCATCCCCCAGTAGGGCTCCCGTGTGTCCAGTATGACTCATGAGGAATGCCAGGGGTGTTTAGGTTCCTGCACATCACAGTAGGTATTTGCTAATTTGAATATAAAATGAGTGTGGATAGAAAGAAAAAAAAATCAATTGTTGACATCTTCAAAAACTACACCCCCCCCCAAAAAAAAAACCAACTCAACAGTTTGGCACCAGGAGCACATTTTTCAAGCTCCAGGGCTCCTCATTCAGTTCTTCCTCTGTCCCGTCTCTCCATTCCTGCATCATTTGTAAGGAGCCCTCGAGTCCTCACCGCAGAAGTGTGGACTAGGGACGATTCTTTCATTCCAGAACTTGTAGAAAGAAGAAAGGGAGCCTGCCTGCCAGACATGGCCCCATGCCCATCTCTCTGCTATTTCCTGCCTTTGGGCAACACCTGGGAGAAAGTCCAGGGGTTTGCTTGGCATGGCCAAGATCGAGCCTCCTTCCCCTCTTGATCTAAACAGACCTCATTCTCCGCAAATGTTGAAGGGAATCAAATGGGAAAAGGATGCTTGTTCTTAGGCCCTAACTGCTTTTGAGTGTCATATGAACCACATACTGCGGCTACCTGAGCTAGATCGTAGTCTCAGGCTTTTGCCAGATGCTCTCACGACCTGCAATCTAAGTGGGATCACAGGGGTCACTATGAAGGAACCACCTAGATGCCCACTTAAGGATCGAGGCCCTCATTGCCCAGGTCTGTTTGCTAACTGCTTACAGTTGGGGTTCTTCCCAGGAATCACCCTCCAAGTGAGAGAGCTGGCTACCCAAAGTTCCAGAGTTACCTAGATGCAGTCAGTATCTGATGACTGGTTGGTATGGGGTGCAGAGACCTGGCCCCTCTTGTCTACTTTGGACACTCTAGCTTCAGAGCTCCCTGGGAGGACAGGAATCACCTCACCTCTACCCTCTACGTTGCCTGATTGGGGGTTATAGTGTGTTGTTTTCAAAACGACTTTCTGATGCTCTCTTGCATGCAAACCCCAGTCTCTCAGCATGGCCCCAGGGAGCCCACCCCCAGGATGGCACGTTCCGGACTTTACCGAGAGTCAAGTAGGCCTTCTGCAAGTCTCCCGATGTCTCTTCTTTGATGGTTTCTTCCAGGTCTTTGCCGATGAGCTGGAGAGACAAAGTGCAGCCATTACTCTAGGGTCTGCTGTTGGTCTTGGTGCCCTGGGGGCGGTTCCTCAGAGAAGTGCTACGCTCCTCCACTCTTAGTGCAGTGGCTACAAGGAACCCCTGTTCTGCCTTTTAGAGTGGGGGTGGTTGTCCCTTTATTCACGAGGGAGTTCTGGCTGATGAGAGGTTAATTTTGAGCTGACCCCAATGGATGTGACCCCAGCCAATGCCATTGCCCTAGTATCTTTTTCCTCATTTGTAAAATTAGGGCGTGGAGGAGCAACTGATACATACCATACAATAATTCTTTTTTTTTAGAGAGTGAGAGAGAGAGAGAGGGGGTGAGGGAGAGAGAGAGAATTGGCACTCCAGGGCCTCAGCCACTGCAATTGAACTCCAGACACTTGCACCAGCAGTAGTGGGCATGTGCGACCTCGTGCTTGCCTCGGCTTTGTGAGTCTGGCTCACATGGGATCTGGAGAGTTAAACATGGGTCCCTAGGCTTTGTAGGCAAGCGCCTTAACTGCTAAGCCCTCTCTGCAGCCCACACCAATTCTTCATATACATAGCACATTAGTTTCCAGTGTGGTTTTCGTCTTTCCCATTCCAAGTCGCTAAGAGGCTGTGGTGATAATTCTGTAACCCGTATGTACCTCCTGACCCTCGTCTAGGGACCGGAGACTCGGTCATTTGTAGTTTGCGTGAAATAAGTAGAGACTATGAAGTTCCTAAAAAGATTTGATTGAATGTCATTAATAGAGCAGGCTTCAAGGGTCGGAAGCCAGGAGGTGATCATACCAAAATGCCACTTGGGCAATTGCAGATGATCATATACTCACCACCGGTTCCCGTCGCTCAGCACAGTATTACACATTAGATTTCTTTCCAAATATTTACAGAAACTAAAGTTAAAGTAAATTGTGACTATCCTTAACACAAACACTGCCTGGGTCCAGCACAAGGAAGGCAAATAAAGAGAATGGAGGACTTCTACTGAGTTCCAGTGTTTTGTCTCTTTCTTAGGAACTACTTCTTGAAGATATGACACAATTGTTTCTGTAAATAACTGGGACACTTGAGGGCATACTAATGTTGTTTTTTAAAAAATTCTTATTGTGAAAACAAAGGCACACAAAGCCTTCTTTTGTGATGTGTGCACAATATATGTGGGGCTGGGAAGATGTCCACATTTAATGAAGCTCCTGGGCCACTGTCCTGTCGATCTAGAGGTCCTTGTGAGGCAAGGGAATCAGGACTAAGAAAGGGAAGCTAGCTGTCGATCCTGATCCTTCCTTGGCCACCCCCACCTTTCTGGGGTTTGATGTGGGAGCTGGTGTTTTGGAAGAGACGGGTATCACTTCCCCAGAAACCCAGGCTCTTGTTCTGTGGACTAAGATTGCATTTCATGAGGATGTTTTGTTCACACAGATCTGTGTTTACAAAGGAAAAAAAGCCCCACATTAACCATGTCTTGTTTCTCTTGTTCACACTGGGCCAGAACAGTGGTTTCTGTGGACTCCTAGCCTACAAGACAGATCATAGCAGATGAAGAGTGCCATTCTGCAAGATGGGAGGTGTGGTCCTTACTTACTTAAACCTTGGACCATCCTATCGTGTTCTACCCTCTAGGGGCTTCTCTTTGCACACCTCTAGGGGGCACTGTTCACACACTGCAATGACATGCCCCCTGCCTTCTTTTCTCTTCCTGCTCCACCTCTTCCTGGTAGCTCCTTAGGCTTCATGGAACACTGCCTGGAAACAGTGGATTGGCTGGTCCCAGTATTGGGCCTCTCCTTTGCAAGTTTGTCACTTCAGTTACTGGAAGACCTCCCTCTTACAGGGTTCTCTGGATGAACAAGACTTTCTGACCTTGGGACCAAACCACATTACGAGGATGGAGATTAGTCTCATAGATAGGTCAAACAGACTGCAGTATCTGCAGTGCTTACGGAAAGAATAGGGGAGACACACTTTCTTTTCGAATGCACCTCCCAAATTCACAGCATACCAGCAGAGCCCTACAGGCTCTGGCTTTGCCAACAGTAAAGAAAGGGCCAAAGGCTCTTTGCATGAGTGCAGGCATACGAATAGGGAAGAGCTACGTCATAAGTGAGTGAGGCTGGGCTGTGCGCATGGGAGTGTGCACGCACGATGTCTGCTAAGCCCTGCTTTTGGAACTCGCTTTGGTTTTATAACTGAAACTGTGATCATTTTGCAGTTTGGGGGCTCTGATGTATACGCTGGGATCGCAGAGTGAGAGAAAAGTTAAGACTCAGGCACAGAGGACAAATAAAGGGTAAAACCCTGAGCTTTAGTGCCAAAAATTAAATTTAACTCTATGCCGGGACATACTAATGCAGAACACTCCAGTGATCTCACGCTAGCTTCTTTGTACTTTGGGCCAAAGACCAGAAATTTACAGGGTCCTAACAGTTGAGTGAAGTTTTAAAAAATTTAATAGAAAGGATCAAGATGAATAACAGTTGCTCAAGGCTTTTGGAATAGACAAGTTGGCAGCCTTGTAAGGCTGGTTTCCTGTCAATCATCATTGGATATGTATATTACCATACTGTCCATTTCAGCTTTTGCTCTGAATATGGACACTGTTGATTTTGTAGGGAAACTCCTAACATATGCGAATATTTATTGAACACCTGCTGCATACTAGTTTGTGCAGACCCAGTAGCCATTAGTAACCTTATTATACAATGAGGAAAACGAGGCATATAATGCTTAATAACTTGCCCAAGGTGGCATGTGGCCAGTAGTCTATCGCTAACTTCTCAAACTTTAACATGCATCAAAATCACCCTGAAGACACGCTAAGAACTATAGATGGTAACATCCAAACCTCAGGAAATGTGGCTCAGAAGGAATGGGGAGAGGGCTGAGAATTCTCATTTTTAAACAGATTGTCAAGTAACAATGCTGCTATTTTGAGAACGACTCCGGGACTGGCTTAAAGACTAATGACTTGCTTGAACTAGTTCCTAGAGGTGGCCATGAGTTCACGCAGCCTTATGTATGTGCACACACACTCAGATGTGTGTGTTTCCATAATGTCCCCCAGTGATAGTCATCCTCGGAAACGCCACCTGTGGTCGCTGCCGTGTGGGAAGATGGACTACTAGGTCCTGGAGAACTCTTCCAGCTCCCAGGCCATGGGCTCCAGTCACAGAGAGTGAAGAGCACGGGGTCAGCTGCCTTTGATCCTGATGTTGGGCACGATTTGAAAGCAAGGGGCCCTCGGGGCTTATATACAGTGATGATAAAATTCCAAAGCTTTGTCTCTTCATCTGCTGGCAACACGCAGGGGAGGCTATTTCGAGTGAGAAGCAGGCAGCTCCACCGAGCTAGGAGCCCGGCTGGGGAGTCTTGGAGCTCTCATCCGCTTTCTGCTACTGGCTTGCTGTGTGGTCCTGATAGGTTACAGATGGCTCCTTACTCTGCAGACTTGCCGGGTCCAGCAGTTGTGGGCCACAATAGCTGTTCAGCACATGGGATCGGTACGATATTGTTGTGACAGTGAAATGAGACACGGGGGCATAGAAATGTTTTGAATAGGTAAAAGCACTCTGCGCAAACAAAATAGGATCAAAAAGAAATCCGAAACTCTACCTAAGGCTCTTTGGAAATTAACGATCTCGTCTTTCAGAAAAAGGACAGATCACTAAATAACCTTGAAATACCTAACTTACTTTGTTGGCTTAAATGATAATGAGCCTGAAAACATAATTTATGCATGGCTTTTCAGAAGCCTTTCTCTGAGGTATGCACTCCAGCTGTGTTGGGAGTTACAGGCACTGAGAGACCAACTGTAATAAGAGCAGACGCAAATAGGGGCTAGGGAGAGATAGCTCCGTAGGCAAAGTGCTTGCATAAGGACCTGAGTTTGACTCCCAGCACCCCCATAAAGTTCTGGGCATGGTGGCGCACACCTGTAATCCCTGCTCTGGGGAGGAGATAGACCAGCCAGCCTAGCTTAATTGGTGAGTTCCAGACCAATGAGCAACCCTATCCCCAAGGAGGGGAGGATGGTGATTCCGAGGACAACATCTAAGGCTGTCCTCTGGCTTCCACACACACGCGCATACCATGTAGATGCACCTGCAATCCACCCACGCATGAACACTCATACTCAAACACGTGCATTAAAAAAAAAATAATAAGAGCAGGGCTGGAGAGATGGCTTAGCAGTTAAGGCGCTTGCCTGCGAAGCCTAAGGACCCAGGTTCAGTTCCCCAGAAGGCACATAAGCCAGATGCACAAGGTGACACTTGTGCACAAGGTTGCGCATGCCCACAAGATGGCGCATGCCCACAAGGTGGCGCACACATCCGGAGTTGTGAATTGAATCTGAATTGCAGAGGCTAGAGGCCCTGGCAGGCCAATGCGCTCTCTCTCTCTCTCATAAATAAAATAAACAATAATAAAAGATGTGCCTGTGTCTTATTAGTTCTGCGAGGGCATGAGGATGAGGGGGAAGTTTGGTCCCTTGCTCTTGGTAGAACCAAAATTTGTACCTGGACCTTTTGAGCCTACAGCTCTGTCCCTAAGCATGACATTTTCTGCCTCGCTAGCTCTTCTGTAGACAAAGGTGTCCCAACTTCAGCACTGCATTTGGAGCTGAGCCTACGGGGCACTGTAAGGATAGCTTGGCAGCATCTTGACCCTCTTCCTCCCACCCATCAAGAACTACCGATAGAAAGGAGGCCCTTGTTCTACATCCCAGATCATGGCTTCCTTTGGAAATAACGTGGGATAGTCTCAGGGCTTTACTACTTACAATTTCATAGGCCTGAAAGGTGGCTTGTAGCTGCTTGTAGCTCCTCTTGGCCAAGACTTCATTGAAGGCAAGCTCGTCTGTGCCCCAGCGACCTTCTCCCGCCTTAAGGGGCAAGCGCAAGCAGTGTGAAGAAGAGAACTTGAACAAAAAAGACTAAATATTCAATGCTGTGGACACTAGGTGGGCACAGAGGTAGATATGAAGTAACCAAGAACAATTTTGGCTATGATTTGGAAGCTGTGCCTCCTATCAGAAGGCTCCTTTGTGGTTAAACATCCTGGACACTGAAGCACATCAGAAATAAAGGTATCAGGGTGCTTTCCCACACCTGTGCACTAACAAAGGACCCGGATCCTTAAAAAATGTCACACGCTAGCTCTTGTACTGTGGTTTTGACATGACCCCCTCCCCGTGGACTTCTCCGGAGGATGGTGGGAAGAAATATTCTAAGAGGGAGATCCACCCCTCTGTGATTTGGGGAGGAAAGTGGGCCATCTCACCCACATGATAAACATTCATGAAAACTTCCTTGAAAATCTATAATGCAGAAGTCACTGTGGGGTGGGGGAGGCTTCCTCTTTCAGGACAGCCCATGACAATCTTCCGGGAGTGCTTGCTTTGCTTTTACTAGATAAACTTCTGCTCAAATGAGCCTTGTCTGTCCCCTGAATTCTTTCCTTTGAGAAGGCACACTCATGGCCCCTGTAACAACACCTAGGATTCACCTACAGAGAACTATAAAATTTGTGCTGAATAGAAAACAAATGGGTAGGCTAAACACCATAAGCTTTAACTCACAGGTACATGGCCTATATTCATTTATATTATTTATACCCTCCTGTGTTCCAAGATGGATCTGAGGTGGTTAGCCCCAGAATATAAGAGAAGGAACTCGCGTTTCTATAAGATGTACACACATCTAAGCATGTGCTTATTTCTTAAAGGTGACAATGAATTCTCAAGTAACTCTCATATGCATGAAACAAAGAAATGTTTGTGGAAAACATTTAAGAGCAGAAGGATTCTGGGAGGCTGGTGCATCTCACACTTACATCATACAGATCTTTGGCGTCCTGACCAGCCAGCTCCTTGTCCACACCATCTCCTTCATCGCGATTGGCCTAGAAAAATCGATACATTGTCATTAACTCATGTTCCTGTTTGACCACAGAAAACAGAAAGAAGATTCTGGATTTTAGGGAAGGGTGGCCTGAAGCTCAGTTCTGCCTTGCAGAGTGGCCAGGCCTGCTCTTTGCTGCCATCTCGTGGGCAGGACTGACAAACAGTTTCAGTTCTCTGAGCCTCCCTCTCCCTTTCTCTTCCTTTCTCCCATGGTCACTCACCAACCCTACAGACATCAGAGCAGACTCAGAGGCACCTATGAGTCCTCCTGGAATTATGTATTCCAAGAAGCCTTCTTCCCAAAATATCAAATGTCACACTTCAGTGGCCCAGTGCCAAAGGACGCTGGGAGTTGGTCATGGGAGATCAGGGAAGTCTAAGTCCTAGGTGCTTGATGGGATCCTAACATGAGCCAGGTGGTCCACCCCTTGCTATACATCCCCTTGCTAGAATTTCCTGGGGTGTGGATGTGATTAGTGAAGTCAGGGTGATTTCATGCCCATGTCGATTCCTACGTTTGGTGGCACTGGGCAATTGTGCAGATGCAATTCAGGTCCCCAATCAGGCAGATGAATCTAAAGGGAGATTATCTTGGGTGGGCCTGATCCAGTCAGGTGAGAGCTCTTAAAGGTCAGAGATGCAAGTTAGAGACAAGTGTCTGCTGGCCTGAGAGAAAGCAAACTGCCGTGCTCTGAGGGGTTCCTGGGTGCATGTGGTGGGGAGCTGGAGGTGGTCTCCAAGAACCCACAGTGGCCTCTGCTTGACAGCTAGGAAGAAGACAGACAGATAAGTCACAGAGCCGCCAAGAAATGATTCTCGCTGATCCCCAGGAGAGGACGCAGCTCTGGCTGACATACCCAGTGAGACTCTCTGTGAAGGACTCAGCTAAAGGACACTTAGACCCTTGGCCCATGGGCATTAGGCACTATGAGGTCTCTGCTGTGTGGAAGCCATGCTACTTATGATGCAGCAGTAGAAAGCTTATCTGCCTTTCTACTACAGTTCAAATTCACACACGTAGGTTGTGGCTATATATATATCCCATAGACTCAGGTGTTTTATTAAAATTGAGTTTGCCTTTTCAGTCCCCAGCAGTCAGACTCCTGCTACAGGGTGGCGGGAGGTGTGTCGTCACTGGGGTGGATCTGAATTCCAGCCCAAAGGTATGTGGAGAGGTTTTGGGGTCTGGCTGTGGGGTGGTGTCTCTGCTTTGTTTTATAAAGGGGGGTCAGCTTCTTCCCTCATTTGATGGAACTTCCCCTGGATCTGTAAGCTTGAAAGAAATCCCTTCCTCCCAAAACTGTGCCTGGTTTGGA